>OW203741.1:632500-965000 GCA_934045075.1 Yponomeuta sedellus
GCTAAAAAGGTGTGCATTTCAAATGATAAGGATGTTTATAAATGTTGTGTTTTAGAGTTGTAGTAATAATAATAATAAAATAGCCTTTTATTCACCTTGAAGCTGCTGATAATGGTAAACGGAATACACGAAAGTAAAAGCTATCTTGACTTTGTTTTAAAGTTTATGCAACATAAAAGTCGTATAATCTACAATAAATAACTAATCCATTCGTATTTCAGTAAAATATATTATTTGAAAGTTGGAAGAAATAAGAATACATTTCCAAAAATAAATGAAAGTTTGAAAAATCCGCGTGAGTCAATGCAGAGTAAATGACAGCTGTTTGCTTTGTTACATAAACGGAACGTAGCTGCAAATTCGGAGAGAAAATTATTAATTATTAATAATTTATTGGACATAATATATGGTAATATAATGAAAAGTATGTTTATTAAACAGAAGAAAAAGAATTAAACAATTTTGTCTTCTCTGTGATAAGTAAACAAAATAAATAAATAACTTATTGCAGTTTAGTACATTGCCTGACTGCCTAAAACGTAACTCGATTCGTTCTGAACTGAATATTATTTTAGTTTTTACTAATCAAGCTAACAACAAATGCGTGTGCGTTGCGGATATACCAAGCGTAGGTAGCATTTAAAAAATAATGAAAACTAAGATTGATTACAATATATGCCTAAATTAAAAACAAATAAATATTTGAAAGGAGATTGATTAATATAATGATTTCTTTTTGATACTACCGAAGAAAACTACTTTCAGAACTTTAGTTATGACTTATGCGTGCGGCCACCTGCTGCGAACGTAGTGTTTATTGTTTAATTTGTGGTTTATATACTCTTTGGCTGCGGCCACAAATATTAGAATTTGTGATTAACTGATTAGACCTGCGGCGACTGACCTACCCAGTGTGAGTTAGTGATTGGGGAACTTTCGAATTGAATTGATTGTTTGTTTTGATATTCTCATATTTAGCGAAAAGATGACTACGGAAACTGTGGTCAGCTCTAGACCGGACCGTGAAATCACAAAGAAAGTGATCAAACCCGGCGACTACAATCTCGTCCCCTACGAAGATGCTCGTTGTAAAATCGTCCTAACCAACGTTCAATGTAAAGACGACGCTGGAGACTGCCCCATAGACCCTGAAAGCCGGGTCTTCAGTAAGAACTTCGATGGGAATGTCCTGATTGGAGACCAAGACTGTTTTATTGACAGAGATTTCGAGCTCATTTTACAGCAAATGTGCAATGAAGAAGTGTGCGAGGCGAAAATTACATATAAAAACGGTGAAGGGAAGCTGGTCAAAGAGATATCATGCACCATAGAACTGCAAGATACCACTGAAGAGCAGTTAGTGAGTGATTGGGGCTGGGTGCGCCTGTATGAGGCCTCACAGCATCACAAAGAGAAAGGAGTGGAACTGGTGAAGCAGAAGAGGATCACTGACGCCTTCAGGAGGTTCAACAGATCCTTGAAGATGCTAGTTGCTATAGAACCTATAGATCCAGCCAAGGTGCCTAAGGAAACTGTTCAGGAGATGATTGATTTGAAGGTATGTGGTTTTATGCTGTTTCAGTATGTTTTTTAGACTAACTCTGCGAGACTATTGACTTGGTCAAGAGGTAACTTTAAAAACCTATTTAAAGGCTAAAAATTCTACCCATGCCGGGATTCGAACCCGCGACCTCTGGCTACCCGTGCCAGCGCTCTATCCAACTGAGCTAATGAGCGACTCACCTGCATCAGTGAAATTTCGAACCTCTTTACACTATTCTCTGTATTACGTTCAGGTATCGAAATTTCACTGATGCCGGTGAGTCGCCCATTAGCTCAGTTGGATAGAGCGCTGGCACGGATAGCCAGAGGTCGCGGGTTCGAATCCCGGCATGGGTGGAATTTTTAGCCTCTAAATAGGTTTTTAAAATTACCTCTTGACCAAGTCAATAGTCTCGCAGAGTTAGTCTAAAAAACATACTGAAACAGCATAAAACCACATACCTTCAAAACGGGTAAGTACATTAAAAATAAAAATAGTAACAAGAGGTAACTGTGCAAGTTGCTCATTGATTAATGAAAAGAGCTAGCTGGAGTCCTTGGTTGCAGAGACAAACACAATTCTAAACATTTTATTTTAGAGCCATAAAACAGAAACGGACAGAAATATTTTTTTGTAAATATTTAAATAAGAAAAGTTACAAGACATATCTTCACAAATCCAATATTATTGCAGGTAAAACTCTACAATAACCTGGCACACTGCCAGCTGCAGTATGATGAGTTTGAGCCCGCACTGCAACTCTGCAACAAGGCCCTCAAATACCAACCTGACAATGCTAAGGCACTCTACAGGCGCTGCCTTGCTTACACGGGCCTCCAGAGGTATGAAGAGGCCTGGAGTGACATCCAGGTGGTACTACAGCTGGACCCGAATGATAAAGCTGCACTGCAAAGGGCTAGTTTACTTAAGGCTAAAGTGGACAAGATAAAACAGAACTACACTAGTGTTATAAAGAAAATGTTTGAGTGAAGTGATAGGCAAAGAAATTGTGGTGTGATAGTTTTTGTTATGAGAACTTGTAATTACTGTCAAGGTAAATGCTGTGCTGTTGCAGTTAAGTATCTTATTAGAGAGTATCTCGTTCAAAATGTTACTGCACGCATATTAAATTTATAAGTGTGCATTTAGTATAAATAAATAATATTTGTAAATATTGAACGTGAATACAGAATTATATAAATATTTTAATAAAAGCCACTTTGGTAATAGTTTTAGACATAAATTACGCTCAAATAGCACTTTTATAGAATTCAATAGCATTACCTAACACTAGCAATAAAATAATTTTTATTGCGTTTTAAGACATGGTAATAAAGATCAGTTTCCTGCACCTTAACAAAGCAATAAACTTTGCTGTCATTGTAAAGTAGCTCCTCAATTTGGTGATTCAAACTTTATTGGCGGAACTTGTTTCCATTGCTTCTTAATTTCAATGCATTTATTTCTGACTTTGTTTATTTACAAATTGTGCAATGTTTTTAGTAACGTCACATAGAGTATGACAAAGAGTCCGGCTCCCAGTCCCAACAGTAGAGAAACAAGCTTGATTAGAAGTGAAACGGGGCAAGGGCATACACATGATATGCTTCTATCAAGCCTTTGGAGAACTCCAACCAATTCAAAAATCGTGAGAATTTAATTAAACTTTTATCAGTTTTTCTTCATACCTTATTATCTGTCTGTACTTACTTATAACAGTAACATCACTGTTTACTGCCAGACAACTCGTAGAATCAGTGGTCTAGATATGTACATTTTTGGAGAACCTATTCTTGAAGTTCAGGTGCTTTATGGAGAGCTTTTGAAGTTTCTCTGCAAAAGAAAAGGAATAGGTAAAATGAAGAGATCATCAATATCATATCTGTGTAATTTCTTTTTTTATGTAAAAAATATATAAAGTGCTTGAAATTGACAAAACTCGCTAAAAAAAGGAGAAAAAATCTACCTCTATGGATCATTTCCGAGAACGAAGTCGTGGGCAATAATTAGTATTTTAAAATATTATTGATCATATTGCATTAAAATCGATTGGAGAACCGTCCCTCAGCACCCACCATTAGAACATAAGGGCATTTTATCTTCATTCATACACTAATATTCGACATGACGACATTGGCCGGACAATGGAAGTGTGACATCATATCGTGACCTTACACACGAGTGCCTACATACAATACACACTAGCCTGGTGACCTCCAGCCCACTACCTCTGGTATGCCCATGTAGATCACTATTGGCCATACCATGACCTTATTTACAGTTTACGGTATACCTACACTGGTGACCTATGGTTGTAAGGCAACAGTACTGGCTAATGGATCACGATAAGGCAAACAAGTTGGAGTGGAATTTTATAGTTGCCTTCCTAGCGCCGCACGCAGCACATATGCACGCGAGTTCTCGGTCGAGTCGGCTGCGCCTACGCGACGCGACTTTCTGGAGAAAACGATCTTCTACTAATGTATTGTATTAGACCGTGAAACAGTGGATTTACAAGTCCGTTTCTATACGATATGCCAAGTAAGTATTGTGTTTTTGATTGCGTAGTTTTTACAGTCTAGGATTAATGTATTGTTTACCAGTTTGCAAGTTTTAAACTAATTTTAGACAGTTATGTCAGTGCCGTGATTCAAACAAGTTAAGTGATGCAAGGTAAACTTGTTACCGGTGAGGCGTGACTTGTGAAATGCGTGTCCTAAGGGGAGGGTTTTGGCTGACTTTACTGTCTCTACGGCTCCTGAATGTCTGGCTACTCCCTAAGTTGTGCGTCGTGATAAAGTTTGCCCAGATAAAAAACTGCAATATATTGTTAACGACTAATTAGAATTACAAATAGGTCACTCAGCTCTATAATCAGGGAAGTAAAACCTCCATCGATTACAAGCTTTAAAATTTACTCAGTTTTGCGCATACGTTTAGTCATACGTAACATTCACACTGTCCGTGCAGCAAAGCTTCCAGAGACCATCCCAATAACTTCAACCTGTCTTCTCGAATTTCCAGCCAAGATGGAGTCCCTAGATTCTGGGCACGGTGTGCAAGTGGTGGCCCCGGGGCCGGAGCACACGTTCCTGCTGGACGAGGAGGCGCTCGCGGCGCTGCTGCTGCGCGAGGACGTGCGCGAGCGCAGCGTGGTGGTCGTCTCCGTCGCCGGCGCCTTCCGCAAGGGGAAGAGCTTCCTGCTCGACTTCTTCCTGCGCTACATGCACCACAAGGTGGGTGTCCACACGCGCGCAGTAGCCGCAGTACTTGCGCAAGGGGAAGAGCTTCCTGCTCGACTTCTTCCTGCGCTACATGCACCACAAGGTGGGTGTCCACACGCGCGCAGTAGCCGCAGTACTTGCGCAAGGGGAAGAGCTTCCTGCTCGACTTCTTCCTGCGCTACATGCACCACAAGGTGGGTGTCCACACGCGCGCAGTAGCCGCAGTACTTGCGCAAGGGGAAGAGCTTCCTGCTCGACTTCTTCCTGCGCTACATGCACCACAAGGTGGGTGTCCACACGCGCGCATTGGCCGCAGTGCTTGCGCAAGGGGAAGAGCTTCCTGCTCGACTTCTTCCTGCGCTACATGCACCACAAGGTGGGTGTCCACACGCGCGCAGTTGCCGCAGTACTTGCGCAAGGGGAAGAGCTTCCTGCTCGACTTCTTCCTGCGCTACATGCACCACAAGGTGGGTGTCCACACGCGCGCATTGGCCGCAGTGCTTGCGCAAGGGGAAGAGCTTCCTGCTCGACTTCTTCCTGCGCTACATGCACCACAAGGTGGGTGTCCACACGCGCGCAGTAGCCGCAGTACTTGCGCAAGGGGAAGAGCTTCCTGCTCGACTTCTTCCTGCGCTACATGCACCACAAGGTGGGTGTCCACACGCGCGCAGTAGCCGCAGTACTTGCGCAAGGGGAAGAGCTTCCTGCTCGACTTCTTCCTGCGCTACATGCACCACAAGGTGGGTGTCCACACGCGCGCAGTAGCCGCAGTACTTCCGCAAGAGGAAGAGCTTCCTGCTCGACTTCTTCCTGCGCTACATGCACCACAAGGTGGGTGTCCACACGCGCGCAGTAGCGGTAGTACTTGCGCAAGGGGAAGAGCTTCCTGCTCGACTTCTTCCTGCGCTACATGCACCACAAGGTGGGTGTCCACACGCGCGCAGTAAGCGCAGTACTTGCGCAAGGGGAAGAGCTTCCTGCTCGACTTCTTCCTGCGCTACATGCACCACAAGGTGGGTGTCCACACGCGCGCATTGGCCGCAGTACTTGCGCAAGGGGAAGAGCTTCCTGCACGACTTCTTCCTGCGCTACATGCACCACAAGGTGGGTGTCCACACGCGCGCAGTAGCCGCAGTACTTGCGCAAGGGGAAGAGCTTCCTGCTCGACTTCTTCCTGCGCTACATGCACCACAAGGTGGGTGTCCACACGCGCGCAGTTGCCGCAGTACTTGCGCAAGGGGAAGAGCTTCCTGCTCGACTTCTTCCTGCGCTACATGCACCACAAGGTGGGTGTCCACACGCGCGCAGTAGCCGCAGTACTTGCGCAAGGGGAAGAGCTTCCTGCTCGACTTCTTCCTGCGCTACATGCACCACAAGGTGGGTGTCCACACGCGCGCATTGGCCGCAGTACTTGCGCAAGGGGAAGAGCTTCCTGCTCGACTTCTTCCTGCGCTACATGCACCACAAGGTGGGTGTCCACACGCGCGCAGTAGCCGCAGTACTTGCGCAAGGGGAAGAGCTTCCTGCTCGACTTCTTCCTGCGCTACATGCACCACAAGGTGGGTGTCCACACACGCGCAGTAGCCGCAAAACTTGCACAAGGGGAAGAGCTTCCTGCTCGACTTCTTCCTGCGCTACATGCACCACAAGGTGGGTGTCCACACGCGCGCAGTAGCCGCAGTACTTGCGCAAGGGGAAGAGCTTCCTGCTCGACTTCTTCCTGCGCTACATGCACCACAAGGTGGGTGTCCACACGCGCGCAGTTGCCGCAGTACTTGCGCAAGGGGAAGAGCTTCCTGCTCGACTTCTTCCTGCGCTACATGCACCACAAGGTGGGTGTCCACACGCGCGCAGTAGCCGCAGTACTTGCGCAAGGGGAAGAGCTTCCTGCTCGACTTCTTCCTGCGCTACATGCACCACAAGGTGGGTGTCCACACGCGCGCATTGGCCGCAGTACTTGCGCAAGGGGAAGAGCTTCCTGCTCGACTTCTTCCTGCGCTACATGCACCACAAGGTGGGTGTCCACACGCGCGCAGTAGCCGCAGTACTTGCGCAAGGGGAAGAGCTTCCTGCTCGACTTCTTCCTGCGCTACATGCACCACAAGGTGGGTGTCCACACACGCGCAGTAGCCGCAAAACTTGCACAAGGGGAAGAGCTTCCTGCTCGACTTCTTCCTGCGCTACATGCACCACAAGGTGGGTGTCCACACGCGCGCAGTAGCCGCAGTACTTGCGCAAGGGGAAGAGCTTCCTGCTCGACTTCTTCCTGCGCTACATGCACCACAAGGTGGGTGTCCACACGCGCGCAGTAGCCGCAGTACTTGCGCAAGGGGAAGAGCTTCCTGCTCGACTTCTTCCTGCGCTACATGAACCTTAAATGCCAGAAAAATATTTTCTTGCCGTACATTTGTACAATTTACCTTAGTCGGTGTGTATTTCATGTTTATGATGTCCTTTCCTGGTTACCATAGCACAGGCTATTCTAGTTTGGGACCAGGATACGTAATGGTGTTGTGTGAATGTTATTGGTATTATTTATTTTAATTCTTCATTGCACTAATTACATGAGTAACTGTACAAGGGCGTGCTTAATGCAAGAAGCATTCTCTTCCAGCAAATCTTTGGTGACTATTTCAGTTGATAGCGGATCAACCCAAACATTTTCGTAGTAGATACTCGTAACTGTAACGAAGGACAGTTTAAATAAAATACTCGTATATATTCACTGTAAAATCAAAATGTTTACTTGATAAACGTTATAGTTTGTTTTAGTAAATTAACGTGAACGTAGAGTGCAAAGTTCAACGCACGTACCTACTGTATCTCTCTCTACACTACCAAAGGCATATTCATTGTTTGCGAGCCACAACAAGTACAATGACCCCTTTAAGCCAAGTGAAAAATCACTTCCTATTTCCCCAGTACACGCTTTGCGAGGGGGGCGGCGACTGGCTTGGGCCGGAGAACGAGCCGCTGAAGGGATTCCCGTGGCGCGGGGGCTCCGAACGAGACACTACAGGCCTACTACTCTGGTCCCAACCCTTCAAGGCCACGCTGGATAACGGAGAGAAGGTATTGTTGCCGCGGCTTCTCCGCTCCTCATTCGGGAGGTCGTGAGTCAAAATCCCGGCATCTACCAATGACTTTTTCTAAGTTACTTACAATGATTATCTGTCTATCTACATTTGTGGAGTTATAGTAGTAATACCACTCGCTAATTGTGAAGAAAGCATTGCGAGGAAACTCTAGTGTCTTAGGTATTTACCTACCTTAGCGCTTGCTGTATTCATGGGCCCAACTATGAGGCTAAGTTCGGAAATCTTATGTCTAACTAACTACTGGCTTACTGCTGGTTGTCTTAGGGCGAGATAAATAGTCGCTTCTAAGAACGAGTCTTAGCGAAAGCACTTGCTTAAGAATCGATTTGTCTATCATAGACAGTACTTTGGCACTCTCTAAGTCGCGAAACCCAGACTAATTCTTAGCATTGGCCTAAGAACATGCTTAGCTAAGCAAACGTCTATTTTAGTAACGCATTGATACTTAGCTAAGTTAGCCAGAAGTAATGCTTAGGGAAGCATAAGTACGGACTTGGGCTAAGCAACGACTATTTATCTCGCCCTTAGTCTTTCACGGCCAAGCTGGAGAGCGGAGGGAAAGTATTAATTCAAATCTATTTATTACAACGTAAATAATTTAGATTCTGTTTGCAATATACAATGTAAAATGTAAACCGCTGCCCTCGGGCCGTATCGTAGTGGAAAAAAGGCAGTGGGAAGAAAACCTCCACTGTGACCATCTTTTCTAAAGTCATCTTAAACTAAATACATCAGTTGCCACCTATAATAAGATTACATGATTGCCATCAATAAATTTAAATGTCTTATAAAAGTAGAAAATCATAAGTACTGCGCGGTATTGTGCGATACTCGGGGATAAGTAAGACTACTCTGCTTATGGCAGATGCGTATACAAAATTTGTTTCTGCAACAACGAAAGCATAATTTCTGATATTAACCAACGAAACTTAATTCACAGGTGGTGGTTCTCCTGATGGACACGCAAGGGACGTTCGACAGCGAGTCCACGGTGCGAGACTGCGCCACCGTGTTCGCTCTCTCCACCATGCTGTCCTCCGTACAGATCTATAACCTCTCACAGAACATCGAGGAGGATGATCTGCAGCATCTACAGGTAGGGTCGGCACTTCAGAGACATTTAATTTGGGAATCTACTGAAGAATCATGTTAATATTTTTGTCATATTCCACGACTGTTATGAATGTAAAAGTAAATTTGGATTTAGTGTGCTAACCCTGTATCCAGTATACCCCACTACCCAGTGTTCATGTGCTGATTAAACCGGGTCGAACTTTTCTGTAGTTGCGTAGTCGGCTATATTAGTCAGGGCAATCAGAATTCCTAACTTTGGACAACGTTGACAATTTACAGTGGCAACAATATACTGTTGACAACACTTCAATGTAGTTAAATCTTAACATTTCAAGAAAATGCATCTTAGGATAGCTAAGTAACAATTTTGTACAAAAAACTTGGGTAGACTTTTTGAACTTTCAGTGGGACGTAATTGAAAATTGAAGATACTTTATTGCACAATAAAACATTTGTATGTACATAGGTAAGCTTTAAAATAAGTAACAAGTAAGCTGGTTCCAGCTAACGTTTGGTGATGGGTATAGTGCCAGATGAGATTTATTGGAACAATATTGTTACGGGCTAGGGTTCTAGATTTGGATGTAAAACGCCAATGACAACTTCTTAGGATTTATTCACCCAGGGTCTGGTATGCAGGTCTTCACGACACGAAGTCCACACGTAGATTCCAATCGCAGGTCCAATCGAAGTCCAATAGTATCGCTGAGGTCGTAGGTTATCGCTCGTATCGCAGGTATGTTCGCTCGAAGTTCACTCTTCGCTATTCTAAACGGAACTGACAGCGCGCCGCGGCGACCGCTATTTATATCCGCCGGCAAGGGTTCTAGAACATTCAAGTACGTACCTACACTCGGTGCACGCGGCAACGACTCTAGAACAAAGTCCTTGTCAAAGTGATTTGAACCTTATACTAGTGGATATACGAGTCACTATTGCTTGCAGCGTTTTATTGTTTACTAAAACGCAGCATGCGGCGACTATTCGATAGGCTTCCAGAAGGCTCTATTCTAGATAGTTCGGGATAGGACCGCGACAATATTAAGACTAGGATGTAAATTCAAAATCAAAAGTTTTTTTGGACGTACAGAATTTACCTTCTGTTGTCAATGTAAACTGTAAGCCGCTACCTTCGGGCCCTAGTGTAGTGGAGAAAAAGGCAACGGAAGAAAAAACTCCAGTGTGACCATGTTTTCTCAAATCATCTTAAACCCAATCAGTTGCTACTTATATAATTTTAAGCTATTTTGTAAATAGCAATAAAATTATTTTTATACTTCTTCTTATTCTATATATAGATAGGCTGCATTATATTTCAATCAATCAATCAATCAATCTGTTTATTGCTTCATGTGGTACATACAATAGTTGTTAAATAATAAGGTAGATCCATAACATGAGCCCTGCAAGGGCACTGCAATTTTACAACAAGAAACTTAAAATTAACATTAACTTAAACATCTTAAATTTATTTTTAAATAAATTTCTCCCCTAGAAGAAGAATATTATTCATCTTGTCACCTCCCACATCTCTTTCCAGCTGTTCACGGACTACGGCCGGCTGGCGGCGGCGGGGGGGCGCGGGGGGAAGCCCTTCCAGCGGCTGCAGCTGCTGGTGCGGGACTGGAGCGTGCCCTACGAGTACCCCTATGGCGCGGGGGGCGGGGAACGACTGCTGGAGAAGCGGCTGCAGGTAACACCGCAGATTAGCACGACTGGCGCTTGTTTTGGGATTCACCGTCCGTTAGTTACGTTCATAATCAGTTCCAAGCCCAAATACTACTACTCTACTTTGGTAAGTGCATTAGGAGTGGGTCGTTGTCCGATTTTTCGACGACGAAACGCAACCGTTTTTTCTGGAACGAAAACAGGTCCTCGAAACGGTCCTCGTTCGCAACTGGTTTCATTGTATGCGAACGAGCAAGGCGCAGAGGACGGTCAAACGAGTGCGAACGAGACGAAATCACGAAACATCGGAAAAAATAAGTTATTTTACACGATATTCGACTGTATACTCATAGACATAAAGATTACTTTATTGTATCACAGACTAAAACGAACGGAACGAGCAAGGAGCCGACGACGACGTCGCAATGATCTCATTACGTTCTAGGCTCTATTAATATAGCACTAAAGGACATATCCGCGTCAAACAATCTAAGGACTGGTCTCGCGACGAACAAACGCTGGCACTGCTTTAGAATGAAACGTAAAACGGTCCTATCGTCGCGGAACACAAAACGGTCTTATAAAACGGTTCGTCTTTGCAACGATCACGCCTAAAGTGCATAGTGACGTTTGCAGATGTTGAAAAATCATTATGTATGTATTAACTTAGCAACCGCAACATCGAAGGCCTTAGCATGACTGTTGTTTGCTTTAGCATTCGGAATCAGTTACTCACGATCGTAAAACATCAAAGGCCCCATTAGATAGTGACGCAAGCAGATGGCCTGGCTGTAGAAAAAAAAACTCATAAGAATTGAAAATCTCCCACAAAATTCAACATAAATCATATGGCTCAGGTAGGTTGACATCATGGTACCCTCAGTTTGAATAGGAGATTATTTCGCATTATTAAGTCCACTGCGGGCGAGGCAACGTTGGGTAACAACAACATTCCATGAGAATTAATAATAATAATAAAAATAGTTTAATTTAAAATAAAGTTATGTCTGTGTCGAGGAAGTTGGGTAGGATACGCTCGCTCCTAGCATATCCATAAAGATGAAAACTTTCCCAGAATCCCTCTTTATAAAAACCGACTCCCCCACCTTCAGGTTCACGAAGGCCAGCATGAGCAGCTGCAGTCGCTGCGGAGACACGTGGCGTCATGCTTCGAGGAGCTGGCCTGCTTCCTCATGCCACACCCTGGGATGAAAGTGGCTACCAGCGCTGAATTCAACGGGAAGCTCGCTGGTGAGATATCTTGACGTTAGGTCGCTAAGCCATGTCAGAGGCCTTATGGGCGGCTTGTTAACTTCTGACAATAAAGCCCGCCACTGTCTTACAATCCTCCACCAACCCGGCCTTGGCCCCCGTGGTGGAGTACGGCCTAACCTACTGCGATGCAGGAAGAGACCCGTGACACAGCAGTGGGGACATACAAGGGTTGATAACGATACGATACGATAACGAAGCGGATTCTCTATTCATTTGAATGTTCCAATGCTGAATTCAGTCTTCAGTAAAACGCCCTTCTAATCGCGCACCTGCTTGTGCGCGATTATAAGGGCAGAATGTCTTGTCCTCTTCCTCTCTAGAATGTCTTGTCTACACACCACTGTTAAAAATGGCATTTGTGCATAGTCCTATAACAAATCTCAATTTTTTATTCTGGTACCCTCTCCGACTAGCGAATATTGGCCAACAAATTCAAATAATTTTATTTCAACGTAAAGAATTTACATTCTGTTTGCTGAATGTCAATGTAAAATGTAAGCCGCCGCCTTCGGGCCGTATTGTAGTGGAGAAAAAGGCAGCGGAAAAAAAACTCCACTCTGACCATCTTTTCTCAAATCTTCTTAAAACCAAATACATCAGTTGCCATTATGTAAACCTAATAAGATTTCATGATTGCCATTAACAACCCTAAATGCCAAAGCATTAGTCAAATGTCTCACAATAATAGGGGAAAACATAAGTGCTGCGGCCATACACACGAACAGCACTCGTTACACCTCTGCATATTTCTCTCTCTCTCTCGCAGGACGCAATAGTCCGGTAGACTGGCTACTGCAGTCTACCCCCGCAGGTTTCTCAACCAGCAATTCTTCTTTCGCGTATAGTGCCGACGAGTTTTCACTTTCATAATAAATTAACGGATTTTAAATGAGTGTGTGCCGAGCACACATGTCAACTCTGTGCGCGCACTACAAACTCCAATATTCCTGCATCGCGCAATCAAAGTGACTAACAACAGTCGGACCGGCCGTTCTCAGGCATACGATCTGCCTGAAGGGAAATTTCTCTATAAAGTGGAAGAGCACGATCACCCGTTCTTCTCTATAAGTGCTTGAAGACGTGCCCCAAACGTACAACTTTTCTCCTCTGATAGTATGCCAAAACTTGGTTCGTCGCTGATTATAGGGAATAATTTGACGATGTTTACATGTTTGTGATGTCGCTGTTTCTCTGGTACCCACCACACAGGGTATCCTAGTGTGGGGCTAGAAGCAATGTATGTGCCTGTATGTAAGTGTTATTTAAAAGAAGGAAGTAACGTTTGTTTGGTATATCAATGGTTCACATATATTTAGTATGCAAGTCAAGTAAGAGTCTCCTCCGTTTGCAGACATAGATCCGGAGTTCAAGCTGCAATTGAAGCAATTGGTGCCGATGTTGCTGGCGCCTCAAAACCTGGTGCCGAAGCTCATCAACGGCCAGAAAGTCAAGGCCAAGGACCTGGTCCAGTACTTCAAGGCCTACATGAAGGTCTTCAGCGAGAGCGAGCTGCCGGAGCCCAAGACTATTTTGATGGTAAGTTGTTAAATTATTTTGTAGTCGAAGTTGAAGGGTGACGTTGGCGCCAAGAATGCTTAGTACCTAACTGTAATATTTGAATGAATGCATGAAAATTTTTCATTGCACTAAAAACATAATTTGTATAAAGGCGAGCTTAATACTAGATAGTATTTTCTTCCAGGTAACCCACGAATATTTAACTTGTGGCCATTGTTAATTTTGACCGAAACTTTATATCTGCGGAATTCTTTCTAGCTTCTTTCTCAATGGACTAGATTATCTAAATAAAAATATATAGTGGAACCGAGTGATTGGCAGCAATCACTTTTTGATCGAATTCTGTTTGGGATCTCGGCGTTCTAACGCTGACCTGCCACCGCTACTTAACAATGTAAATATTGTAGGTCATTCAATGCGTTACCCATGGTTATGGTTGCCTGGAAGAAATTGCTTTTAGTAATAAGGCCGCCATTTGTACTGTATTTTTTATATAATTTCTGTTACTGTAATTTCTGTGTACAATAAAGAATATTCTATTCCAAAATTGTGCACCGGTTTGACCCACGCTGAACCCCCGACGGTCGGCAGGCGACGGCGGAGGCCAACAACCTGTCGGCCGTGGCGGATGCGCGCGAGGCGTACGACGCGGTGATGGAGGCGGCGTGCGGCGGCGCGCAGCCCTACCTGCCGCCGCCGCGTCTGGCCGCCGAGCACGCGCGCGCGCGCGACAAGGCGCTGCACGCCTTCAGCGGCAAGCGCAAGATGGGCGGCGACGACCTCGAGGAGACCTACCGGCTGCGGCTGCTTAAGGTGGGCCGCCGTTGCGCGCACGACTGTTTGTTCACTAGCTGCTTAATAATAATGTTACGGGCTAGGGTTCTGGATTTGAATGTAAAACGAGTCATTATTGCTTGCAGCGTTTATTGTTTACTAAAACGCAGCATGCGGCGACTGTTCGATAGGCTTCTAGAAGGCTCTATTCTAGATGGTTCGGATAGGACCGCGACAATAATAATATTGGCCCTTTTGCATCTACTTAATGAGATGATTTATACGGCGTCCAGTGGTATCTTCACTCACACTAGATGGGTGAAGGGACCACTCCGACGAGCTACTATCGACGACTAGCTGCTTAGGCTCTTAAATGAACACCCTATAAGCCTGAGTTAGTTACACGTGTTTTGTTCACGTCATTTGAATGTAATTTTCAATTAGAAGAAAAGAGACAAAACACTGCATAGTTATACAAACCTTACACCAAGTTTATTAGTAAGGCTGCTAGAGTATAAATTACTACGTAGTAGGTATAAGGACATAGCTCACCTAATTAATTTGAATTCGATTAGTTATACTACTAATCGGATTTATTTTGTCCGTTTTGTTATATCGTATAACAAATAGTATAACTAGTCGAACAGGCTCTACTCTAAGCGCTCTTGCGCTCGTGGCCTATACTTAGATTTTTTATTCCGTAGAATTCGGACAGCAATCATTTCTTGACGTTTTTAGGTAAATCAAAAAATTAAATAAATCATAGCATATTATTCCTTATTGCCCTCAATTGGGTAAAATTTTGACTTTTTCGGTGAAGAGCTTTTTTAATTATAATTACTTCCACACAAGTGCATACAATACAATCACGTAGAAGCAATACTTGTGAAATATCAGAATTATACGAAATAAAAAATCAGAGTTTAGTGGAACCTGGTGATTTTATGGGTTAAGCAACAACAGGCGCGGTCAGGTGCTGGATGGGTGACCATCCTTTGACTACCGATAGTGGCAATTTTTTCGAGCGCCGTTGGTGCCGACTGTCATACAATGGCAGTCGTTAAGCCTTGTCAGAAGCCTTTGATAACTTCTGACAGTAAGGCCTGCCACTGTCTTACAATCCTCCACCAACCCGGACTTGGCCCCCGCGGTGGAGTCCGGCCTAGCCTTCCTGCGACGCAAGAAGAGACCCGTGCCCCAGCAGTGGGGACATACAAAGGGACAATATCGATACTCTAAGAGCTGTCCCGGTGAACTTCGTAACGCTACGGAATCCGTTTATACCCGTTTCAGCCCACAAGTTTTGTCTACATCGCAGTATGATCGTGTCCTATTAGAATGTATATATATTTTGATTAACATTTGCTTGCTGTTTATATTCTTTTTTAATGCACTAACCCGTGCTAAGGAAAATTTTAAAAACCTATTAAAACTTCCACCCAAGCCGGGACTCGAACCCGCGACCTCTGGCACAGAATATTGACAGAGAATATTGTACAGAGGTTCGAGATTTCACTGATGCCGGTATTCGCTTATTGGCTCAGGTGGGAGAGCGCTTGCACGGATAGCCAGAGGTCGCGGGTTCGAGTCCCGGTATGGGTGGAATTTTTAGCCTCTAAAAAGGTTTTTAAAATTTGCTTGCTGTGTTATTCCAGTGGTAGAATATATCTATTAGTGTTTCAGAACTTGTGTTTCAATCAGTTCTTAAGTTTTTTTAGTGAGTGTATAAACATTCCCAGGTAGCACTAAAACAGACCTTATTTCCCAGGAATTAGAGGAGCAATTCGAGCAGCTGCGCGCACACAACGAGGCCAAGCACCTGCTGCGCTGGGCGGGCACGGCCGCCGTGCTGCTCACACTCTGCGTACTGGGCTACGTACTCAGTGTGCTGGGCTCAGCCATAGGGGTGCAGACTTTGGTCGCTGTTGGGCAGGGCACTGCAGTCGGTGCGGCAGTAGCGCTGCTCGTGTGGTTCTACACAAGGTAAATAAAAAGGCTATGTGCTGGGCTATGTACTCATTGTGTTGGGCTCCATGTTGGGCAAGCTTTATTCGCTGTTATGTAGCACTGCTCGTGTGGTTCGTATGGCTACGTGCCATGTAAGTTAACGACTATTTATTATATTAACTAATATCAAGGCATAATACATAAATACGTTAGAAGGGTTGATATGCAGAAAAAAAGACTATAACTATGTATTAGTAAATATGTTTGTGCTGATTATGTGTTGACGCACTTCATGTAAGAATTTAGGCGTTGTTGAGTATAGATACGCCTTTTAATGCTCCTGCCTTTTTTCAGATACGCAACCACTGTCCGTTGTTTTACTTATTAAATCGATTTATTTTCTTCAGGATAACCGGCAATATGCGAGAAATAGGCATGCAACTAGACTCCTTCGCGGACACAGCTAGAGAAATGGTAAGTATACATTCAGCCCTTGAAACTACTTAGCGTAGACAAGGATGTTGCGTAGACCAAGAGTAAAAAGTTCTTAGTGTAGACCCAGAGATTTTTTTTAGGACATAGGTACATAAAATGCTACGAATGTTATTACATAAAATTGATTAACAAGTAGACAGTTTAAAAACCTATTTAGAGGCTGAAAATTTCACCCATGCCGGGATTCGAACCCGCAACCTCTGGCTATCCGTACCAGCGCTCTACCAATTGAGCCAATGGGCGACTCACGGCATCAGTGAAATTTCGAACCTCTTTACAATATTCTCTGTATTACGTACAGGCAGCGACATCTGACTTAAGCAAATTGCATTACTTACAGCCCCGACTACCTACTTTGCAGTTAGGTTTTAACATCGGAACGATATCACTGTACCCACATGATTACACTATTTTTTTTTTATTTTTAATGCACTAACCCGTGCTAAGGAACAAATTTAAAAACCTATTTAGAGGCTGAAAATTTCACCCATGCCGGGATTCGAACCCGCAACCTCTGGCTATCCGTACCAGCGCTCTACCAATTGAGCCAATGGGCGACTCACGGCATCAGTGAAATTTCGAACCTCTTTACAATATTCTCTGTATTACGTACAGGCAGCGACATCTGACTTAAGCAAATTGCATTACTTACAGCCCCGACTACCTACTTTGCAGTTAGGTTTTAACATCGGAACGATATCACTGTACCCACATGATTACACTATTTTTTTTTTATTTTTAATGCACTAACCCGTGCTAAGGAACAAATTTAAAAACCTATTTAGAGGCTGAAAATTTCACCCATGCCGGGATTCGAACCCGCAACCTCTGGCTATCCGTACCAGCGCTCTACCAATTGAGCCAATGGGCGACTCACGGCATCAGTGAAATTTCGAACCTCTTTACAATATTCTCTGTATTACGTACAGGCAGCGACATCTGACTTAAGCAAATTGCATTACTTACAGCCCCGACTACCTACTTTGCAGTTAGGTTTTAACATCGGAACGATATCACTGTACCCACATGATTACACTATTTTTTTTTTATTTTTAATGCACTAACCCGTGCTAAGGAACAAATTTAAAAACCTATTTAGAGGCTGAAAATTTCACCCATGCCGGGATTCGAACCCGCAACCTCTGGCTATCCGTACCAGCGCTCTACCAATTGAGCCAATGGGCGACTCACGGCATCAGTGAAATTTCGAACCTCTTTACAATATTCTCTGTATTACGTACAGGCAGCGACATCTGACTTAAGCAAATTGCATTACTTACAGCCCCGACTACCTACTTTGCAGTTAGGTTTTAACATCGGAACGATATCACTGTACCCACATGATTACACTATTTTTTTTTTTATTTTTAATGCACTAACCCGTGCTAAGGAACAAATTTAAAAACCTATTTAGAGGCTGAAAATTTCACCCATGCCGGGATTCGAACCCGCAACCTCTGGCTATCCGTACGTAGAATATTGTAAAGAGGTTCGAAATTTCACTGATGCCGTGAGTCGCCCATTGGCTCAATTGGTAGAGCGCTGGTACGGATAGCCAGAGGTTGCGGGTTCGAATCCCGGCATGGGTGAAATTTTCAGCCTCTAAATAGGTTTTTAAATTTGTTCCTTAGCACGGGTTAGTGCATTAAAAATAAAAAAAAAAAAATAGTGTAATCATGTGGGTACAGTGATATCGTTCCGATGTTAAAACCTAACTGCAAAGTAGGTAGTCGGGGCTGTAAGTAATGCAATTTGCTTAAGTCAGATGTCGCTGCCTGTACGTAATACAGAGAATATTGTAAAGAGGTTCGAAATTTCACTGATGCCGTGAGTCGCCCATTGGCTCAATTGGTAGAGCGCTGGTACGGATAGCCAGAGGTTGCGGGTTCGAATCCCGGCATGGGTGAAATTTTCAGCCTCTAAATAGGTTTTTAAATTTGTTCCTTAGCACGGGTTAGTGCATTAAAAATAAAAAAAAAAAAAATAGTGTAAGTAGACAGTTATTACAGACAACCTATTAATGATTGATCGCGATACTTTTTTTAGCGGTGTACATTGATGTCGGGCTTTTGTGTTGAAAATACTCGTCAATACGACAAAAAATGTTACGGGTAAAACTTCAAAATCGCGATATTTTGCCATTTTGAAGTATTCAAAATGGCGATATTTTGCCATTTTGATGTTTTCATTTCGATTTAAAATAGCTTCATTTCGATTTAAAGTAGATCCCATAGTAAAAGTTAACCTAATTGACGAGTGGAACGCCATTTGCGGATGTTTGAGGGGATTTCGTTACGCCGTGCATGAAGACAGTGACCAGCTGGTCCGCTCCGCAGGTGCTGCGGCAGGCGTGGGACGCCGTGGGGCACCGGGCGGCCGCCGCGGCCGTCGGCTACCACGGAGACCACAAGACTGCCTAGCCACTTCAGGAAGCGTAGTCCACGACGCTTGTCGCGCGTTTTAAGTGTCGCGAATTTCCATTACATTTATTGTCAAATTCTGATGTTTTAGCGCCACAAATGACGTGACTCGTGCCATCGTAATACCACAGAGGAAAAAATGAAGTACTACCCAGCTGGGGCCTTATTCATAAGAACTATAATTTGGTTAAGAAATCAGATGACCGACATAGTTCACATATGCCGTACACCCGATAGTCGAGGTGCATAAGTTCTCGAGTGGACCGCAATTTTTTTTTTGTTTCCTTGTGTAAAGACCTTCCTGCGATGCAGGAAGAAACCCGTGCCCAGGCAGTGGGGACGTACTAGGGTTGATAACGTAACGTTATAAAGAAGGGGATCTTAAAGTGAGGGGGAGCCCTTTTCTCCAGCTTCCTTTTGCTTCTCGTCCACTTACAGATCTGGTCTGAAATTGGTAAAGATTGTCGAGCAGGCTCAAATAATTGAATGTAAATAATAAGTACACCCGACATTTTAAGTCCACATCCAAGGGGTTTGCTTGAAGAGTAAATTAACATTGCGTTTACTTGTATGATTGAGGCCAGAACTGGTTAAATTTAATTTTTCATCTACTTCCTATATAAAAATTATCTTAATCTAAATGGTAAAATTTGTAGGAATAACCATAGAGCCTATAACTTCGAAGAACTTCCACGCAACACAATCAGTTGTTCTAGTCAAAACTAGGATGCCTTACTGTCAACCAGGCGATCTGGTAAACTGGTAAGCATAACAAGCCTACACTGAAGCCGTTTGTATAAGTCGAGTCGAGCGAGCGAGCGAGGTGGCGAGCGGAAATCGAAAATTTGTTAGTTATTTCAGTTACATCATCAGATATAGAGATAGTATTTTCTAAGGTTAACACGAGCAGTAGACATAATTATACGGATTTATTCTCGTTTATTACATTTTTACAATTTTTCAACGTTTCGGCACTTTCAGGTGCCGTGGTCCCGGATGAATGTAATAAACGAGCATAAATCCGTATAAAAACAGTTTTAATTAGATATAGAGATGTTATGGTCAATTTTGTAAGCGAATAGTGTTGTATGAGCTATAGAGTGTAACTGTTAAGGACAGAAATAATAAGATAATGGTGCTATAGCCTTTACTGTGCGGCGAAGTGATGATAGATCTTTTCAGTGAAAAGCATGAACAAAATATCCCAACAATAATTATAACTTTCATCAAAATTACTTGCCCTGGTCCTAAACTAGGATACCCTGTGCTATGGTAACCAGGCAAACATGAACATGGAAATACACCCAAACTGAGGCCATTTGTACAAATCAAGTACGGCGGCCTCCAGTAAGAATAGAACCCACGACCTCTGGTTTAGTAATCAAGCGTGTTAACCGCTAGACTAACGAGGCAGTTAACAGTGATGAAGCTTTATAGCCGTAACATATTTTTATATTAAAACGCCTAATATACTTTACATTGTTACACTTTGTTAATTAATTAAGTACTTAATAAAAATGTTTATTAACTTTTGTACGACGTTTTTGAATTGATCTGCAACTACAACTAAGTCGAGTCTTGAACAAGAGGTAGGTACCTCAGAACAATAAATATTGTTCTGATGTAGGTAATTTAAATATACGCCGTTGGACTCTTTTTTTGTTCTATTAGACCCTAAAAAATGTTGAAACTTTTTGAGGCTAGCAAGACTTTAATATTAAATTCGACTTCTGTCATGTCGTCATTTTGCAAACACATCGTCTAATTTATCACCATTAGAATTTATTTAGAGACGTCTTGACAAGGATGAAAAACGTTTTCCGCGTTTCAAAAGATGATTTTTAAGGCCTGCGCAGACTAAGGAGTATCCCCCGAGTACTTTTTTGTCCGCCGAATATAAATTGTATCGAATAATTCATAAGGCCTAAAAGTACCCCATACAAAAAGTCCTTCAAGTTACCGAGGACATCAAGAGACACCGGACTGGACAAACGTTCGGTATTTTCTTTTAAAACGCCTTTTCTTTTTTAACTTCATGTAAATTACAACACAATATAATCTCAGAATATATGCTTTCATAGAGTACCTTTCATTCAATTTCCGGGGAACAAATGACCGCACACCGTAGGCGTTGAGTCCGCGATAAATACTCGGAGGACATTTTTTACGATTCATCGTCTGCGCAGGCTTTTAATATAATTTCTAGTCATCTACTACGTGGTCAAATCTGTTTGACGGACACCTTTTTGTTTTCAAATAATAATTTTTCGTCCAATTTAATGATCCTTATGCCAAATAAAACTAACTCGATATAAAAATAAGACCTTTATTATGTATGACATCGCATTACAATTATCAATTATTACCTAAACCAAAACCAATGTACAAAATGTTTACGAGACAACAAGGTGACAATATGATTAGCCGCTCTCCTGACACCGGGCAAGGGTCCCTTCACACTGACGCGCATCACCGGCCGATGGCACGACCACTGATTCGTGTAACTCCTAGTGTGAAAGAGGCCCTTAGGCCACACTCTGGGGCCTAGGGGATTATCAAATTGCTTTCTGACAGATATTTTAATTCAGTGACGCTTCGAGTTCACACTCACAAATGCAAGTTTGAGCTGTCAATGTAACAAAGACATCTGTCTAAGTATGTGGATTTAAGCTCTATCTACGTTGCAACGAACGGACTGGAAATTTCGGTAATACATTTCTAGAGGTTGGATAGGTTATGTGAGGTGCGGTACGTCTTATTGGCATCGCATGCATATAAACTAAAATAAACTGTTAATTACTTACAATTTTTAATCACTTCTTTGCGTTCGGCCCCGTGACGGCTGATAGTTGTTGCGGAACTTCACCGGGTAGTCTCTACATTGTAGGTTTTAAGCATTATTTTAGATTTAAAGATCCACGCACACGTCGCCGTCACGTTGTAATGTGGATAGAGCATCACATCAGTTTAGTAAACTTTTAAAACAATAGCCCCCAGGCCGCAGGCTGTGGCCACGCGTGCGACAATCGCAGACTTATGGCACTAAATACATAATAACGCAAATAGAAACAATCCTCAGAGTAAAACATTGCTTATAATATGAGCAGCAGCTAGGGACAACCAAACCGTCGCGCCAGCGAGACGCAATACCGTTCACAACTTTACGGGACGGTAAAGGAACCAATCTTATAACTGTATCAATGGTTCTTTACCCAGGCCACGTGCAAAGCGAACGCTTGACACCACACTAACAAATAACAAATCAAATAAACATCTCATTGACAACGACAATTTACTTAAACTTCAAGGACATGTTCAGTCTGCGCGCAGCCTTAAAACACCACGACAGATCTAGTAATAATAATAATCATAGAAACATTCATAAATAGCTATTTTTTTAACTTCAACAAAAAAACGTATAATTCTAGTTGAAAATTGAGCATGCGGCCAGCGTGGTTCTAGTATTTAAAATTCTGAAAGCTGTAATGTGATTGGTCGAATCGGCGCCCAAGCTTCAGCCCCCAAGCGACGTGCTTGCGTGCGCGCAGGCCGCAGTGAACGTAACATAGTATTTTAAAAACATTGTAAACAAAAGTGATCTAGGAAAAATATACAAAAGACTCGATGATTTTATCATGAAATGTTTATCAACCACAAATTTTGGCTACAACTACACATATCTTAGTCTTACGATAAAATAATCTAACACACAATCTACTTGCACATGCTCAAAAGTCATGTAAATGCCTTGAACAGTACAAGTAGACATAGATATTTTTAAAATATATAAAATCACTATTACATTTTTACACGGTCAATTTGCACAAGACTCGGTTATAAAAACAACCTTGAACTAAAATAATATAAGATTTTTAAATCGTGATAAACTTTACTATAGAAAAGGTCGCACTATATTGTCATGTAGCAGTCAAGTGGGTTGACTAGCTTATATAAAAATAAATATTTAAACCTAACACTGCCACTTTGATACCGTTTTTCAGATGTTTCTACCGAAATTATTTTGCAAAAGGACTATAGTAGTTTTCTTTAGTTTATTACTCTAAATTACTGGTGCAAATACAAATTTCACATTTGTAAAATAAGTTTGAACGAGCATGACGTTTTAATTTTGGCACACCGCTTATAGAAACGAGGATCTAAACAATTTACAACAAGATCAGAGGAAGATGATTTCAGGCACTTGTGGTATTATTTACAGTTTTTTACTACCGCCATTTTTAAACACAAGAAGCAAGGGATGTCGATTTTGAAATATATCACAACCACATAATTTCATAATGCCCAACTTTAAAATTTTAATTAAAGATAAATATACTTAAAACATCTTGAATTGGCAAGAACAAATCGGGTGGTACACTTAAAAACCCTAAAAGTTGATATTATAATAAGTACTTAGATCTTCTCAGGTACCCACTGTTTCTCGGCTGTAAATGTAGGCATAAATGAGCGAGTGTTAATTAATAACAAGCAAGGTTAGTGACTTTCTCCGGAAAATGTAGCTGATTCAGACAAAGTTGTCTGAGATAAAGAGAAACAAACAAGTAGACTCTGAATTTTAATAACAACAATCAAACGGTTTCAGAATATCCCATACACTTGGCACGTTTAGGGAAAATTTTACGTTTCATTAAAAAAAAAATACAAAGATATGTCACACTTTGATGAGTTTATACAAATATATTTACAAAAGTTATCGGCTCTGAACACTACCTCCGTTTGAGCAGTTTTTCGTGTAGAAAGGACCCACCCTGACACGTGACTTATCAACGACGGTTAATCCTTCCCACACGGTGAAGTATTGCTGTGTATTTAAAATAGAGCAGATTTAAAACCTATTTATATTTTACTCTCTGAAGTGCCACGCAACAAGTGACCGCGATATAAACTATGCTAGAGAGAACTCGTAATTGTATATACACCAAGAAGTGATATTAAGTGTGACCTTTTTTGTGCAATTCTATAAACACCCGGAATCCTTTGGTCCTTCGGGCGTGAGGGAATAAAAACGTGTTTTACAAGGTAAAAATATACATAATATTACATAGACTATTTATAAATAGACGAATATTAATTAGACTATTGCTATTTATGGACTTTACATAATAAAAATTTATACATTTTCATTCATCCTAATATCGAGACTTAATTCCATTTCATACGTGTCAATTTTGTATGACTTTTTAATATGAAACGACAAGTTTAAACTGTTCTACTTTAATCAGTTTAGTTACTTAACTGTAATATATTACGATCACTAAAATATATATCTCCGAGTATGATTTTTCTAACAAAACACTAGAGCTAGAACACAACGCATCTAATTTAACTATAGCAGAGCTAGCACAATACCCATACAGCTTTAGAGCCTTACCACGCTAGCGAATACCGACCGCGTTGTTCAGTGAGGCAATATCACCGGTCCCTCATCGAGCATTTAAGAGCTCATACTATTTTTATTTTTAATGCACTAACCCGTGCTTTAATTAATTTAATTTTTAGCCTCTAAATAGGTTTTTAAAATTTAAGAGCTTGTTCGCCTTTTTTGACCACATTTTCGTTAACATTTATTCCTTTTTTTTTTGTTATTTACCTGTTTTTCCACTGTGTCGTTAGCAATAATTACAATTATTTTGTTGCATTGCATCGAATATTAATGGCCTCACTGTAAACGCGTTAGCAAATCGCTGGTATGGTAAGACTACATCCAATTGGATGATATGGTTAATATACTTAATTGGTTATTTTATGTGCTAGTCCCGCATAGCGTTATAAATTTTCCTTTACACTGTACAAACACCTACCTCTGACCGACACCTTTGTCAAATAAACTTGTATTATTTAACTACGAGTAAACTACGATTTTGAACCCTTCTTTAATACACTTATGATTTAAATCTAGACGTTTCAAATCTCCATCTCGCATTACATTTAACAACAGTCCAAATACTTCAAATAGGTTTCATATTTCACGTGTCCCATTGGCCAAGTTTGAAACATAAGATATTTGGCCCTTGCGATAGCAGTGACCAGAGTTAACTACTATTTCTGTACCTCGACATCCTACCCACAGACTTTTTTGCTGTCTGCGATCTCACCGTTAAACAATACGCTTCAAATGACGCTATTTAAGTCGACAACCTCCCCGGTGAGTGAGCCAACACACTTTAAATTTTGACTACAGAAGATGGCTGCCCGAACCTCTCTTTAGAAGACGTAATGACAGTTACAATTCGATGTTCAAACCTTTCACAATTTAGCGTCTAATATCGCCGCTCCCGGTACAGATCTGGACTTCTAACACTACGCCTGAAATGGCGTCATTCAAATCGACAACCTCCGCAGTGTGAACTGAGCTAACGACCTCAAATTTTAACCACAGAAGACGAATATCCGAACTATTCGGCGTCAAACATAACGGATCGACGATAGTCACAAGGTACGCGCGAAGTGACGTCATTCATGTTGCCAGTGCGAACGGGGCCAATCCAAGTCCAATTTCGACGTCTGTCCGAAGAATGAGGCGTCTAACCTGGCGCTGCGAGGGCGGGGGCGGGGGCGGGGGCGGGCATCACAACTGCTTGTGCTTCCCGTTGGCGGCGGGCGCGGGCGGGCCGAGCGCGCGCTCCGCCGCCGCCGCCGCCGCGTGCTCCATGCCCTTCTCTATGCACACCTGGTACACCGGCTTCATCACCTGCCGGGAGGGACCGGAGTTAGTACCACTGGACTATCCGCGCTTCAAAATCGTAGTTGGGCCGTTGTATGTTCAAGATTTAATACCCCAGACACTACACCAGCTAAAAAAAGCTCTTAAAAAGCTGGACGTGTACGCAGAATCGGGTACAGGGTTAGAAGAATCTAAAAAAGACTACTTCCACCGCGGAAAGAAAACATAGTTCATGTTTATTAAGGCAAATAGCAAAAACTTTTGTTTACAAGTATTAAACTAAGCAAAAGCAAAGACCATGGCATTCAGTTACTGCAGGTGTTTTATACGACTTCTAGGTGCTACTTTTAATTTAATTAATGAATGTAATTGAGTTAGTAAACTAACTGAAGCTTTACTGTCGCAGCATGTTTATTTTTACACGTATTACACCTATGCACTCAGAGCCTGCTCTAATAACCAATGAGCAAGTCACAATATTTTTCTCAACATCTATAAAGCGTTGGACCATCTCCAGCGCAAGATGTTAACGAATACTTGTACTTGTAAATGCAGAGACCCGTGCCTCAACAGTGGGGACATACGAAGGGTTGAAACCATACCACTTGTGCCACTCACATTATCCCACAGCATGTTGGCTGTGTCGTCTATAGTGACGCCTAGCTCTCGCATCTCGCCGCTGTATCTGTAACAATAAATATAAACTTTTATAGGTATGCTTTTTATGGTATAAAGATGATTTGATATCAGCCTGGCTAAAATCCGAGTGAAGGATAGTTCCGTATGTAAATATGGACTGAAAGATCCTTGTAACACTTATCAGCTGTACTAACCTTCCAATTCTCCCACCCTATTAACCTCAAAATGATCCTCTCACAATTTTTTTTGCGGCGTAAGCGGCCACAAAAATACTGGTTTTCATTTTTGCACTACTTCAAGGGATTGTGGACCTGCGTAAATAGGTTTTAATTTGTCCTCGATACCTCAACAGGTTTTCGGGATAAAGGGTCTTTTAAAATTTATAATTATACTTTATTCACACACACACACACAGAAACGCACGTGATCGCAACGTGATTCTGTAAAGGTTCCGCTTTTCCTTTTGAGGTAGGTAACGCTTAAAATGGGCAGCGTGAACTGGTCACCTGATGTACGCCCAGAGCACCAGCGTGAGCAGCGCCAGCCCCATGGCCAGGTTGCTCAGGTTGGCCAGCGGGTAGAGGCCGACGAGGCCGAACACCCCGCTGAGGATGTAGAAGACCATGGCGATCGCGAAGAACACGCTCGGCGTGCGCGCCGCCTTGAAGATGTTCTTGCTCTCGTTGTGCGCTTTGAACTGCACGAACTGCTCCTCCAGGTCCTGCTCCGGGGGGCAAACGTTATTGTTCTATTTCTAAGAAAACTTGTAACTGAATCGCTGCAATGAATGGGTCATCGATCTCCCTCCAAAATGGTTGAGACTGATGATGGCTGAGCTCTGCGTTAAGCTCGTGAACGAGTGCTGTTCGTGTGTCTGGCCGCAGCACTTGTTATGTTCTCACGACCTATGTAAAACAATTAACTAATGCTTTGGAATTTCAAGTTATTAATGGCAATCATGGAATCTTATCATACGTATAGGTGGTAACTGATGTATTAGATTTAAGAGAACTTGAGAAAAGATAGTCAAAGTGGAGTTTTCTTCCCGCTGCCTTTTTCTGCACTACGCTACGGCCCGAGGGCAGCGGCTTTCACTTTCATGTTGCATTGTACTTTGACATTCAGCAAATAGAATATAAATTCTTTACATTGAAATAAATTGAATTGAATTAATTTGGTAGATAGAAAATCATGCTGCAAATCTAATTATATTACAAATAAGTATATTACAAGCAAGTTATTAATTCGTTGCATTACTCTTACAGTAGCAGTAACTCCAGAACCAGGGCGTCCGCTGCTCCAGGCTACTAACCAAACCCATACAGTATCAGTGCAGTACCTGCGTGAGCTGGTCGCAGTAGGCCTGGCTGAACTCGTCGCCGCCCATCTTGCGCTTGCTGTGGAAGGCGTGCAGCGCCTTGTCGCGGACGCGCGCGTGCTCGGCCTCGAGCAGCCGCTGCTGCAGGTAGGGCTTGGCGCCGCCGCACACCTCCTCCATCAGGCTCGTGTACACCTCCTTGGCCTCCGCCACCGCCGTCAGGTTGTTGGCCTCCGCCGTGGCCTGTGCACGGGACCGACGCCGTTAACTCAGGCCTTGAGTGCATTGGTCAGATTTGCTGTTTGCTAGCGAAGAACGTTTTGGCTGGCACAATGGGTGCCACTGTGTCAGCAACAAAATAACCGTATATTTTTTGTACCTGTACTGGTTACCTAAAATAACCGTAGGTTACTTTGAGAACGAAGCGCTCGTGGCCTAGTCGAACCGAGGGGTTGGAATCAATAACTTGAGTTAAGCAACAACAGACGCGGTCAGCTGCGGGGCCGTTACTGCCGGCTGTCATGTAATAGCATTCGTTAAGCCATAGCTTATGGGCGGCTTGATAACTTCTGATAGTAAGACCCGCCACTGCCTTACAAACCTCCACTAACTCGAACTTGGCCCCCGTAGAGAGAAGTTTGGCCTAACCTTCCTGCGACGCTGGAAGAGACCCGTGCCCCAGCGGTGGGGACATACAAGGGTTGATATCGAATTTTGCGAGCCGAATGGGTGGAATGCTTCAATTTAGACTGCTTTTTAAATTTATCAAAAAGCAAAGTGAATGAGAATCCAACCCTACGGAGGGAAGTCCCTACGTCATTGACATAAATCTTGACTAGTAAGTAAAGTTAACTCATCAATGCCACATCATTTTGTCAATATTTAGGACAATGCCCATTGATCATGGGGTCTGTGGTTAGTCATGCATAGTTTACTTTACTGTCTCGAACGAAATCTTCAAACTTATCGCCACCTTTGCACATCAACACATCCACTCACCACCAGCATACTCTTGGGCTCAGGCAGCTCGTTCCCCTTGTAGATGTTCATGTAGGACTTGAAGTACTGCAGCAGGTCCTTGGCCTTGACTTTCTGCCCGTTGATGAGCTTCGGCACCAGGTTGGACGGAGACAGCAGCATCGGCACCAGCTGCTGCAGGGACCGCTTGAACTCGGCCTCGATTTCTGTGGACGGACCAACAATACAATACTAAATGCCCTATACTAAAGCAAGAAAGAAAGAAATAACGAAAAAAGCAGAAATAACGACATTACAAACATGTAAACATCCAAGACTTGGACTATTTTTTTACCCAGCCGAGATTCGAACCCGGCATCTCTTGCATGGTAGGCAGAAGCGCTACCTCTACACCACAAAGGCCGTCAATAAAGTCATAGACATTTTTATTATTTACCGCAAGAAACTTGTCGAGTGGTCGAGTGGTACCGGTGAGAGCGGCGGTAGCCAGCGATAGACCGCAGTCTTTCAATCTGGAGGTTGTGGGTTCGAATCCCGGCATGTACCAATCAATGACTTTGTTTTCTTTGTTTTTCGAAGCTATAGTAGCAAGACCACTCGCTAACCGTCAAAGAAAACATCGTGAGGAAACCCTAGCGTCTGAAGTGCTAACAAACCTCAGCGCTTGCTACGTGCAATGGGCCATCTATGAGGGTAAGTGCGAAAATCTAGTTCCTTCTCCAATATATTAGTCCAGTCCATCCAAAGGTTGTCTGGAAGAGATCACTTTTAGTGATAAGGCCGCCGTCTGTACTCTTGGGTTAAGAAATATCTTCATTTTTATGCACAATCTATCTCTATCGAGATTTACCTACTCAGATCAAACTAACTAACCTGTGAGCCGTCCGTCGAAGGCGGGGTTGGTGGCGACGCGCAGTCCGGGGTGCGGCATGAGGAAGCACGCGATCTCGGAGAAGCACGACGTTATGTGCTTGCGCAGCGACTGCAGCTCCGGGTGCTGCTTGTCTGACACCTGCGCGGTACCGGGCTTTAACACGGCGCATCAACACACGGACTGCAGCATGTAGCTCTTATTATTTACAACTAGCTGACCAAGCGAACTTCGTATCGCCTAACAGAAGATTCTTAATGTTTTTTAGTTTACTCTGCGTAAGAATCATCCTCGTATTTCAAGGAATATTCTAAAAAAAAAGAGTTAGCGAAATCGGTTCAGCTGCTCTCGAGATTTGCGCTTATCAACACATTCAACGATTCATTTTTATATAATAAATTATGCGGCCCATATTGTGTACAAGAGCAACGAATAGTTATTCGATAATAATAATAATAATAATTTATGAGCGGCTTAATAACTTCTGACAGTAAGGCCCGCCACTGTCTTACAATCCTCCATCAACTTGGACTAGGCTCCGTGGTGGAGTATGGCCTAACCTTCCTGCGGTGCAGGAAGAGACCCGTACCCCAGCAGTGGGGACATACAAGGATTGATATCGATTCAAGCAATATAAGTGGCCTTAAGGTGGCTTGATAACTTCTGACAGTAAGACCAGCCGTGGTGGAGTGTGGCCTATATAGAGAGTAAATGTACAATTTAACATGCCATAGGTCGTAGGTTCGATTTACACTGGGGGTCACCGTACACTGTAGAAATGGCCTCAGTCAAGGCCGTAATTGCGACCTAATCAAGTACCAATGTGAATGTCCTGTGGGAATCGAAACCACAACATGTGTTTTGGTAGTCAAGCATATTATAGGCATTAAAAAATTAAGTGATACATTGCGTATGTAACTAACCCGACCTTGCTCAGTATTATTTAGAAAGAAGTTATATTTACCACCCTGTGTGCATAGCTTAATCAAAATTAACCAAGCATTTGTGAGATTAACTGTTAACCAGGCAATGGTATAGTACCCACATAAAATTGAACCTTATCACCTTCAAATAATGCCCAATGAAACATGCGTACTACCCTTGACCGACTAAGGGTTAATTCGTAACTTATTAAGAAAAAAAAAACCAGTCACTTGTCACGGTACAAACAGTCAGATCTACCAATTTATCAATAGAAAAATCTGGGTACTTTTTTCTTTTGAAGACCATTCAGAAAACAACATTCCTCTATTCTAGAGATAAGTTAGAGTCACTGCATCTTACTTGTGACGTATCATCGGCAAACTGATGTGAAACAAAGAAAAAGCACTTGTTATTTACTTTTAATATTCAGCAAACACAAATAAGACTGCGCCAAATATGCAAAAGATTGATAACGTCTGCTTATGAGAACTTAGCACTGGCCCTCTTTTATTTCATACCATTCAGTTTATTTCAGGGTATCAATATCAATATTTCTTGAATTAATAAGATTTATTAATGACCTAGGACGAGCGAACAACTTAATAAATATTATTGCTTTCGGTATTTTATCGATCTCTAAACGACTACGTTTTATAAACCATAATTTAGGGGTGTTATTTTATAATCCCACGATTCCTTAAGCAAATTGGTTAACTAATGAATAAAACACACCCACACACGTCATACATATACTCGCTATTATGTAGTTGGGAGTTAAAACTCCCATTGTTTCTAAACAATATTTTTTTACAAGGAAAAGACGTAACCACAGATTACGTAACTAAACAGCATCTGAAGAGTGTTTAAAGAAATCGTGTTTTTATAAATAACACCGCTAAACTACAGCGTATTTGAACTAGGGAAAATCTGAATGAAATATATAAATGTGATCGTTTTACAAGCAGCTCTTTACAGCAGTGGGGAGGACGTCTAGTACATACCTCGAGCCAAATTTGCAGCATGGTCTACCCACCATCAGCCCTACAAGACATCTCAGGGACGCTCTAGAAAAAGTTCCAGACTGGGGCAGTTGAAAAGGGGCGGGAGTTTACCTTGAGCCTTCGCTGCAGGATGGTCTGGCCGCCATCAGCCCCGTAGGGCGCCTCGTAGGGGAAGCTCCAGTCTCTGACGAGGAACTGGAGCCGCTGGAAGGGCGTGCGCCCGCTGTCCTCCAACGCCAGGCGGCCGTACTCCGTGAACAACTGGGGGACAACGTTGCGAGGGGTTATTGAGGTGTGCAAGCTTTTGGGTTGCAGGAAGAAGAATTGAGCAGGGAATGTGGAAAAATTACGCGCGTCTGGAGTTACTGCCTTGCAATTACCCCCATGCCTTCTCTGCCTTATCATTTTAATCATACCTCTGTGTATTTTTTTAGCCCTTGAGTATGCGAACTATTGTTTTATGTGGGTAAAGTGCATATGCTAAAACGCTATACGCTAAGAAAAGCAACTGACAGTTGTTCTTCTTAACGTGTCTATGGCATAACAATTTTCATCAAAGTCTTCACTACAACAACTAACAGTTGCGGTCCAGAACTTTGCGACTCTGACTGCTTTATCACTTGCATTAGGGCCTCCGCTGACAGCTGTTAACTATAGATTTGAAGATGGTCGGCGTTACAGAAAGTTGTCTTTCTGTAACACATGCTGAGCTGGGTCCTTTTCACAAACGCAGTACATTGGCACGGTATTTATATGACTTGTTTTGTTATTGCTTTACATTGCACTTTTATTTTGGCAAAATTTTGGATTGCGTGTTGTTTCTTAACTTTAAGTATCATTGTACTGTGTTAAATTAATTTGTGAATAAAACCTTTTCTATTCTATTCTACAAGAATTCTGGGGTAAAGAATGGTAAATAGATGTGAAATAACCTATTATCTTAGACACCAGCAGCATCCAGCAGCTGATGTCTCTATTAGTCAACAGTTGGGTCTCCCATGCACTAGTAAAGTGACTAGCAAAAATTCACTAGCGCGACCATCGAATCGACGAAACTCACTAGTCACGAAACGAATCTTTTGCAAAATGGCTTAAAACAAATCTTTCAGCTACGATCTTTTTTTGGTTTTACTGGTGACGCGTGGACCTTTAGATAGAGCTCCTTAACACCAGACCCCCTGCCGACATGGCTGGAGCGTTTGTCTACACTCAGGGGTCTTTAGCCGACCACATGTGTTAGTATCCCTATAAACCACGAGCTCACCTGTAGATGCTGCAGGTCGTCTTCCTGTATGTTCTGTGAGAGGTTATAAATCTGTACAGAGGACAGCATGGTGGAGAGAGCAAACACGGTGGCGCAGTCTCGCACCGTGGATTCGCTGTCGAAGGCGCCTTGCGTGTCCAGAAGGATTATGGCTACCTGTTGGGATTAAACGAAATGGGTTAATAATATACGACCTCAACCCTTGCATGTCCCCACTGCGGAGTACGGGTCTCTTCCTGCATCGCAGGAAGGTTAGGCCATACTTCACCACGGGGGCCAAGTCCGGGTTAGTGGAGGATTGTAGGACAGTGGCGGGCTAAACTGTCAGCCGCCCATAAGGCCTCTGACACGCCTTAACGACTGCCATTAAATGACAGCCGGAACCAATGACTTAATGTGCCTTGCGAAGCACAGATGCGCTCGGAAAAATGCCACTGGCGGTAGTCACGGGACAGTTACCCATCCTGCCCGGACCGCGCCTGTTGATTGATTCCTATCACTTGATTCGATTAGGCCACGAGCGGTTAATATACACTTACTTTCAATGGGAATTATTGGATCTATTGGCTGCCTCGTTGGGTTCCGCAGGAGACAAGAGTTGCGTGGAAAAGTCACTGGGGTTCCACGAATCACATTTCTCAATGAATCGTTGATTATTTTGATTCTTAAATAATTCCTCAGCATCAAATATTGTTTTCGAATGGGAAGGTGGCGGTACATTCAGAGGCTTCAAGTTAAGTCAAATCTTAAGCTTAATATTTTGATATGGTGTTCCTTAAAATAGAAAGTTTGTTAGTGGTCCCCAACTTAAAAGTTTAGGAGTCGCTGGTCTACAGGTAAACAGGTTGTTGGTTCTTGATTTGGTTTGTACTTGTTTTGTACAACTGCCCTTACTGAGCTGAGCAGTTTGTCCATGTTTAATGCCCTTATCCAATGTCTGCAGTAGACAATTATGACAAGGAGGAAAAAAAGGCCGGGCAGGAGAAAGACGTCATGGTCATGGTTCACTGTGCAACATCAAACAATAGACCGCTGTTAAAAGCGCGGAGGAGCTGTTCCGAATAGCACTAAACAGAGACCGCTGTAATGAGCCGACTGCCAACCTCCAGTGATGGAGAGGCAATTTAAGAAGATGTTCTTGCCTGATTGCCAAGGAAATCGCAAGGTAGGGCGCAGTTTGAGGCCAGTTCTAGTACAGTTCACGGTGATGGTGCATGTTTGTGTTATGTTCACATATCTCAGTGCTTGATACCATTATCACATCTATGAGGCTAAGGGCCTGTTTCACAATCTGCAAATAAAGTTCCGGATAAGCTATCCGCAACCAGGGCTGCCGTTTGTTCTAAATTTGAAGCCATTAACGAACACACGCAATATAGGAAAAAAATATTTAAATTTAGAAACGGCAGCCCTGGTTGCGGATAGCTTATCTGGAACTTTATTTGAACATTGTGAAACAGGGGCTAAGTGCGGAAATCTCTCGTGTAATCACTACCTAACTATAACATATTAAAGTGGTATTGATATTTTGTAGTATTTGTGCCACAGGACGGAACCACGCGGAAGGCGTGAAACTACAGTTCATACTTTATGAAAGTTCAATGTACATTGCGTAGCCGATTCTTCCTGCTCGTCAATTTGTGGGTTAATCCGCTAAACATCTAACTGTCATTTTCATCAGCCATTTGACGCCCACTGCAGGACATAATGCCTCCCTCATGGTTTTCCAAGCTTCACGGTCTTGTGCGGCCCACGTCCAGCGCCTCCCGCCACCGTAATATAGTAAAGTAATACATAGTCCTACGAAATACGGCTTAGATAAGATGAGATAAAAATATTCTTTATTATACACTGAAAAAAACAACAAATACAAAATATTTACAACTCAATTAAATTTATTTCAACGTAAAGAATTTACATTCTGTTTGCTGAATGTCAAAGTACAATGTAACATGAAAGTGAAAGCCGCTGCCTTCGGGCCGTAGTGTAGTGGAGAAAAAGGCAGCGGGAAAAAAACTCAACTGGCGACGTTATAAGATAAGCACAATTCGGAGCAAACAAGGCATACCTTCTCTCCATTGTCAAGCGTAGTCTTGAAGATCTCGGACCACATGAGTATCCCCGTGGTGTCTCGCTCGGAGCCCCCTCGCCAGCTGAAGCCCTGCAGGGGCTCGTCCTCCGGCCCCAGCCAGTCACTGCCGCCGCCGCCCGCGCCGTACTGGAGGCAAAGACAAGGGTGAATACGTATCTCTTCTGCTACCTATTCTATGACGATGCCGGCTATCAAACTGAAGAGCAACGTAATAAAGTTGGGCGCCTCCAACACCTTGCTATACAGTTTTTTTTCCACACCACTCCATCACTTGACAATTTCTTTCTACATTTGGAACCGTAAGAGGTAGTTGAAATTCTCACATAATATGTCGTCGTCGTCGTCAGGCTGTGCCACTCCACTGCTGTAAATAGCCCATATAATATGTGTATTACGGGGATAACCTAACAAGTAAGAGAATTTAAAAATTCGGCGGGTCTCAATATGTAGGTACCACAAACATTTTATTGCCCTTTTTTTGCTCCATTATAAAACTGTAACGGTACTTTTTTTACTACGTTCTCGCATAACTTTGTCAAATCTAAACCGAATTCCACTGGAAACCAGTAAACGAAGCAAAAGTTGAGCAGGAACTAGCAATAGCAGCAGTACTTCCGCAGGAAAATCTTACCCTTGCGGGAGTCACGCCGTGTGTGGACACCCACCTTGTGGTGCATGTAGCGCAGGAAGAAGTCGAGCAGGAAGCTCTTAACCTTGCGCAAGTACTGCGGCTACTGCGCGCGTGTGGACACCTACCTTGTGGTGCATTTAGTGCAGGAAGAAGCCGAGCAGGAAGCTCTTCCCCTTGTGCAAGTTTTTCGGCTACAGCGCGTGTGTGGACACCCACCTTGTGGTGCATGTAGCGCAGGAAGAAGTCGAGCAGGAAGCTCTTCCCCTTGCGGAAGGCGCCGGCGACGGAGACGACCACCACGCTGCGCTCGCGCACGTCCTCGCGCAGCAGCAGCGCCGCGAGCGCCTCCTCGTCCAGCAGGAACGTGTGCTCCGGCCCCGTGTTGACCACCTGGACCCCGTGAGGGCCATTCCGCGGCGCTGGCTTCTCTTTTTCTGTCACTGGAGGAGGTAAGGTTTAGGGAGTTAAATATTGCCACGTTCAAACTTTACGTGTCGAGAGTTTACATGAGTTGAGATTTTAAAAACAATTTTGGCCCAATATTACGGACAAGAAAAAATGTAAAGTAAAAATTTGTTTATTTTTATTATAATAGTAGATACCTTTTCCAGCGGCACCCACACTAGGAGACCCCAAACCCTGAACTATTCCATTCTTTCAACTGTCAAAGTAGTATGGAATTTGATAGTAAGAGGATTGGAATTGCTCAGGATTTAGTGCGCATAATTACACCGCACAACACTTTTGGCGCAGAATTCAGAAAATTTGCTAAGTTTACAGTTTGAATCACAGAATTGCGTATCTTTCACGGTAACGCGCGAGCGAAAACGTTTTATGCAGCAAACAAGGCAGCAGCAGCAGCAACAATTTTGGCACGGCAATCTACAATCTAAGAATAAATAAATTCTAGAATCCATTAAAAGCACTGTACAAAGAAGTTAGTCACATGGTTCTGTCATTTTTTCGCACCTTTTTTCAATTCATTGAACTTGTGTTTTCCAGCGGAGATAAATAAGTAAATGGGTTTTCAATGCAATTGGTTTTAATTGCAAAAAGTAGGTGCAAAGGTCTTTTTCAACATCTTAATAACACAACAATAATTACATTAACAAATACATAACATTTACATACTGGCACATACATTGCTTCTAACTAATATATCGGTTAAATGTACGAGAGAGAATACGTCATGCAATATGTATTTATTTATATGATTGCTCCAATACCGCCAATAGTCTACCTAGATTTTACATTACTAAGATTTAAGCTTTCATTGTTGGTTAAATGTACGAGAGAGAATACATAGTTACATATTAAACGGTTCAAATCGCGATTATTTATTAAACGTCGGGAAATAAGGTAATTACGTTTTACCTAATAAATAATCGCGGTTTGACCCGTTTAATATATACCAATGTATGAGTATCGCGAATCATTAATAAATACGAGAGAGAATACGTCATGCAATATGTATTTATATATGCGATATATATAATACCTCGAATTGTCTACTTAGATTTTACATTACTGAGATAACAGAAATCATTGTGGTAATTCTTTTTTTTCTCGCTGTGCAATAAAGTGCTCACTATCTATCACTGTGCTCACTTGTATTTTTTATTGAAATAAAAAATACAAGCAGCATTCAAGGCTAGCTACTATTTCTGTCTTGATAATCCCATTGTAGCTTGCTAACAAGATTGTGCACGAGATTCACATACATGCCGACTTATTCTTTTGTAAAGAATAAGTCGGCATGTATGGTGCAATGGGTATGGTCAGGGCTTTCAGAAAGTCCCGACAAAGGTTCCGAGTACGATTCCCAAGTGTTGCTGACAAGCTGCTGACTAGTGTGCGAAACTCATAGAGCAGATTTAAGACACTTAGGGCCGGTTTCTGAACGGTCTTGTCACGTTTTTTGCTGATAAATTCGAAGACACTGATAACTATTTACTTAGCGAATTTCTCTATTCAAAAACTGGCCCATAGCAGTGGCCCGCCAATATGTTTGCGTAATAAATGGATTAGTCTATAGCCTAAGCCCACTCGAAAGGTCCATTCTAAATACTGCTGCAGTTGCGTATTTTAGGAGATTATGAAATTTGACAGCAGATTGGAATCGTTTAGGATTTGGTGCACATAATTAGACCACAGATCATAGATCCTGAGACGTCGCTGAACTGAACGTACAACTACAGCTATTTACATACAAACTTTTCCTATTTGTAATATTAGTGTAGATGTGCATTTTCACTTAATAATAACACTTGTGGCAATATTTATTTCAACAATTTAAAATGGCGCTGAAATAATATTTCATTCAATTATGTTTGTTAGCTAAACCCTGTTTTAAAACACTTAAATAAATTTGGAAGTCAAATACCTACTATAAACGATACTATCGAGTGCGATCACATAATGTACTTATCTGACAAGAGGTTCTTATAAGGGGAAGACTAAATCCACCGAGAGATTACAGACTTTATTGCGCGGAATGTGAATGCAGTTAGTTCTATCTCATGTGAACTATCAAAGTCCATTGTTTTACATAATAATTCAGGGGCTAGATACAGTTGACAAGCCACTTTCTATAGACAATACGTGTGATTCTGTTTGAGGAGGTTGTAACATAACATTTACACACTGGCACATACATTGCTTCGTGTCAGGCTCAGTGAATCGCTGATATTATCCAGATTAAACTACTGTGACGTCGTCTATCATGGCTGTATACTTGGTAGGACAAAGAGGTTAATCCAACGTGTACAAAACGCATGTGCACGATTTTGTTACAAAATCCCTCCTAGATCCCACGTCAGTCCGCACTTGGATGCAGCAAAGCTCTTGAATATGGAGGCACGTCGGCATCTACACTTTGCTAAACTACTTTTCGGTGTAATACGAACAAAACACCCATATTATTTGTTCGCAAAGCTTGAATGGTCCACTAGACAACGGTATGTGCATAAGGAAAGAATCCTGACACCGGCGCATCGGACCATGGTTTTCCGCGGTAGTTTTAGGTTTGCGGCGTCCAAGTGTTGGAATGACATTCATCCCCCAATTCGTGAAGCGTCCAGTTCATATGTTTTTGGTCGCAAGCTCAGGGCATATTTGCTGGAGCTTCAGAGACCGCTACTCCCCTCCTTTCCAACCTCTCGCCGCAAAAACTGACACGAGTCTGCAATCGCATGGTAGGGCAACATGGCAACACTGTATTCGTATTATATATGCATATCCTATTTTTTTTCTCGCTTATTTAAGTAAATATATGTGTTTATTGATTATACATATCATTAATGTATTTAACTATGTTCATAAATTTGTTTCAGTACAATTTTGAACTGATAGAAGGTATTAGCTATATTCATTTGTGTAAGTTTTTTGTTTGTGTATACCGTAGTTTATTTTGTCAGTTAGTTAAAACTATTTAAGTATCTGTTTCATTCTGTATGCATATTACGTATTCTATTCTATACAACTATTACTCTTTATTACATATAAGTATTCTATTCAGTATGGTATTTCGCATGATTGCACCACACCGCAGTCCGTAACGCTAGCGGAACACCTCCTGGCACTGACTGAAAATCAGCGCTGAAGGCTTGCCCATCAGCATAGGCTGAGTCAGTTGCCGTTTATAGCGGCAGTGACACGCCGTGACCTTTAGTGTTCTTTCCTTTTTTTTAAAATGTTATTTAGTGTTTGTGTTATAAGTTTGTTTTGTTGCTGTGGCGTGTGTACTGTGGCTATAATAAATGTTTTTCTTCTTCTTCTGACGCATTTAAAATTATCCTTTATTTGGAAATCCAACAGCACAAAAAAATCGAATTTAGTAAACAGCTTCCTCTGTCTCGAGTTCGATTCCGGTTTGTACCAATAACTCAACATTGGTGAATTTGTAGTAACAATAACACTCGTTCACTGTGAATGAAAACCTCATGAGGAAACCTAAGTCACCCATTAGCACAGTTGGGAGAGCGCTGGCACGTTTAGCCAGAGGTCGACTCCCGGCCCCGGCATGGGTGGAATTTTAAGCCTCTAATATAGGTTTTTAAATTTGTCCTTAGCACGGGTTAGTGCATTAAAAAGAATATAATAATGTGGGTACACAAACCGGGGGGCGGGCAGCAGCGCCCCCTGCAGTACAATTCCACCAAACTGCGATCCCAACTCGCATGCCCAGCGTGGGGATTATGTGCATCACCCCCCAATGATGGCACAACCTCATTAGGGGAGGACTATGTTCAGCAGTGGACTAATATAGCCTGAAGAAGTACAGCGATATCATTCCGATGTAAAATCTAACTGCAAAGTGGGTACTCGGGGCTGCAAGTGATGCAAATTACTTCAGCCAGATGTTGCTGCTGGTACGTAATACAGAGAGTATTGTAAAGAGGTTAGAAATTGCACTGATGCCGGTGAGTCGCCCATTAGCTCAGTTGGGAGAGCGCTGGCACGGTTAGCCAGAGGTCGCGGGTTCGATTCCCGGCATGGGTGGAATTTTTAGCCTCTAATATAGGTTGCTAAATTTTAATATTTTTTATATAAACCAAAACCTCTAGTCTAGAATAAGTATTTTTAGTCACAGATAATTTACTTACTAACGCAGCCGAATAAAATAAACGGATGCTTAATTATGCCAAACCTGTGAGTATCATGATGTTTGCGATAGCAGTTAACATGGAATTTAAATGTTACAGAATTGGAATCGTTCAGGATTTAGTGCGCGTAATACAGGAGCTGGTATATGTCGATGACCTGTCAACTGTAGAACGATAATCGTCCTACAAAATATATATTTTTTAAGCGCAGTAGAAGCTAGTCGACCCATCCTTGGCTACCACAAGTCTAAGCCCACCTCAGCGATACCAATTTCAGGATTATTAAGGTACTTTGAGAAAGTAAAAAGAAGAGAAACCGCTTCATTTTTTTAGGATCAAAGTAACTGACGATATTCAATTCAGTTGTAGACGATTGCTCGTAATGATTCCGACCTTGTTCACCTAGCAAGGCCGAGTCAGAGCATGCACATACGCACATAGACGTACGTACAATTATACTGTTATTACGTAGCTCGAGATGGTAATTATTGGCTGGGAACTGAAACCGGAACCTCCGTGTTTTAGAAACGAATCGGGACTTCCAAAACATATATTTCAAAGTTCCCTGCTACTTAACTGCATTAAACTTATACATAAAGAACAAGATGCAATGGCAATGGATGAAAGTGTACAATGATTTTTTGAGCTAAAAATTTTGTAATTATTAACTTAATTCAGGAATCACTTTTTTTTTTTGGGAGAGACGATCAGACCGAATCTTGGTCAGACTCTGCCGACAAAAAAATCTAGTAAGGGAATCCGGAAAAAAATATATATATACAATACAGTATACAAATGATGACAGTGAAAACAGACAGACCACACAATTTTGATTAAGTAGCGAAAGAATGACGCGTTAAGTTTCACGGAAGAAGAAATAAACGAAACCCAGGCAAACTGTGGCAAGAACATTTTGTAGTGATTGTGCCCAAAATATATTAAGTAGATAAATAATCAAATCCATCTGATTTCTTCATCAATCTGGTTTCTTAATAAAAATCAAGATTCCTCTAAAACACTCCTCAAATAGAGTTTTAAAGTCCATTTAAGGCGTGTTTTACTTTCTATTGTCGAGTTAACCTAGATGGTATTATGTGAAGTTCTGCCACAAACAGAACACTTTTTGAACACAATCGGAACGCTCCGAAACGCATTCCATCCACAGAAAGAGCACTGAACGACTATGATAACATAAACAAGAGAACAGTACAACACATCAGTCAACAACAACACACCAAACACAACGCTGGGATACTATGGCGCCACCGTCGCATGTGCCACAATGAAACAGTTGGCTATATTTGACTAACTTTATTGTTATTGGGCACTTCAAAAAGCACAAGGACAACTTTTATTATTGTAGACTTTTAGTCCGGATTTACTTACGGGTGTTGTTATATCGGAAAAGTCCGACCAGTGTGAGACGAGCAACCGACGACGCGAGCTCCGTCTCTGCTCACCATGATTAAGCTCTGCGAATCGGAGCGAAACCTGGTCGGACTTTTCCGATATAACAACACCCGTAAGTAAATCCGGACTAAAAGTCTACAATGTGTTGTGCTTACGAAAGTTTTAGTTCAAAAACTTTTATTATTTGTACATATGAAATATAATAATGTTTTTTTAGTCGCAATACCACTCACTAACGGTAAAGGAATACATCGTGAGGAAATCTAAGTGCCCGAGGGGTTCATATAACTCTGCGATTGAAATCGCCAATCCGCGATAGGCACGCGTGGTTATTAAGCCCACACTGTCTGTGAGAGATGACCTGTGGTGCCCTATAGTGCGACGCACAATTGTGTATTTTATATGTGCAATTAAATTTTTAATCTTTTTATATTAAGTATAAGTATGTTTACAAAAATTTATTTCCACTAAAACTTTTTTAAGACGCAGTTAACGCCTATTTATGAAAGGATTCCTTTTGGAGGCTTGATTTAACTAAATCTTAAGAATGTTTTAGTGGGATCTATTCTCCGCTGTACGACCAGCGGTCAGCTCTAGAGTCGCCAAAATATCCGCAGCATCTCATTCCACTTGCACACTTACACAGAGTCTCATGGCCATCACACTGGACAGCTTCGTGGTCCCGTGTCACATCACTCTCGTCCTCTACGTGGTCTACCTCATCGTAACTGACCTGGACATCGCACTCAATCTCCTGGGGGTCTTGTGATAGAGAGTCTTTGTAATTGAGCCGCAGGTTGAGCTTGCCTACCACGGCATGGCCTGGAATGTTTGGTGAAAAGAATAATATCGTAGGTAGTGTTATCATAAATAACATCGTTTTGCTGTGATTTAACATCCGGTGTACATTTTTCCCCAATTGATTACTTCCTTTAGTGCTTAAAAAAGATTTGGAAGTGCCATTATTACTTTATCATAAGGTATGCTGTGGTAGAGGAGCGGTAGAACACCCGCTTTTCAATCAGGAGGTCGTGGGTTCCAATTCCAGCATGTATCTGTAGTATACACTATCCCTTGGTTATCAGTTACCGGACTAATATCGGCTCGCAGCAAGCGCACACGTCTTCACTCCGCGGCGGTCGGTGACCAATGTCCCCCCTCGCCCCGCGTCCCGCGTGTACGCTGCTCGAGACGACAGAGTTACAAACATGCGTATACACTACATCCCTTCCTTATTAAATGATTTAATAACTAATGGATCTGCATTTGAACGTTTTAATTCCGATTAACTAAATAATGGTAAATAAATACTCTAACAGTATAATCAATATTTTTATTTAAGAACCACAAATAATCAACTAATCAATAGACACATAATCATCAACGTTTTTGTTTAATCGGACTTAGATTGCTCTTCATGTACATCAGCTTCACCAGCATTATTTCCATTTTCTAGTACTTTCCATTGCCCTTCTACTCGTTTCAGATGTACTACATTCCGTCGTATGCGCTGGCCAGTTTCATCGTTCCGAAGACTAATGTCACCTCCTTTATTTGCTTCCACAGTATGTGTATCGGGTTCATAATTTAAACTCAGTTTGTTTTGTTTATTCATGTTTTTCACATATACTTTATCTCCAACTTCCAAGTCACAACTTGAAGCCCTTCTTTTTCTATCCGCATATTCCTTTCCTTTTTCCTTTTGTTCTTTATCTCTGTCTCTCATTTCCAGATCTTCTGTGTTATGCATCATGTCCTGAATCATTGGCAGTTTGTCCCGAAATTGTCGTCGGAAGAATAGTTCTGCGGGTGTTTTTCCAGTAACTGTGTGAGGTGTACTATTGTACATCATTAAATACTCACGAAGAGCTTCTTTCCAGTTTCTTTTTTCCGCTTGTGATATCTTAAGGCGTTTCAGGATGTCTCTGTTCTGACGCTCCACCTCTCCATTCTGTTGAGGCCAATAAGGAACTGTGTTATGTAGTTTTATGTTCCTCTCTGAGCAGAAATTCTTGAAATCCTCGCTAGAGAATTGTCTCCCGTTATCTGCTGTGATCGAGACTGGATTGCCAAGTCTACTAAAGATGTCTTTTAATTGTCCGATAATTTCAGCACTTGTTATAGATCTGCATATTTTTACCTCCTTGTATCTGGTGTAATAGTCCACTACGACCAGGATGTAATCGCTACTCGGTAACGGGCCCATAAGATCGATCGCTATGTCAACCCATGGTTCGGACGGCAGAACTCTTCTTTTTAAAGGGTTGGGAGGGCTGGGGAAAGAAACCAGGACGCAACCTCTACAGGCTTTGCAGATATTTTCAGCATCTTTATCACACTTAGGCCACCACACTTTGGTTCTTAGTCTGCCCTTCATCGCGACAATACCGGGATGGCCTTCGTGAGCAGCTCTAAGAACTCTTTCGCGCAATGTTGTTGGGATGACAATTTTTGACCCTCGCAGGAGGATATCACCATGAAAGCATAATTCGTTCTGAAACATTTTATATGCTTTAACGGTTTCGTCCCAATTGTCATTGTACAGACCCTGTTTGACTTTCTGTATCTCAGCGTCTTGAAGGGAATTTTCGGTGATCTCTTCTAATGGGATGGCTACTGGGCGTGCAGACTCTGTAATCGTTTGAACATGGTCTTCAAATATAGCCGACGGATTTACTGCTACTTTACAAAGTCTTGATAACGGATCGGCTATGTTAGTTTTTCCTGGGCTATATTTCACTCTGAAATTATAGGATTGCAATCTTAATACCCACCGTTCAATGCGGGCGCACGGTTTCGCTTTTGGGCCAAATATAACCTCCAAGGGTTTGTGATCCGTTATTAGATCAAACACTTTGCCATAAAGGAACATGTTAAAGTGTTCCACTGCCCACACTAACGCTAAGGCCTCCTTTTCTGTCTGGCAATAGCGTCGTTCACAGCTGCTGAGGGTTTTATTACCAAAAGCGATTATTCTTGGACCGTTGTGATTAATTTGCACCAGAACTGCACCCAAACCCACCGGACTTGCGTCTGCGATGACCATCGTCTTATCATGGGGGTTGTAATATCCCAAGTTTGGTACTCTCATAAGTGCAGATTTGAGATCATTAAATGCTTTTTTCTGGCATTCTCTCCAGTCCTCTTGAATGTCAGTATTTCTTCCCGATCTTTTCCGCAGCAATTCCTTTAATGGTTCTGTTACTGTTGCCAAGTGTGGTATCCATTTTCCCACATAATTAACTAATCCCAGAAAACTCTGCAACTCAGCTATATTTGTCGGGGCTCTGAAATCTTTTATTACTGATATGTACTTGTCGAGAGGTCTGACTCCTTTTTCTGACAGTTCATGACCTAGGAAGTTGACCTTCTTAATCCTAAAAATGCATTTGTCATCTCTCAGCATTACATTGTGTTCTTTTAACACTGCTAATACATTTTTTAGTCTCAAGTCGTGTTCATCTATGTCTTTTCCAAATGTCAAGATATCATCAATAAAATTGATTACTCCTTCGCAGCATAAAAGTATTCGTTCCAGTGTTTTTTGGAAAATCTCCGGTGCACACGAGATTCCAAACATCATCCTCTTGTATTGAAACAAACCTTTGCTAGTAATAAAGGTCGTGATGTGTCTCGATTCTGGGTGCAACTCTATATGGTGGAATGCATCTTTTATGTCCAACTTACTAAAAATCTTGGCGTCTTTGACCTTTGGTAGCAGTTCATCCATTGTTGGCAGTGGATGGTTTTCACGTTTTATAGCTGTATTAGCCCGTCGCATATCCACGCATAGTCTGATGTCTCCGCAGTCTTTTAGCACCGGAACTATAGGTGAGATCCAGCTGGAAGGACCTTTGACTTCTTCAATTATGTCTTTTCCCAATAGTTCATTTAGTTTCTTTTCGACTTTTTCTTCCAGTGGGATAGGAATCCTTCGGTACGGCTGAGCAACAGGCTTCACTGCGTCATCGATAGGAATGGTAACTAAAACGTCTTTGAATTTGGGAAACGCCTCGATCTTGATGTTGTTGATGTCCAGATTTATCTGAAGTACACCTAATGAAGTCGCCGTCACACGCCCTAGCAGGTCGCGCGTGCCATTCTCAATCACATAGAACGTCGTGTTCAGTAATGTCCCAGATAATTTTATGTCTGCATCGAATGATCCCAACAGCTTTAAGGGTGTCGCGCTCCCGTAGGCTACGAACGTTTTACCTGGGTTTGGATTTTGGTTAGTAACTCGGGCGTTATTCCTCTTCATTGTACTCCAGGTCTGGTCTGTTATCAAATTGTGTTTACAGCCAGAATCTATCAACATATCCACGTTTGTTCCGCCGATGTTACATGTAACCCTTGCATCGTCTTCAATATTAAAAATATAGTCTATTTGTTGGTCACTGGCGACTATATTTGCAGTTTCTTCGATGTTATTTGTTGTTCTGCTTCTCTTACTTATTCCAAGACCATGGTTTGTTGATTCTTTTTCTTCTAGTTTTCTTTTCTGCGTTTGTTTAGTCCGGCATTGGTTTCTGAAATGTCCTACAAGCCCACATTTGAGACAAGCCTTCCCTCTTGCAGGGCAGTTGTTGTCTCGGCCCAAATGCTTGGCACTTCCGCATCTGCTACATTCTAATGTACGTTTTGACTGTTTCTCCTTCCATTTGCCTGTACTTACTCTGTTTATTGACTGACTTTCAGCAGGTTTCGTACCAAAGTTCCCTAACTGTCGATCTATGGCCTCTAGTGCATTTGCTTCTGCTACTATTTCGTCCAAAGTAATCCTATCACCTGTTTTCAAAATTTTCTTTCTTAGTTCATCTGTCTTACATTTTTCAGTGACTTGGTCTATAATATGCTCATCTTCTTTATTTTCAAATTGACATTTCTTTGCTTGTAGTCTCAGTCGGACAAGAAATTTTTCAAATCTCTCGTCCGGTTCCTGTTTTATAAGTCTGAACAAATGACGCTCATATACTTTGCTCTGTTTAGGTGCAAAGTAATTGTCCAACTTTTGGATCGCAATGTTAAAGAGATCGCCTTCTTGTACATTAGCTCCCGGGATGTTGTAAAAGATCTCCTGTAACTCAGATCCACCAAAATGCAATAGACTGGCCCTTTTCTTTGCATCGGTGTCTATACCTGCCGCCTCGAGGTAAATATATAGGCTTCTTTTCCATCTTTCCCATCGAACAGAGACTGAGCCAACCTCCCCTTCACATTCAAACTTCTCTAGTGTGTACAGTGCCATTGGCTACCTGCAGACAAAGTAACTTAATATGTTACATGATTGTATATTCAGCTTAATCTCTAACCCAAGTAAAAACTTGTCGCAATTGAATGCTAACTTTAAGTTATCCATATATAGTATCCACTTCGTTTCGTGCCTGGGGAACCTACGGTAAGTTCATATAGACATGTGCAATCGAGTGCCTGTATTGTCTATAATTTATAATAGTATTGTAATAACGAAATACAGTAGCTGAATGTTGAGTCGCAATTTAATGCTCAATCGCAATTTAATGCTCGATAGTAATTAATACTCAAACGTAATTTAATACTCAAACGCAATTTAATGCTCAATCGCAATTTAATGCTCGATAGTAATTTAATACTCAAACGCAATTTAATGCTCAATCGCAATTTAATGTTCAGTAGTAATTTAATACTCAAACGCAATTTAATGCTCATAAGTAGTTTAATATTCAAACGCAATTTAATGCTCGATAGTAATTTAATACTGAAACGCAATTTAATGTTCAGTAGTAATTTAATACTCAAACGCAATTTAATGCTCATAAGTAAGTAGTTTAATATTCAAACGCAATTTAATGCTCGATAGTAATTTAATACTCAAACGCAATTGATTGCTGGATCGCAATTAAATGCTAAATCGCAATTTAGTGCGCAATTGTAAATAAATATACTTGCCCTTAAAATCTTTAAAGGCATTTTTGCAATTAGGAAAAGCTCCGCTTACAAGTTACTACTACTAACTACTAACGTATCTGTTTATAATGTATGGGTACGAGAATAAAATGTTTCTATCTATGAAAGTATATAAATATCTACCCAGCCCGAGAGCATAATTAGATTGGAAATGGATTGCCAGTAGGATTAATTCAAATAGGATACAATACTTCGTCGTAGTCAATGAAGACTTGTGGATAAAGTTGTAAAGAAAGAATTTGTACAGTCTCGAAATATGCAAGTTAGGTTATGTAATAGATTATGCATTCACAAATAATATCGGTGTTCGGACCCAAGAACATCTTATCTTAACCCTCGAAGGAAAGCTATGCCTATTACAGTACCTACAGAGTGTAGGTAATAATCTTGGTGACTTAGCGGGTTTTGACTTTTCTTGAGCGACCAAATAGCGTAGGCAAGCTCACAGAAATTGTAGGTAGGTATTAGGTACCTACGTATGTAGCTTTTGTCTATTAGATAACATGGTTCATAAACCATAACACTTCATTCTGTTCTAACCTCGTACTTATTCTGCACACAAGAAAGTTGATGTTGACCAGCAATAACAAACAACATTCTATGTAAACAATCTACTTTATGTGAACAAGTAAAACCTGTCTCCTCCTGCCTCATCATGAGTTGAAATGAAAACTAACCTTATTCCATTCTTTCAGATAAGCGTAAAGGTATAAATACCTACTCGAATTGCGTTTTAATAATTCGAAATGTTTGTGTAGTCCGAACGTAAAGTCCTCCTTCAAAGGTTAGGTATTGTAGGTTAAGCTACACAATGGCGTATAACCTAACATAACCAAGCTATCCTTCATTCTCTGGAAAAAATAAAATCGCACAATTACTTACAGTTTATCTCGTCGCCACATGTAGTATACACTATCCCTTGGTTATCAGTTACCGGACTAATATCGGCTCGCAGCAAGCGCACACGTCTTCACTCCGCGGCGGTCGGTGACCAATGTCCCCCCTCGCCCCGCGTCCCGCGTGTACGCTGCTCGAGACGACAGAGTTACAAACATGCGTATACACTACAGTATCAATGACTTTGTTTTCTAAGTTATGTACATTTGTGAAGTTGTAGTAGCAATAACATCTTGAGGAAACCCGAGTGTCAGGAGGCTTTGAACTACCTCAGCACTTGAAATTGCCAATGCGCAGTGGACACGCGTAGGTAGTAATTAAACCCATACTCCATCTTTCTGAAGCAAGGCTTGTGCCCTGCAGTCTACATTTAAAAAAAAACTAGTTTCGCGAAAAGTTACGAGCAATGTTGAGGAGCGACAAATCCCGAGTAGTCGAAAAGTCGCTTGGTTCTGTAACTATAAGAAATGTGACGTCAAAATCGTCACAGCACAAGTGACGCTTGATTGCAGATCGGTGAGCCTACATTTTATACGATTTCTTTGCTAGATATGAAACCAGAAGTGTGACTAATATGATTTATTAATAAGAAATGCAATGCAACGTTATTGGAGCCCTGGCTAGCTCCCAGGTAGCCTCGGATTGATGTCAATAACCGGACAGATTTGGGCGCGCGCCAATCGCTCCTGCTCCCGGATAGATAGATAGATAGATGAATCATTTATTTTTGCTTAAAGACACACACACATAAAGCATCACATAAAAATAATTACATAAAATAGTTTAAGTACAAATACAGCTTTATCTTAAATACTAACTCACATGCATCGAGTTCTACGGCATTTTAGGCCGTATGTGGGTGTGCCACATAAGCTCAAAAAGGCCGTATCTCAGTATAATGGTACCTACTTTAAATAAGTAGATATTCTACTGATTTTCAGCTACAGCCAAAGTGTGAGAACGGCAATGACATTTGAATAAAACAACTACAATATTTAAAATAAAAATAGGTACAAAACGACCTTTAACCATAAACAATAAATTATACAGAATAAACCGCTCTGCTCATTAATTAAACAAATAATTCCTTAATTATTACTTGATTATGACTATTGTACCAGCAAGAGTTGCACTGTGTATAATTAGTAGTGTGTTGTTAGTGCATATATTATTCAAACAATGATTCAATAATACATATAATAATGATTCAATTTCTCCATTTAATATAATATAACATAAATATGATTTAATAATAACAATTATTCATTCTACAATTATTAATTTTTATTAATTTATTAACACGCATTAATATTTAAATGTCAACCCATAGACACCCATTTAAAATAAGAAATAAAAAAAAAAAATTGTTCAACCGCTAAATCTCTCACTATCATAAATCCTCCTGCTAGAAACTCCCAGTTTTTTGTAACTCTAGTAAGTAAGCTTTAAAATGATTTTTGAAAGTAATTTTCACCGATATTTGCCTTATGGGTGGAGGAATATTGTTCCAGCATTTGGTTGCGTGATAGCGGAAACTGCCAGTGAAAGCTGCTGTGCGGTGTCTGTGGATCTCAAGAGGCTGCCGCGCTGACCTGGGATGTGCAGATGCAAATTGAGAGAATATCAGCTTTTGATAAAGATATTCTGGGCATTTATAATGGATAATATCAAACATGAGCGAGGCTAGATGCACAAGCCTACGCGAGGCCATATTAAGCGTGGATGTTTCGTTGAGATATGGAGTCACGTGACCACGAGGAGGAATGTCAAAGCAATATCTGCAGCATGCGTTCTGTACCCGCTGTATTAGACGCTGTGATTTATAAAGCAGTCGTGGCCCATAAACCAAGTCAGCGTAGTTAAGCCGAGACAGAATCAGAGACTCACATACAGTTATACGTGCTTTTTCACTTAGTAGGTTACGAATCTTGTACAAAATTTTTAATCTATAAAAGCAGTTCTTTACAAGGCTCGCAATATGAGTTTCAAATCGCAGTTCACCGTCCATGACAATGCCCAAATTCCTCGCTTCCTCAACACGATCAATATCTTTACCTAGTATCTGTATTTTAGGAGAAGCGTTAATAATTTTTTTTATTTGTGTCTTTGTACCCAGTACCATGTATTTAGTTTTAGCCGGATTTAATTTGAGCGCGTTTCTCTCAGACCAATTGGCTATCCTGTCCAAGTCCGCATTCATTTCTTTCAATGCCTGTGGCATTCTATCAGGGACTTCAGCCATGTACACTTGCAGGTCATCGGCATACTGATGGTACATGCTATTCTCTATCACCCTGACGAGATCCGCACAGTATACGGTATAGAGGAGGGGGCCAAGTATAGAACCTTGCGGAACACCGCGGCTAACAAGTTTGGGAGTGGAAATAAGATCAACACCGTCACGCCTTCGAAGCTTTACGGATTGGTAGCGGTCATTCAGATAACTACCGAACCACTTTACAGCGTTTTGATCCAGCCCGTAGTATGCTAGTTTTGATAGCAATAGAGGAACACTAATACTGTCAAAAGCTCGTGAGAAATCCAACAAAGTCAGGACCGTACCTCGACCAGCGTCCTGCTCTGCCAGTATGTTGTCGGTGACATCAAGCAATGCCGTTACAGTACCGCGACCTCTTCGGAAACCCGACTGCCGTGATGGCAATATATTATGACTCTCCATGTAGTTTAATAATTGATAGTATACCGCCTTTTCTAGTATTTTTGACAAAAACGAATATTCTCGGATAATATCGAATATTCAACAAAAATAAAGCGAGTTTGCATTTAGCAGATAGAGTCCTTGATTCAGTTATCGGGGACTGAACACTGGCTGAAGAGAAACGCCCCGAGACCTACAAATACGACACATTCTAAGCGCAATTTGAATTTTACCTGAATTCGAGCTGGAACTCACGGCTAAACGGAGCTTCAAAATTAACATCAACATTGTTGTCTGAGGATAAGAGTAAAAACTAATTCAATTTAAGTATAAATAAGATGTCATCACTGTTCATGTTCAAACACAGGGGATCATATTTATAGGAATCAATTTTTTTGGAAATGAACCAAAACAATTTTTTAACATAAAAATCGAAATCTTCGTCACTAAGATGTAGTCTGTTATTGCCAACAATCTGGCTTGATGACAGGAAATTTAAGATAATTCTTATGACTGTCTTCTTTACTATGTTGTAGACATTTAATTTGCAATAAAGTATATGACAGATGGCAAAGGTTAGGAGGAGGTGGAAGGTGCTGAAGGAGGCCTATGTCGAAGTGTCGGCAATTTTTTTTAATGCATGACAATTATAATTATATCAATTTAATAAAAATGTAATTTAGACACCAAGTCAGTGAGATAAAGGCTATTTTTTTTATAATTATTTTATTCAATTAGTAGACACAGCAAATACTACTTTCTCTGATATCGTACTTTAAAATTAAAAGTGGTAGAGAGTGAGTCAAAATCTTACACTTTGGCCTCAATACTTTTTCAAAAAATATTTTTGCAAACACTACGATTTGTTTATTTTCTCTGAGTAAGTCGAATCCACTAATTTTGTGAAGACGTTTGGATGTTCGTTACTATAATAGCTGAACCAATTTATATGAAATTTTTCTTAATTTACTTTGATAACTTTGCTTTGAATACTTGATATCTTGGTAATGCATTCCTGTGGGATAATGTGTAATGGGGCGAAACTGAGGGTTAAACTTATTGAATTGAACTAAAGGTTGAATCATACTTATTGACAGAATAGAGAATACAAATACCTCAATTGATCTTATCTCTTATCTTTTAACTTATTGATGGCAATCATGGAATTTTATCAATAGGTAGCAACTGATGTATGAAACTTGAGATAAGATGGTCAAGCAGAATCCTTTTTTCTGCTGCGTTTTTCTTGTGGCCTATATTTTACATTGACATTCAGCAAAACAGAATGTAAATTCTTTATGTTGAAATATTTTTTTTGCTATGGTTTGACTTTTGGAAGAATGGCTTAGCTGTCTTTGGCCAAATTTATTTTACTATTTCATTGAGCAGTTATGCTCTGCTCCTGTGGTTGCACACCTGTTTTACCTTACAGAATTCAGACCTACAAAAGATATGGAAATAAATTATGCAAACTATAACAATTTTCGTTGAATGATTTAATCCATGAAAATTTACTTTTGATTATGTAATACATAATACAGTCTTGTATAGCCTAGACAGGATTATCTTAGAAGGTCAGTAATGAAAAAGAAAACTAGGCCTTGTCTCCATTAGTAGAATAACCACATTTGTAAAGAACAAATTAGGTACCATTAGCTCCTTGAGAACCGGTTTACATTTCCTATGTTGCTTATGTATCATTGCTAAGCTTTGATGTCATACGTACATTTAGCAAGTCATCAATTGAATTTTGAAAGAGTCAATTACTTACACTAAACTTTTGTATGAAAGTCAAAATTTTATGGGTCTTTTATAAAACCTTGTTGTTTGCCATGAATCCTTGAAATGCATAGTTTTATTGTTATGTGAATGGAGACCCTTATCTGTTGTTGTTGCTACATTCTATCCATTATGAATATACATTATGACAATAATTCTATACTCTACATTCTAAACATTATGGATCGCTAATTCATAAATATAACTATTGAAATAAAGCATTACCGTGGTTTGTAGAAAAAATGAACCATGTTGGTTCTATAAAAATATTGTAACCAAAAACTAAGGGGGTTTTTGGTATTTGCAAATCAGCATTTAGTGCAAAATAATCAAAAAAAAAAATATGTAGCAGTATCTAGATAGCAGGTATGAACACTGACTAGATTTTTTGTACATAGTATATTATTTATAGATAATAACAATACCAAAATCAATGTCACAGATGATTTTATGTGTAAGAAAACTCAGAAGCTCAACACTGTGTTGGAATTTGATCAACAATGTGTCAATATTATCAAACAAACTGTTTTGATAACACAGACATACTCCTTGGAATTGCAAATGTGGGAAATTTGGTACATTCCTCAGAAGCCTGTTGCAGAATTCAAATGATTTTCTTGTTAGATTGGTGCAAAGCAAAGCATTATACAATTCCTTGTAATAGAAAGGAACTGGCTGGTGGGCGGATCTTGAATTATGTATACCATGTAGTGTAGGCGTCTGGTCCACATAACACATAGCCAATAATTGCAGGGATTGTATAACTTGTTTACTTTCTAGTTCATTAGTCATTACTCCATGGATATGTTGAAACTTGGTAACTTGTTTCTTCTAATGGTAAGGTTATGATTAAAATCTCATTACCTTCTCACACAAAACGAAAGTAATAGTATATTCTTTCAGAATGTCCAGACTATAATCAAGTAAGGCAAATACTTGATTGTTCTAATGTAGAAGATACAGAGGCAAACTATAGTGTCGAATCTCAGTTAAATTGTACTGCACACTTTTGGCGTGTTGACTGAAAGGTATGATATCGGTTTATTGCGTCGCGACTAGCTGCCCGCGCCTAACTCCGTCCAAAAATTAAGGAATACAACAAAAACAACGGCTCACCTGACTCGAGATTCCTGCCCGCGCCACCCGTCATTTTCACCCACTTTTTAGTAAGAAATCGAAGCACACAGCTGATAAACGGTTAGTACACTTCTCCCTCCGCCACCCAGCACCATAATTCAGGCAGAAATTATAAAAAGAACCCAGTTCCAATGTCACAAAGGTAACACGCGGCTGACGTGAGAAGCGAGTCCGACGCCTCCTCGCAGCGTTTCGCGCGGCGCACTACGAACTCACAACCCCTAGCCAATAATAAAACTTAGCATTATTTACCTTCTCCCTCATGGAAACTATCTCCGAAACTATTATCTTCGATTTCAGCCATAATCAAATTAATTTATTTCGAGAGATAACGTGAATGAACATAGCGACATGTAATTTTTCCAACACGACGCAAGTTGACAACTTGACGGAAAAAATACAGTGTCATCTTTAATTGTTCTGTGGTGTCATCTGTCAAAATAGTGACGCGCTAAACGCTACCCAATCACGCTACCTCTAATACGCGAATCGGAACAAACCGGTAAAATACAGATAAAATCGTAAGCGGTTTTTGTCAAAACAGGAATGAGTCATCCTACTAATCTGTTTATGGTGTTAGTGTAATCTGTGGTGTGGTTGGTGTCAGATTTCTTGAAAAACAGATGCTCTGTGAAAAACAGCTAATTTGTGAAAAACAGTAATTTGCACAAAAAATCACAAAATCTACAGAGTAAACTAAAAAAAATGCAGGTATACTGATTTGTAACGACTCCCGCAATCAACCCTATAGGGCATACCATGGCAGTCAGTCGTAAATCTATTCAATTTATTTTTAGAACCCCAATGAAGATACAGAGTGGAATGATGTCCTCCGCGCCAAAGGCATCATACCCCAGAAGGAGGCCGAGGTTACGGAGGATGACATCGTTAGTATGATCGAGCAAACCATCCAGCAGAAGCAAGCTGAAAGTTAGTATCCTGAACCACTTGCTAGGTTATAAACACCTGTGACCATTTTAGGCTTCCATCTGAAACAAATTAGCGTAGACAGGGGGAGGAGGGTCCCACTCATGCATAGTGTTGCATACCATATTTTTTTGCAATCCCCACCCTAGTTCCAAAAATTGTAATGCAGACTATGTACTTTTCTCACTACAGAAGATAAGCAGCTCTCTGAACTAGACCTAGACGGCCTCGACGAGCTAGAAGACTCTGAAGATGAGGCTGTTATAGAACAATACAGACAGAAGAGGATAGCAGAGCTGAAGCGACTATCAGAAAAGCCCAGATTTGGAGATGTGAAAGAGGTTTCTGGCCAGGATTATGTACAAGAAGTCAATAAAGCTGGTGAAAATATCTGGGTGGTAATTCATCTATATAAACAAGGGTAGGCATACAATGGCAATTTATTCATTAGTTTCTATAAGTCTTATGGCACTACCTTCATTAAGCTTTAATTTTGGTATTTCACTTTCCATGTATCCTTTCATCTTCCTTTTTACAACTTAATGATTATGGCTGTCTCTGGTCCAACGCAGGCTGTCTCTTAGCCAGGGGCAGATAATTAAAGTCTACATTAATTTTTCAGCATTCAGCAATGTGCCCTATTGAACCAGCACTTGCGAGAGCTAGCAGCCAAATTTCCGTATACCAAGTTCCTCAAGGCGGTGGCCCAGACTTGCATCCCCAACTTCCCAGAGCGTAACCTGCCCAGTGTCTTTGTCTACTTTGAGGGTGATATGAAGAAGCAATTTGTTGGGCCTCACGAGCTCAGAGGAACTGCTCTTACTTGTGATGGTGAGGAGACAAGATTTTAATTGTCAGCTTAGTCTAATACCGATTATTTATTAGGTAAACCGAAATTACCTTATTTCCCTTATTGATATATAACTATGTGCGAGTATCGCGAATCATTAAGAAATTAATCATCTGCTATATACTAAAGCTGACAGACATCTGGAACGGTCTGATGATCGCCTATATAATTTCACACAAGAAAAAATTTAATAGGGACTTTTAAGAAGACAAGGAAAATTTATATACAAAGTTAACAAGGAAAATTATGTAGAACAAACAAACAATGATAATAACTGCTTGAAATTAGAAACATTAAATCAACCAGTAAAGCCTGGTCAGCCAGAGTGATTAGCAATTCACCATACACCTTATGCTTTTAGGCAATTTGTTTTATTGTATTTCCAGAGTTGGAATTCATCCTTGGTCAGGTTGGAGCTGTGGACACAAAAATCACAGAAGACCCAAGACCTAAGATTAAAGACAAGATGTTCCAGGACCTGGGAAATAACGATTGGTGATAAAGAGTCAATGTGTGAATAGACTGACTGACACTTTGTGCTTGGGAGTGCGGGTTTGGTGCTTGAAATGCAATTTATTGTATTATTTATTTTCAAGTGTATCTAAGATAACAAATTGTGGAACAGTTGTATGCATTTGTATTCTGAGTAAGAATCAGTATTTAGTTTTGTTAAAACGATGACAATATTTATATACAACATACATTACAACATCATGAATTTTGTAATAATAAAAACCATGTTTTATCCAGTCACTTTTATTCAGCTTACAATACTATTTGCATATAAGCTCAAAATACATAGGGATGGTAATTCTACACTAATATCGACAGATAAAGGTTGTACACAAATCTTGAAATTCTCTAGATAGGTTCAAAGTTTTAGTTGTACTGTCAAACATATTGAGTATCAATATGCCCTGCTCAGGGCATATCGATAGCAACCCTGAGCAAGTTGATGATGTCTATGCAATTAGCAGACAAGCCCATTTCAATCACTACAGCAGATGTAGGCCAGGACATAGGTTAAGTGCCTCAAGACCATCACATGCTCCGATGGCCATCTTGAGGCACTTAACCGGCAGCCTTAGAGCAGGTCCGAGGCAGGCCGCCGGGCGCGAGGGTCCAGCAGTAGCAACTAGCAGCCCCGCAGCAGGTTGATGGTCTCCAGGCACTTGGCGCGCGCTTGGTCGGCGGGCGGCCCCATGTCAAGCAGCTGCAGCAGCACGGCGGCCGCGTGCTCCTGCATGCCCGCCGCCAGCGCGCCCAGCGAGCCCAGGATGTTCTGCGCGAGCTCAGAGCGGTCCGACTCCAGGCACGAGAGGATCGCGCGCAGGGCTGGAAGCGAGAGGATATTAGAGGTCGTGGGCGTAGATGGTGTTACGGGGGTACCGGCTCGTGATAATGTGTCTGTTTATGGGCGGATGGGGGGCAATTTTTATGGTCACGTGTCCTGCAGTATGCAGCGGGCACAACTTCAACACGGACTCGAGTCGAAATGAAATAAAATGAAAAGGTTTTATTCAAAGTAGCGCAGATACTGCGGCTTAATGAACGTTACAAGTCAAACTAGGTGTCCATTTCAAAATCTGGATCATTTTGGAGAAAAAATGGACAAAAAAACTCCAAACTTAGTCTTTTCAAATTCCTTAATTAACAGAATTTACACAGATTCTACAAAACTCGTGAATTTTACATGCTTAATTCCAGACATCATTGTTATCTAAATAATCCTTAATATTATAGTAGCTCTTTTGGCACAAAGTATACTTTACACATTTTTTGAACCGCACTTCAGTCAAACTTAATATATCTTCAGGGATTTTATTGTAGAAGCGTATACAATGCCCCATGAAGGATGTATTAACTTTTGCCAGCCTAAATCTTGGGATCAAAAGTTTATGTTTATTTCTGGTATTTACATTATGTTGGCTACCTGCAGTTTTAAAGTTGCTAATATTTTTCCAGTCATGCGTGAGAATCATTGATTACTGTAAACAGTGTTTATAAAATAAAAAGGTTTGCAGCTCCTGCAGTGTGGAGTATCGAGTAGGGTATATCAATGCCACTGACAATATCTTCACTACACTATTTTTATTTTTAATGCACTAACCCGTGCTAAGGAACAAATTTAAAAACCTATTTAGAGGCTAAAAATTTCACCCATGCCGGGATTCGAACCCGCAACCTCTGGCTATCCGTACCAGCGCTCCACCAATTGAGCCAATGGGCGACTCACGGCATCAGTGAAATTTCGAACCTCTTTACGTAATACAGAGAATATTGTAAAGAGGTTCGAAATTTCACTGATGCCGTGAGTCGCCCATTGGCTCAATTGGTGGAGCGCTGGTACGGATAGCCAGAGGTTGCGGGTTCGAATCCCGGCATGGGTGAAATTTTTAGCCTCTAAATAGGTTTTTAAATATCTTCACTATAAAGAATGATCAATAAGGGCCCCAGTATGGAGCTCTGCGGTACACCTCTACGTACCTGCCTCATTGATGAAAACTGCGTTGTGCCTTTACCTTTCTGTCTACCAACTATTTAACGAACCGCAGCACTATCGAATCCGTAGTACGACATCTTCGATAGTAGGAGGTATTCAAATTGTCGAAGGCCCTGGAGAAATCTAGCAGCACCAGTTTTATATAGTAGTCTTGCCTTTGTCGTTTTGTAGCTCCAACAGCACATCGTCGACGACGTCCAGTAATGCCGTGGCCGTTCCTCGACCCTTTCGAAATCCTGACTGTATATTTGGCAATATGCTATGTCAATATGAGTATCACACCGGGTGTCGGCGTAGACCAGCAGCGCCTTGATTTAGGTCTATGTATAGTCTGTTAGCTTTTAGAATATACCTCGGGCTCTAGAGTAGGCTTCGGTTTTCCCCGAAAGCACATAAGTGTAATATCACTTCCTGCTCTGTATAAAACTTTTCTTTACTGTTTTGAAAATTTATGTCAAGTTATAAATAACAATACTAAATAATCCCAGGCGGACATACATCGACCAGATAGGGGATGTATTAGCAAAGGAAAAGATAAAAAGTACCCGGATCCGGCGTGCGTGCACACAACGACTTGTGAATGTTGATGAAGCGAAGGTGATCTGTCAGGATCGTGGCAAGTGGCAGTCCCTCGCCTCAGCCTACCCCTCTGGGATACAGGCGTGAGGTTATGTTTGTATTTACTAAATAAAACTTACCTTATTGCAATGTAATCGGTCCATCCGATAGTAGCCGAGGTATATTTTAAAAGCTAACAGACTAATGGCCTTACTAATAAAGGTTATGAGCTGTGCATACAGCCGTTATGCGAGGTCTGACAAACTGGTTATTTGTACGCTAAATGCGATTAAACCAGTTTAAATTGATATACGTCAAATAGTTACTCAGAGTGTATAACTTATTAGTAAGGCCGTACATATTATCAGGTGGTAGTGTCTCACCGGGCGCGGTGTCCGCGCAGGCCGGCAGCAGCTTGACGAGCAGCGCGAGCGCGGCGGCGCGCACGGGCGCGTGGCGCGCGCACAGCAGCGGCGCGGCCGCCGCCAGCAGCGCGCGCGCCGCCGCCCGCCCGCCCCACGCGCCGCCGCGCCGCGTGCCCCACGCCTCGATCTCCTGCGGCCGAAGGGCTCGTCGTGAAACATTCACGATTGGATTTGTCATTGTACACTTTTAGTCCGGATCTACTTAAGGGTGTTGTTATAGATAGATAGATAGATAGATGGATGGATGGATTGATGGATGGATGGATGGATGGATGGATGGATGGATGGATGGATGGATGGATGGGTAGGTAGGTAGGTAGGTAGGTAGGTAGGTAGGTAGGTAGGTAGGTAGGTAGGTAGATAGATAGATAGATAGATAGATAGATAGATAGATAGATAGATAGATAGATAGATAGATAGATAGATAGATAGATAGATAGATAGATAGATAGATAGATAGATAGAGAACACTTTATTGTACATAAAAATGGAAATTACACAGATATTTCTTAACCTAAGAGTACAGACGGCGGCCTTATCACTAAAAGTGATCTCTTCCAGACAACCTTCGGATTAACTGGACTAATACATTAGAGAAGGAAGTAGATGTACAAAAAAAAAACATACAAAACATTAATTTCAGAGGTTCCAAATACATGCCTCAATAACAGTGTGAATAAATAAATATCGGAACAGTCCGACCACGCTTCGCTCCGATTCGCAGAGCTTAATCATGGTGAGCAGAGACGGAGCTCGCGTCGTCGGTCGCTCGTCTCACACCCGTAAGTAGATCCGGACTAAAAGTCTACAATGTGTTGTGCTTACGAAAGTTTTAGTTCAAACAGGATTTATTATTTTATTTGGAAAACTAACAGCTTATCACCAACTGACATAACAACAACGCTAAGGTGGTCCACCCCAGCATGTGCCGAGTGAGAGCCTTTTTACATTTGCGTTTGTGTGTTGTTTACGGCACACGCTTAGAGTGACGGTGGGGAACGAAAAAATGTAACATCCATCGTGTGATAGAAAAGCATAAATATGTGGCGGCACTATTGTCTCATAGTGTTTGCGCGACGTAATCATGAATCTGTGGTCACTCATTCATTACTCATTCGTTCCGGTGCCATCGCTCGCGCCGCTATTAATTATCCATCCATCTGCATATACATTCGCTCTGTGACATACGCGCGTGATAAGTGCTCGAATTCTCGTGAAGTGATAAACATTTGGTGACCAATAAACTTTATCAGCTCAAAGAACAATATTAGACTATAAGTGAACAGTGCAGGAGTGTTCCCCGTGCGCTGCGGTGATCCATCACCGCTCATCATCTCAAAGCGATCCATCATCCACCATCACCAAGTAAGTCGATTCACATCACCTCCCATTCCGTTCTCTCAATCAGCCCATCGTGAGGTAGTGGCTAACTACCAAATAGAATATTGTAATAGCTTTTCTATAATAAAAGAAAGCACCGTAATGATATTAAGAGTCTGTGTTTCCATTTCAATATGTGTGGAGCAGTTGTCTCACAATGTTTTCCTTCGCACAGTTAGCGTATGGTAATATAAGATGAACAGACAAATATCAATACCTGCAGGGCAAGATGCAGCTCCTCCGGGTTATCCCTCCTCTGCAGAGCCAGTAGCGCGGCTGGCGGCGGCTGCGCCGACGCGGGCGCGGCGTCTCCCCCCGCCGCCACCAGCCCGCTCAGCGCGGGGATGGACCTGCAGAGCGAAGGAAATTTTACATTTAATTCTTCCTAAATTTACACAAACCGTTGATGAGTGTGAGGAGGGCGTGCAGTCTCTCACACGACGGTGTGACGGTAGCGGCGGTACTCATGCGACGGCGGGCGTCCCTATGGCGGCGGTACTCACGCAACGGCGTCCCGGTGGCGGCGGTACTCACGCGACGGCGTGATCGGCTGTACTCACGCGACAGCATCCCGGTAGCGGCTGAGCGCGAGCGCGGCGGCGGCGGGGCGCGCGGCGAGGTAGCGCCGCAGCAGCGCGGCCAGGCGGTGCGTGAGCCCCGAGTCGCGCATGCCCACTTGCATGAAGCACTCGATTATGTCGCCCAGCTCCTTGCTGCAACAGTGACGTCGTGGGTATAGTGCAGTTGAGACAAAAGGAACAAAGTTTGTACGGGCTAGCTAGGGCGCCGTATTGCTGACCGTGAACCGCGCCCAGTCGAGCTCACGGGTCTTGATGCCTGCGCCAAACATTTTGCCTCTCAATTATAACATACGACTTCAATCATATTACTGTGCATAGTATCAAATAAGCTCCATGAAGATCTAAACATCAACATCTACTTTCTTCCACGAACGCCCTACAACCAACAACATTTGCAGTGCAGACAGAGTTGAGTTGCACACACTTTCCTCCGCTCGTACAAAGTCAATAATTATTGACTTTAATGTAATTGTATTGTATTTCTTTATTTCGGATAAATATCCATAGGTTGTTAGTAAATATGACACTCAGTATAAAACTAAACATGATAGTGAGAGCCATACATAAATTATAAAATAAAATATTTAATTAACTTTAAGAAATTTTGGAGTTGAAATTTTAATTTTTAATTTCAACTCCAAACTTATACTTTGGTTAATATAATGAGAATCACTCGTGGCCTAGTGGAACCGAGTGATTGAACTCAATCACTTGGGTTAAGCACCAACAGCCGCGGTCAGGTGCGGCATGGATGACAATCCCGTGACAAGGCACATTGAGCCGTTGGTGGCGGTTGTCATGTAATGACAGTCCTTGTAATGATAGTCCTTAAGCCGTGTCTGACCTGACCTGGGCCTGACGGGCGGCTGGATAATTTCTGACAGAAAGATCCGCCACTGCCTTACAACTCTCCACCAACCCGAACTTAGCCCCCGTGGTGAAGAATGACTTAACCTTCCTACGATGCAGGAAAAGAAGTGAAGCAGAAAAAAACTTTAAGCAAAAAGTTAATATGGAACCGAACCCTCTTTGTGTACCTTTGTGTGTGTGACTCTTGTTGCAAATAAATGTATTTCTTTCTTTCCTTCCTTTCTTCCTTCTTTCCTTCCTTTCTTCCTTCTTCTCTTCCTCCCTCCCTCCCCCCTTCCATCCTCCCTTCCTTCTTAGCTTAAGTTAGCGGCGGGCGATTACCGGCCCGACTACACTGGGCGTGAATTCAGGCATCGAACCGAAAAAAATGTTAAACAAAAAAGTGGTTGCAGCGCTGTCAGATAGTTTTTTTTCCTCATTTTGAGCAAAATTATGGCAATGCAGAAGTTTTCGGGACATATTTTTAAGACATATTTTTGGGGAAATTTGGGATTGACTATTTCCGAACGAAGTCCTGTCTATAGACTGGGTGGGTTCAGTTTGATCGCCCGAAGACACTCGACGATAACAAATTCAACTTGTGTAAAACATACACTATTATCACGGTCGTAGGGTGATCCCTTTGGGTGTCACTTTTCCAGAAATTTACGATGTACAGCCATCCTATGGAGACGATTTTTGAATTTCGAACGCGTTCCACTACACAAGGGTGCTAACTCTGTTGTTTACCGGCCGATTTGGATGATTTTTTTTATAGAATGGTCTTTTAGTGATTTGATTGAGAAAAAAAATGTTTGGTGTTCGAAATTCAAAATGGCGGCGCAGATATAGCTCACCAAAAAATCGACCTTTGCGCAGTATATCCCCAGTAGGCATTCAACTGGGGATATGCTGGAAATATGCCGTAAACGGTATCGCGTTGCCAAAGAACCCAGGTAAATGAGAAAAATCTGATATTTTGGACTTTCAAGATGGCGGCCGAGATACTGATAATGATGATTGAAAATCTTGTGATGTGTTAATTTGTTCCAATAAATTTCTTTCTAAAATCTCAATACAAATACATACAAATGTCAGACATTTGTATGTAGATTTTAGTATTAAAATTGACTTTTCATCAGACAAATGGGACAAACTTGCGTAGCCGGAGGCCGAGCTATGCTAAGTGGGCACAGAAAGTTCTGCCGCGGCGAGGCCGAAGGCCGAGCTCCGTGTAGGCCGAGGCCGACACCATTCAGGTTACGGTGCACAAACTTACGAGGCCGAGCGCATGAGGAACCCCGCTGCGGCGAGGCCGAGTTCCGTTCAGGCTGAGGCGGAAGGTTGTTCAGATTATGGCTCACAAGCACCAGCCTAAAAGTCAGAAGGGACAAACTTGCGAGGCCGGAGGCCGAGCTCTGCGAAGCGGGCACGAGAAACCCAGCCGCGGCGAGGTCGAAGGCCGAGTTCCGTCCAGGCCGAGGGCCGAGACCATACATGTTCCCATGCAACAATTCATTACAATAAGTGCCTAGCGAGGTCCTAGGCCGAGCGCCGCGGAGAGCGCAGCTCGCAGCGGCTGGGGGCTGGCGCGCGTATGTTATATTATTATATCTGTAGAAAAATAATGTGTAACGTGTGCACATGATGTGTGGTGTCGGCCTAGAGAATAGCACCAGCCCAAATTCATCCCGCGGGTGTCGTAAAAGGCGACTAGGGGACACTAACCGGGGGGTGGGCAGCAGCGCTCCCTGCAGTACAATTCCACCAAACTGCGATCCCCAACCCGCATGCTCCCACTCCTGGCACAACCTTGCGTATACCATTAGGGGAGGGCTACGTCCAGCAGTGGAGTAATATAGCCTGAAGAATGTGTGCAGGCGGTTACCTGTTGTGGTGCGTGAAGAGCGCGTCGTCGGGCAGCATCTCGATGGCGTTGAGCAGCAGCGCGAGGTGCGGCGCGCGCGCCGGCGGGGGCGCCCCGCGCAGCAGCGCAGCGGCCAGCGGCAGCGCGCGCGCGCCCGCGCCGCCGTGCCGCGCCCACAGCGCGCGCGCGCCGCCCTCCAGCCGCCACGTCCTGCAGCACAGCCGCGCCGTCAACACTCACGCTTGTCGCACTTCGCGCTAAACTTTTTTTTTTGCTTACACTTACGAAAAAGATCATAATTTGTAGAATGTTGCGAACACAGTGTGAACACGACGTGCGGCTTGAGCGCAGAAGTACTAATTAAATTAATTACACTAATAATACTAGTTTTAATGGTCATGGGTAATAGATGAATACCTGCAATTGGCTCTCTAACTAATGTTGTAAGTCTCATATTGTTTATTGTCACCTGGTTTTCCATAGATAATAAATACAATACTTGTAACTATAAAAAGTTGAAAACATGACAATTCGCATTAGAGGGAAAGAGCCTATACTCAGCAGTGGGTTGATAACAACAATCAGAAGTAGTATACCCGGTGATTAGCAAACACGTAAAAACCTATTTAGAGGCTAAAAATTCCACCCGTGCCCGGATTCGAACCCGCGACCTCTGGCTATCCGTGCCAGCGCTCTTTCCAACTGATCTAATGGGCGACTCACCGGCTTTAGTGAAATTTCGAATCTCTTTACACTATTCTCTGTATTACGTATTCCTCCTTCTTGTATTTCCAGTTTTTTTTAGACTTAATTTGTAACCCTGTATATACTAAAAGGCAAATAAATGAAAGAAAGACAGAAAGAAAGACAAAAAGAACGAAAGATAGAAAGAAGACTGTACTTGTTCTGAAAGAAAGAAAGAAATAAAGAAAGAAAGAAAGAAAGAAAGAAAGAAAGAAAGAAAGAAAGAAAGAAAGAAAGAAAGAAAGAAAGAAAGAAAGAAAGAAAGAAGAAAAGAAAGAAAGAAGACCGTACTTGTTCTTGTTGTCCTTGGAGTGCGGCAGCGGGTGCGCCAGCGCACACAGCAGGCCGTGCGACACGGTGTCGGTGGCGCTGGTGGCGGCGGCCGCGGCGCGCCGCAGCTGCTCGTCCCCCGCGCCCGCCCCCGCCAGCGCCTGCTCGGCCGCCGCCCGCCGCGGCGCGCCCGCCGAGCACGTGGACAGCAGCTGCAGGATCTTGGGGACCTGCGCCCGGTTGGAGGTAATTTATTTTGTTAGCGGCGTTGGCTTCAGAGGTCTTTGTTATATAAAGTGTAATTGTTTTTTTTCCTATTGTGATGTATGCATTTTCATAATATAACATAGCCTATTGTTTGCACTAATAAAATAGGGTAGTTATTTATTTTTCTTTAATTCTAAACCGGTTGGATTTAGAGGTCAAAAATGGGATGACGTGACCTACTGCGCTAAAACCTGAAATTTAAGTCTAATAACATGGGGGAACACACATTAACCACGCTCTGCTACCAGAAGCTGTTGGTTTCACATGCCATAAAAGATTCTTCGCTAGAAGCTGGTAAACGACCGGGATGACTTGATCCGCTACGTTAACCTTAAAAATAAGATTACCGACGAATAACTCCATATACACGAGGGAATAGAGATTAACCACGCTCTGCTACCAAAAAAATAATCTTAAAACTAAACCACAAAATCTAGTTAAATAGAACCTAGAAGCCCTAAAAACTTATTGAATTCTTGCAACATTTAAAACAACAGTATACAACTCTGAAACATCCAAAAACAACGGAGCGCAGCCCTAAGAACATTTCCTAGAGCTTCGAAAATTTTCTATCGGTGTCACGGCGGTTTTCTAGACTTTCATGTATAGCAGCAGTAGCAGCAGCCGCGCGGCGGCGGCGCAGCACTGCAGCAGCACTGACCTTCATGTAGAGCAGCAGCAGCAGCAGCCGCGCGGCGGCGGCGCAGCACTGCAGCAGCACTGACCTTCATGTAGAGCAGCAGCAGCAGCAGCCGCGCGGCGGCGGCGCAGCACTGCAGCAGCACTGACCTTCATGTAGAGCAGCAGCAGCAGCAGCCGCGCGGCGGGCGAGGCGGCGGCGCCGGGCTCGGGCGCGGCCGACAGCAGGCGGTGCGGCGCGGCGCAGCACTGCAGCAGCAGCGGCAGCCGGCTCTCCATGCGCACGCGCATGGCCTCTGCGCCGCCCTCGCCGCCGCTGTCGTACGCCTCCTGCGCCTCCGACAGGATGTAGCGGACCAGCACGCACAGCTGTCGTGAAGCGAAAGGAAAAACTTCAACTTTGGTACTTAGATAATAAAATTAATTGAACACCACTTCTAAAGCTACTCAATTTCTCGCCGCCCGCCCTTAGGTAGCCCGCTGCTATATTTAATGTATATCTGTTATGGTTTGTTAAAAGTATAGTGCCTATGGAATTTCAGAAATGGAATGCCGATGAGAGCACAGAGAAACATCAGAAGTGGGATTCATTTCAGACGTTCTAACATGATGAGCGAAACCGAAGGTTTATTTTATATAAACTTTACAATATTGAGTCTCCGACAATCACAAAAAGGACTCTTGCTTCAATTGACGGCTGAATCACAGAGAAAAGGTTCTTCATTATTATGTTTGGAATCTTCACGGAGCAACATCATTCACGCGCTTCAGTGTCAGAGTAGCTTTACTATCTAGTGCCGTTTGTCTCATTTGTTAACTTTTTACAATCTATGATAAGCATCATAAAAAGTTAACAAATGAGACAAACTACTTTCATCTGAGGATGAACCAAGAAAGAGAAGATGCAGACATCGGTCACAATTGTATCAAAAAACGCACATAAACAAAGACAGTGAGGCAAACATTACAAATGTAATATGTGTAAGGTTGGTTGGTTGGTTCGTTGGCTGGCAGGTTCACCTGGCGGTGCGTGGTCCGCAGCAGGTCCTCTGGCGCGTGGTGCTTGCGCGTGGTGCGGTCGCGGCCCTGCCACACGCGCGGGCACAGCGTCAGCGAGCGCGCGAACTCCAGCACCGCGGACGCCGCCCACTCGCTGCGGGAGGACATTTCTGCCGTACAATACACAAAAGCACTCGTGGCCCAGTGCAACCGAGTGATTGGAATCGATCACTCGTGTTAAGCGACGGGCGCTGCCAAGTATTGTATGGGTGACCAGTGGGCATTTTTTCTAAGCGCTTTCGTGCTTCGCAAGGCGCGTCAAGCCGTCGGCGTCGGTGCCGGCTGTCATGTAACGGGTGTCGTAAAGACATGTCAGAGACCGTACGGGCGGCTCGATAACTTCTGACAGTAAGGCCCGCAACTGTCTTAGAATCCTCCACAAACCCGGACTTAGCCCCGTAGTGGAGTATATGGTCTAACCTTTCTGCGATGCAGGAAGAGACCCATAAGACCCGAAGAGCTTGACAGAACGTTGCTTAAGTATTTACCTAGTGAAATTCTCAACTCAGAAACCCCACTCATCTTAAGGCACTCAGGTTTTCTTAGAATGTTGAAACAAAATGTCAGTTTAGTCTCACGTGTCATCGTGCAGCAGCGTGGTGAGGCAGGTGTGCAGCGTCTTCCAGGAGGCGCGGTGAGCCAGCAGCGTGGCCATCAGCGGCCGCCAGCGGGCGCAGCCGCCGCGGAACATCAGCCGCATCTGCCAAGCGGAACAACCCATCAAACAAACACGGATACTTGTATCGGGGCTCGGTCTACAAGCGTCCGGTTTTTATTTATCTTAGGGGTATTTATTTTTGTATCTAAGGCAACCACTGAGTGGTGGACAAGAACGGGTCGACCGCCAGCCCGGTGGGCCGACGACGTTGTGAAAGCGGCTAGGAAACATTAGACGAAAGTAGCAAAGGATCTGATGGGTTGGCGTGAAAGTGAAGAGGACTATGCCCAACAATCGGCTCTGTTTATCAGCTGATTAGATAGATAGAGGGCTATTAATTAATGATAGTGCTGATACTAAAATACAACATATAGGACCAATAACAGATACTCAAATTTATTTAGTAAATTAAAGCAGGAAAGTCAAACGTAAAAGCTGAACAAAAGTCCAATAATTATATACTTACTGAAAAATTCTAGATATGACAAGATCAATAGAATATTTTTTTTCTAATTTGGTGCTTGTGTCTGTTGTGCATAGTAACCCCTACGGGTTGGACTTTTTCAAAGGATTTTGACAAATCGTGCCCTGTCGCGGACCAGCTAAAAAAGAAACCGACAAGGTTTCATCAGAAAAGACTCATAGAGGCGCAGCCTACTTATTGGTCTGGCTGGACTGAAAGTGAAAGCTGTCCAGAACTGTCAGAAATGGGAATCTGTGGGTGAAGCCTATGCTCCAATGCAATACGAGTTTGGTCGAGAAGATAAAACTATTTCTAACCCTAAAGAAATAGATCTTTTGAATGAACTACTTTTCCTTTAGAACGAGTCGTGAAGTCGGTACCTAGTGAAGATTAATGCTTCAAAATTTTTTTGCATGAACGCGACTAATACTTATGATCATTCTAATTCAGATCCCTGAACCTGAAAATACGACCCAAACTTCACCCACCAGTCCCACCAGCTGGCTATCTAGCGTCTCCTGATACAGCTTCGATCAACGTTCTAGCGTCAATTACTCCACTTGGCCGTTTCATATAAGTCTTCTACTTGAAATCTTCTCGCAAAAACGTATGCATTATTCGAGGTATCCTTAGCCCTGGCTATCTTTAACCTTTGTCCCTGAACAGAAGACGTAGCAGCCGCCACCAACCTGTCTCTGCGGTTAACTGCCGTCTCCTGCTGCAGCCACGACCGGTATTCTACCATCAACTCTACAACACATGGGCATCTTCCACGGCAAATCCCCTAATCCTGATAATAGACCGCTGACCCTGATAACGGATTTCAGCCGGCACCCATCTGCCTGTGTAGCTGGCGGCCCAGCTTCTCCTGCTGCAGCCACGACCGGTATTCTAGCGTCAACTAAACTACACATGGGCATCCCCTAACCCAACGGACTCCCGAGTCCGCTAATGGATCTCGGGGGCATCCACCTGTTTGTGCGGCTGGCGGCTCAGTGTCTCTTGCTGCAGCCACGACCGGTATTCTAACGTCAACTGTACTACACATGGGCATCCCCTAATCCAACAGACTCCTGAGCCTGACAACAGGTCTCAGCCGGCGCCCACCTGCCTGTGCGGCTGGCTGTTGTCTCGTGCTGCAACCACAACCGGTATTCTACCGTCATCTAAACTGTACACTGTTTTTTAATTCGATGCAAATAACCTTTGACATGTGCCGGGGTCGTAAACCACCAAAATCCATCATATTTGTTGATGTACTATAATGTGGGTATCAATACAAGGGCATCTGTTATGTATGTTACTTGTATTGATGCCCACATAATAGTACATCAACAAATATGAGGGATTTTGGTGGTTTACGACCCCGGCACATGTCAAAGGTTTTTTTGCATTGAATTAAATAATAGAGTGTACACATGGGCATCCCCTAATCCGACAGACCCACCTGCCTGTGCGGCTGGCGGCCCAGCGTCTCCTGCTGCAGCTCTGACAGCCAGTCCAGCAGCAGGCCGCAGCCGCGCCCGGCGCGCGCGAACACGTGACCGGCCGCGCCGCCGGCCTCGCACTTGACCCGCACCTCGTAGGCGCCCTCCTGGTTCCTCTCCAGGATGTGGCAGATGGCGTCCACCACCAGCTCCGTGTCCTGCGTCTCGATCATGCGCGTGCCGATCTTCTCGAGCGTGTTCGGGGTGGCCGATTCTAGGGCTGCGAATGAAGTTAAATTCTTTAGTATTTTTTAATACCTCGCGATGCTCATACATACTTATATATTAAAGAAATATGTCTAGCATTAGCTTTCACTTTAGCATTAGCAATCAATATAAATTGACATTTGGCATAATATCAAAAAAGCAGTTTAAAAGAATCAAATGTATAATTTACGTAAAGATACCCCAAGTACTTCGTGTATTTCCTTGTTTGTGATGTCCTTGACTGATTACCATAAGACAAGGTATCTTAGTTTGGATCAGGACATATTATAATGATGTGGCATAAAAATTTTATTGTTTTTAACAAACCTATTTAGAGGCTAAAAATTCCACCCATGCCGGGATTCGAATCCGCGACCTCTGGCTATCCGTGCCAGCGCTCTTCCAATTGAGCTAATGGGCGACTCGCCGGCATCAGTGAAATTTCGAACCTCTTTACACTATTCTCTGTATTACGTACAGGCAGCGACATCTGGCTGAAGTAAATTGCATCACTTACAGCCCCGACTACCTACTTTGCAGTAAGCTTTTTACATCGGAATGATATAACTGTACCCACATGATTTTACTATTTTTATTTTTAATGCATATTGTTTTTGTTTCGATTCATTTGGTGGTGCTCCTCGTCTCTTTTTCATTCGTATCCATAGCTGGGGTTGGTATGTCAGTCAGCCAGCAATAACAAAATGTATATACAAGTCGGTGGATGTGCGGCGCTACATAATACGCGGGACAGTGTAGTGACAGTGTAGTGACCGGCGATGAGCTGCCGCGTGCAGGCGCCGGGCGGCAGGTGCGCGGGCGCGCGCGTGCGCGGCGCGTGCCGCTGCGGCGCCGGTGCGGCGGCGGCGCGGCGCGCCAGCGAGCGCAGCGCGCCTAGCAGCGGCCCGCCGCCGTACGCCCCCTGCGGCACCAGGCCGCTCGAGATCTGCGGGGCGGCCGGCGGTTAGAAACACTTTTTGTAGGGTGTCGCGGAAAGGAGCGGCGAAGGGGTTAAGCTTAACCTAGTCGAGCGCCTGTGGTACAGGATTTCCTAGTGCAGGGCTAAGGACCTGTCTCTGAATTCAGAATTTCACAATTTCGCTTCAAATATCTCAAAAAATAGCATGACAATAATTACTTAAGTATTAACCTAGTGAAATTCTCAGTTTAAAAACCGGCCCTAAGTGCTAATTGTTGGTAATATGCAATAAATATTTTGTATTTTATTTTTGCTATCGTATTTGTCCATAGGTAAGTATATACTCGTACCAACTATGTTTTAGATTTGAGACCATTTGCGAAAAGATGGTCAGAGTGGAGCTTTATTTGCTCATTTTTGTCGTTTTCTTTACTACAACATGACCCGAAACAGCAATGATATTCAATTAAAATAAAAATAAACTATAATATTTGTATTAATAAAAGATATAACCCAATTAAATTTCACTTGAACTTTTAGCAACTTCCACCGTTTATGTCATTAGTAAAATATTTTTTTTTAATAAATATCACCTCACCTGAACGCAAGAACGAAGCTATAACCATCTCAAATCTTGTGCAGAAATTCTACGACTAACAAAAACACCTGAAGCAGCGACGGAGCTCTGACGACGGCAGTGGGAGGCAGCAAGGCTCTAAGCCGCCAGTACGCCGGAGGTCAACGCTGGGCAGTGCTCTGCGGTCTGCTGCAAACTACCTAGCAGCTCACCTGCAGCAGCGAGGGAGCTCTAACGCCCGCAGCGTGCGGCAGCAAGGCTCTGAGCAAGACGGCCGCCTGCGCGGTGGCCGCTATGGGCGGTCCGTGCTCGGCGGCCTGCTGCAGGAAACCTATGGTGGCGTCCGTGTAGGGACACGGCCGCGTGGACTTTGGCACGGTCGCGTTCGCTTCTTCTTGAATTTTCTGTGGGGAGATGATAAATTTTTTTGTTCATTAAACATTTAATATATATTAAAATCTACAGCGACATAAAATAAGCTAGCTGAGTTACATGTCAAATTCTTTGCTGTCGGTAGATATACAATTTAGCTATGGTTTTTCGTTGACAATCTTTTACCGAATCTGGGAATTAGTTGAGAAAGCGGTTTATCGTTTGTGTTTCACTAACGCTTAAGCAGGTTTTTCATGAGACACTTCTTCTTCTGCAGGCTATATTATGTAGTCCACTGCTGGATATAGCCCTCGCTTAATGAGCGCCATAGCGCCCTGTCTTCAACTTGCCGCATCCAGCATCTGCCTGCAGGATTACGCAGATCGTCATCCCACCTGGTCGGAGGGCATCCTACACTACGTTTGCCGAGTCGCGGTCCCCACTCAATATCACGCTTAGGTATTCCAACGGTTGTCGGTTTTTCGCGAGATATGGCCAGCCCACTGCCACTTCAGCTCGCTAATTCTCTGAGCTATGTCGATAACTTTGGTTCTCTGTGGGATGCATTCGTCACGAATCCTATCCTTCAGAGAACCTCCGAATTAAGACACATTTAAGATAAATTCTTTAACTTCTGACAGTAAGGCTCGCCACTGTCTTACAATCCTCCACCAACCTGGACTTGGCCCCCGTGGTGGAGTATGGCCTAACCTTCCTGCGATGCAGGAAGAGACCCGTGCCCCAACAGTGGGGACATACAAGGGTTGATATCGAGTCAGAAACATTTTCAATTCAAACACCAGGGGCAAGTTTTTATTTCAGATATTTGTCCCATTGCCATCAGTTGAGCGAAGCCCGTGGTATCTGTATCCGTGCTGAAATGCTGCGGGATGCTCACTTACCGCTAGCAGCTGGGTGAAGCCTGCGGCGTCAGCGCCGCCGTGCTGCAAGCCTGCTAGCAGTGCCGGCACGTGCTGCGCCGCCAGCGGCGGCGGCGGCGGCGCGCTGGTACTCCATGGACTCTCCGCCTCCTCAGGGAGGGGCTCCTCCACGAACAGCGTGTCCTCTGTGGGAGGGCGTGGCGTCACTTGATAGTCCGTAGCCGAACAGTATCGAAGTAAGGGGAGAACTAGATAGGATCGAATCAGAAACTTTGAAAAGCCTAAATTTTAAAAATTAATTTTAATTTTAAATTTTTATTAGAATGTTGAGCGTTAGCGAGGGAATCATCTTACTATCTTACGATCATTGGATTGTTATCGGATAAACGAAGAAGTAGATGTCGTGAGTTGTGTCTGCATCAGATCCGTAGCTAGCGTATGCGGGAGTTCCCCGCAACAGTTGTCAGCGCTCGCCAATTTAATAACATTTAAAGAACGATTTTACTTTCTACTTTACTATCCGCTTTTCATGACATTGTGAGCCAATTACAATGTCATGAAAAGTAGCTACTTTTATTATTTTAGCGTGTCGTTGCAGTATTACATATCCCTTCGTACGTGTCGAGACGCAGCGCCTAGCTGCGGCAGCCACGTACTGACCGGGCGGGTAGTCTTGCGGCGCGTACTGACGGGGCGGGTAGCCGCGCGGCGCGTACTGACCGGGCGGGTAACCGCGCGGTGCGTACTGACCGGGCGGGTAGTCGGGCAGCGCGTACTGACCGGGCGGGTAGCCGGGCGGCGCGTACTGACCGGGCGGGTAACCGCGCGGTGCGTACTGACCGGGCGGGTAGTCGGGCGGCGCGTACTGACCGGGCGGGTAGCCGGGCGGCGCGTACTGACCGGGCGGGTAGCCGGGCGGCGCGTACTGACGGGGCGGGTAGCCGCGCGGCGCGTACTGACCGGGCGGGTAACCGCGCGGTGCGTACTGACCGGGCGGGTAGTCGGGCGGCGCGTACTGACCGGGCGGGTAGCCGGGCGGCGCGTACTGACCGGGCGGGTAGCCGGTCGGCGCGTACTGACCGGGCGGGTAGCCGGGCGGCGCGTACTGACCGGGCGGGTAGCCGGGCGGCGCGTACTGACCGGGCGGGTAGTCGGGCGGCGCGTACTGACCGGGCGGGTAGCCGGTCGGCGCGTACTGACCGGGCGGGTAGCCGGGCGGCGCGTACTGACCGGGCGGGTAGTTGGGCGGCGCGTACTGACCGGGCGGGTAGTCGGGCGGCGCGTACTGACCGGGCGGGTAGTCTCGCGGCGCGTACTGACCGGGCGGGTAGCCGGGCGGCGCGTACTGACCGGGCGGGTAGCCGGTCGGCGCGTACTGACCGGGCGGGTAGCCGGGCGGCGCGTACTGACCGGGCGGGTAGTCGGGCGGCGCGTACTGACCGGGCGGGTAGTCGGGCGGCGCGTACTGACCGGGCGGGTAGTCTCGCGGCGCGTACTGACCGGGCGGGTAGCCGGGCGGCGCGTACTGACCGGGCGGGTAGCCGGTCGGCGCGTACTGACCGGGCGGGTAGCCGGGCGGCGCGTACTGACCGGGCGGGTAGTCGGGCGGCGCGTACTGACCGGGCGGGTAGTCGGGCGGCGCGTACTGACCGGGCGGGTAGTCTCGCGGCGCGTACTGACCGGGCGGGTAGCCGGTCGGCGCGTACTGACCGGGCGGGTAGCCGGTCGGCGCGTACTGACCGGGCGGGTAGCCGGGCGGCGCGTACTGACCGGGCGGGTAGCCGGTCGGCGCGTACTGACCGGGCGGGTAGCCGGGCGGCGCGTACTGACCGGGCGGGTAGTCGGGCGGCGCGAGGCGCAGCGCGGCGGCGAAGGCCCGGCCGCCGGCGGCGCCGCGCGCGCGCTGCACGTGCAGCAGCTGCGCGATGTACGCGCGCTCCACGCCCAGCCGCAGCACGGCGCCCGCCGGACACGCGTCCAGCGCCGACAGCAGCGCGCTGCAGGGGGATCGAAATTTATTGAGGTCACATCTTATAAGGAAAACTATAGAAGGTTAAACAGCATAGAGCGCGTTTAATGTATAGATGGATAATTAATAATAAATGAAATAAATCATGCTTAATTAAGAAAATTACTACAGAAATTCGATTTATTTGCATGTACGCTTAGTAAATTCAGATCTTTGATCCAAACATCATCCATACCTGAAAATGTAACCTAATGCCTTTATTGTTTTTGGTTCCAATAGGTAATCGCGCCCACTTGTAGTCCGTAAGTCTTACATGTTATGTGATGTGAATGTTGAGTTTTTCAGTTATTGAATTTACAGTGTGGCTTGATTTATTGTAAATTGTGTCTATATTTGTAAAGTGTGCGTCTGTTGAAAAACCTAATAAATAAAAATAAATAACTGTAAATAGATACATACAAATAATATACATTTATAGAAAGTAATATAACAATATGCTGCTGTGTGGTGTCGGCCTAGAGAATAGCACCAACCCAATTCTTCCCGCGGGTGTCGTAAAATGCGACAAAGTACACAAACCGGGGGATGGGCAGCAGCGGCCCCTGCAGTACAATTCCACCGAACTGCGATCCCCAACCCGCATGCTCAGCGTGGGAATTATGGGCACTACCCCCTATGATAGCACGAGGTGGCGCTCTTTAGGGGAGGGCTACGTCCAGCAGTGGACTAGTATAGCCTGACGAAGACGAAGATATAACAATATGATTGTATATCTTCTAGAATATGAAAATGAATCGCTAAATGTGTTGGTAAGGGCAAATCTCGAGAGCAGCTGAACCGATTTCGTTCTAGTTATTTATAAAAGTTTTACGACACTACAGGTTAATAGCACACCATACCATCACAGAGTGCTCTGACCTGATGGCGGGCACGGGCATGCCGAAGGTCTGCACGAAGACGGCCAGCTTGTGCGCGGGCAGCGCGCGCAGCCCCGCCGCCAGCAGCGGCGCGCGCGCACTGCGCACCAGGTGCAGCCGCAGCCAATCAGGCAGCAGCTCCGCCGCCGCCCCCGCCCCCTCCGCCGCCTCCGCCGCCGGCGCGTCCGGCCCCACCCACAGCGACTGCAGCCAGTTGTACTTCTCCTGGTTCGTGTCGTCTGGGGGCGCGTCCCGTTAGGATAGGCGGGCGAATTTTTTTTTATGCCACACCTGGCTATAAAGTGGCCGCTTTCTGGCCAAGTGTAGACATAAAAAGATGTACACAACACGGGAGGTAACGAAGAAAGCTCTCGATCGCATATTTACGTCCCTCGCTTGCAGCTCGGGCCGCAAACTTCTGCGATCTCGGCCTTTCTTTGTATTACCACCCTAGTTGTGTAATGTACTATTTTTTATTTATTTGGGTTATTGACAGATAAGTTACACGCTTTCATTTCCTTATTATTAACTTATTACATTGCAAGAAATTTGTACTATCTACAAATAATAACCACAACATACATACTTTTTAAAAACACAAACTTAACCTAGTGCTATTCTTATGCAGTACCGTTAGTGTTGGTACTCTAGATAAGTAACAAACAGAAAAGGAGAAAAAGCTACTTAAGACAAAAGTAATATCCTTAAAAAGTTATTTTTTTACGATTGTAAATTGAACTCGAAAGTATAACGGGACGGTCCTATGTTATGTGTGCGCGTGGAAAAGTCGGTGTGAATACTAAACTAGTCCTATGAACGTGACACGGAATAAGCATTTAACTATCTCTGTCTAATCAACCGTTAAACAGACCTTATTGTCAAACATAGGCCTCTTCTGTCGCGCTAACCCAGTCGGTCGTTTGCTTAATCAGCTGATAAACAGACCCCACTGTTGGGCATAGGCCTCTTCTCTTTCACGACAACCCATCCAGTCCTTTATCTTTCAATTTTTCGAGCCGCTTTCACAATGTTAACAGTCTAACGGGCTTGTGTTCTGACAACCAACCGTCGACCACCACTGAATGGTCAAATGAGCAGTCTAAAAAAATTTGATTATGTGGTCTTTCTGAGAATATAGGTACCTAAATTTGAGAGCCTGCGCTAAATTCAAAATCACACTAAAGATCCCTATATGGCCTCTGTGATTCAGAGAGTGAGTTTGAAATAGATTCAAGTTAGAACACACTGGTCCTGCTTTCGTGTCGGTCGCGTAGCATAAGAAACATAGACTAAACCTGTTTCTCAACGTAACAAAATTCAAGCAACCACATCACATATAGCGTCGCATACATAGCATGTAGGATCAGAGTGGTTGTGAGTGCTTTAAAAGAACTATTATTTATCTATCAACTTATTTGTCATTAGAGGGAGATTAAAAAATTTTTGTTTTTTTTTTATGCCACACCTGGCAATAAAGTGGCCAAGTGTAGACATAAAAAGATGTACATAACACGGGAGGTAATAAAGAAAGCTCTCGATCGCATATTTACGTCCCTCGCTTGCAGCTCGGGCCGCAAACTTCTGCGATCTCGGCCTTCCTTTGTATTACCACCCTAGTTGTGTAATGTACTATTATGCAACCACGCCCTAGCGTCCCCCGACCGTCAGCGTCAGGCCGTACTCACAAGAGGAGGGCCCGACGCACAGCAGCTTGAGGTGCGCGTGCGCAGTGAGCACGTGCAGCGTGGCGCGCCAGCCGCTGGGCCACTGCAGGCGCACGCGCTCGCCCGCGTTCCACGCGTGCGCGTGCGCCGCGCCCTCGCCCCCCGCCTCGTCTTCCTCGTCCACAGCCTCCTCCTCCGGGGGGTCCGTGTCGCGGGTCCGCACCTGGGGGAATAAATATAATATTGTCGCGGTCCCCTCTCGAACCATCTAGAATAAGAGCCTTCTGAAAGCCTATGGAATAGTCGCCGCATGTTTCGTTTTAGTAACGCTACAAGCAATAATGAGGCATGCTACTACCATGAGACTCACAACTCTATGACATGAAGCTGTTCTAGAGTTGCCACGTGCACCGAGGGAAGGTACTTGCAGGAATATTCGAGAGCCCTCGGCGGCGGATATAAATAGCGACCGCCGCGGCGCGCAGTTAGTTCAGTTTGGACTTGCGAAGAGTGAACTTCGAGTGAACCTACCTGCGAAACGAGCGATAACCTACGACCTCAGCGATACCATTGGACTTCTATTGGACCTGCGATTTAGAATTTTTATGTGAACTTCATGTAGTAAAGACCAGCAGACCAGACCTTGCGTGAATAAATCCTAAGAATTTAAAAACCTATTTAGAGGCTAAAAATTTCACCCATGCCGGGATTCGAACCCGCAACCTCTGGCTATCCGTGCCAGCGCTGTACCAATTGAGCCAATGGGCGACTCACCGGCATCAGTGAAATTTGGAACCTCTTTACACTATTCTCTGTATTACGTACAGGCAGCGACATCTGGCTTAAGAAAATTGCATCACTGGTACTAACCAGTGAAAATAAAAATAGTATAATCATGTGAGTACAGTGATATCGTTCCGATGTAAAACCTAACTGCAAAGTAGGTAGTCGGGGCTGTAAGTGATGCAATTTGCTTAAGCCAGATGTCGCGGGGGGGGGGGGGGGGGGGGTGGGGGTGGTTCACCCTCTGTATGTGGTGCATGAAGATGTCGGTGATGGCGTCCAGCGTGTGGTGCGGGCCCAGCGGCGAGGCGTCCTCGCGCGGCGTGTCCGGCCCGGGCAGCACGTAGTTCATTATGGACATGCGCTCGATCACCATCTGACTCAGGTCCTGGGGGGAGGAGGGGTGTTACTATAGGCTATTTGCCAGTGTGCATTATATACGTTTGTATCAATTGTGAGTTTTAGACTCAATTTAAAGCATGTTTTGCAAAAAAATGGATCATTTATGTAAAGAAATAGGATAAAATAAAATTGGATAATTTTGTACCTGTAGCAATATTAGGGTCGCTTGAATTTATAAGACGTCCGTCACAGGTCAATCGGAGAGTTGATGAAACGTCACTCTCCAACGGCGAAGGAAAACATCACGAGGAAACCTGTGTGTCTGAGGTGTTCAACAATCTCAGCGCTAATTCGCGGTGGGCACGCGTGGTAATGAAGCCCATACTTTCTCTCTGAGAGGACTGTGTGGGACATTTAAAGGCTACTTAATAAAAACAAAAAAAATTGTTAATGCACTAAATCACACTAAGATTATAAAGGCGAAAATTTGTCACTTGAATTTATAAGAATGTTTGGTACTTTTTACGTCTAAACTTCTTGGTTGGTTTCCTATGCATTCCATTAACAAATGTTGAATATCTTCCACAGTACCACATTTCTCACAGTTTGGTGATTTGACTTTTTTTATCATTGGGGGGTAATACTCATAATCCTCACGCTGGGCATGCGGGTTGGAGATAGCAGTTCGGTGGAATTGTACTGCAGGGGGCGCTGCTGCCCGCCCCCTGGTTTGTGTCCCTTAGTCGCCTTTTACGACACCCGCGGGAAGAATTTAGGTTGGTGCTATTCTCTAGCCGACACCACACAGCACGTCAAACTGCTGGAGGGATTTTAATAAGTTTGGTATGGAGTTAGCTTACACCCTGTAATAACACGTAGGCTACGTGTAACAGCGGGAAAATATGTTATTCGCATGGGAAAGGGCACAGCCAGTCAGCGATTACTCTCGCTGACTGGCTGTGCCCTTTCCGTTGGCGGCAGAGTCTGACCAGCGCGAGCGCGGCGTGGCTGTGTTGCGGGCGCGAGGCCACGTGCCGGCGCAGCAGCCGCACGTAGCCGGCCAGCAGCCGCGGCCGGCACTCCACCAGGCACGCCGCGCGCACGCGCGACACCACGCCCGCGCGCACCGCCTCCCAGTGCGGCAGCCGCCACAGCGCCTCCAGCCACTCCCTGCGGGGGGTACGACCTCTTAGCTCTAACTGATTAAAACACCTCCCAGTGCGGCAGCCGCCACAGCGCCTCCAGCCACTCCCTGCGGGGGGTACGACCTCTTAGCTCTAACTGATTAAAACACCTCCCAGTGCGGCAGCCGCCACAGCGCCTCCAGCCACTCCCTGCGGGGGGTACGACCTCTTAGCTCTAACTGATTAAAACACCTCCCAGTGCGGCAGCCGCCACAGCGCCTCCAGCCACTCCCTGCGGGGGGTACGACCTCTTAGCTCTAACTGATTAAAACACCTCCCAGTGCGGCAGCCGCCACAGCGCCTCCAGCCACTCCCTGCGGGGGGTACGACCTCTTAGCTCTAACTGATTAAAACACCTCCCAGTGCGGCAGCCGCCACAGCGCCTCCAGCCACTCCCTGCGGGGGGTACGACCTCTTAGCTCTAACTGATTAAAACACCTCCCAGTGCGGCAGCCGCCACAGCGCCTCCAGCCACTCCCTGCGGGGGGTACGACCTCTTAGCTCTAACTGATTAAAACACCTCCCAGTGCGGCAGCCGCCACAGCGCCTCCAGCCACTCCCTGCGGGGGGTACGACCTCTTAGCTCTAACTGATTAAAACACCTCCCAGTGCGGCAGCCGCCACAGCGCCTCCAGCCACTCCCTGCGGGGGGGGGGACCTCTTAGCTCTAACTGATTAAAACACCTCCCAGTGCGGCAACCACAACGCCTCCAGCCACTCACTGTGGAGAGAAACGCGAGGTCTTAGCTCAAACTGATGAAAACACCTCCCAGTGCGGAAACCACAATGCCTCCAGCCACTCCCTGCGGGGGGGATACGACCTCTTAGCTCTAACTTCGGATTACAACGCCTCCCAGTACGGCAACCACAACGTCTCCAGCCATTCCCTGCGGAACTGATACCTCTTAGGACTACACCGCCTCCCGGTGCGGCAGCCACCCCAGAGCCTCCAGCCACTCCCTGCGGGGATGTGCAGTGCACCAGTTCTTATGTCTAACTTCGGATTTCCCAGTGTGACAGCCGCCATTGCGTCTCTACCTATTACGAACATGTCCACGTGTTTAGAATAGAAGTGTGATTTTGGCAACACTGTACTTGACAGCTGTCAGATGAGTTAGCACATTGACCTATTGTTTTATGCGTGTGAAATGTGAAAATTGTGTGGCAATTAGATTGCCGGGATCTTCGTGTGGAATGCGAAATAAGTTCAGGGACGGTTCCCAATGTTGACAGTGTTTTGTTATCGGACGATGGATCGCCCAAAATAGTAGACACATTTTGGTGATAAAACGTAGTGTCCTGAAAGTGCACTGCAGCTCTTGGGGATAGACGGGGAAGTCTAGGGATCCCTACACCTCAGTGCACCCATCTCGAACGGCACCGGCTGCCAAGTCGAGAGGCATCGACGCGGACAGACTTTGTAAGTGTTATCTCATTAGTTTTTAGTATTATTTTATTTATTTATTTATTTATTTATTTATTTATTTATTTATTAGGTTTTTCAACAGACGCACACTTTACAAATATAGACACAATTTACAATAAATCAAGCCACAGTGTGAATCCAATAACTGAAAAACACAACATTCACATCACATAACATGTAAGACTTACGGACTACAAGTTGGCGCGATTACCTATTAGAACTAAAAACAATAAAGGCATTAGGTTACATTTTCAGGTATGGATGATGTTGACCCTAATTGGATCAATTATTATTAATTATTAGTTTTAATTGGGTCTTATACCCAACACCACGAACTCTTAAGGCCATCTATGGATTTTAACGCCTTCCAATGCGATAGCCGCCACAGCGCCTCTAGCCATTGCATCTGCATGAGATCTTAGTGCGGCAGCCGCCCCGGCGACTTGGCTGACTCCATGTAGACGGACAGTAAATAGGAACGGAATAGATTTTATTGTGCACCAAGAAAAGTTAGCCACGAAACCTCCAGCTAACCCCAAGGGACACATAGAGAGGATTATACGTTTAACATTAGATCTAACTATTGTGTAGCCGGGAAAATATATAGGTCATGGGGTACCTATAACTTAGGATTTCAATGGACTATTTTTATTGTATAACAGGAAATGTAGTAACTGCTCCTGGGGGAAGTTTTGGATGCCATTTTAAATATCACTAGCTTGCAGTACGACAGGCGCCACAGAATCTCTAGTCATTCCCTGAGGTACTTACTGGAAGGTTTTGCATTATGTATAGACCTATTTACATTTACAATATGTATAGAAATATCAACATAAAACTAAGCATACAGGTGAGAGAACTTACTCTGGGTTCACATCGCCGTTGACGTCAAGATCGGCGTCCTCTGGCGTTTGAGTCAGCACTAATTTCAGACCCTGAAATAAAATTATGCAAATGATAACAAGGCACATAGAATTTTATTGTGTAAGTCTCTCTTTTATCCTAGAAGTACTTTTACATTTATAGCGCTAGCTGGTCTCTAGTATGCCTACTCATATGCCATACGAAATTGTGTAGCGTGTAGCGTTAAAAAACAGCACGGCAACTTTTCCGATTTGCAAGCGGTCCCTTGTATTTGTATCAGCGGTATCACGCCAGTGTATTGACTCGGTTGCAGTGGCGAACGGGCGGAGCAGCGCACTGAGTACTGACCCGGCTGGCGGTGGCGCGCGCGGGCGCGTGGCGGTGCGCGAGGCGCGCGGTGTAGTAGGCCAGCACGGCGGCGGCGCCGGCGGCCGAGTCGCGCAGCGTGCGGCGCAGGTGCGCGGCCAGCTCGCCCGCGCGCCACGCCTCGCCGCCGCCCGCGGACAGGAACTCGCACAGGCACTGCACCGGCAGCACGCTGACACACAATACAGCAGGTACAAATCGACGAAGTCAATAAGACAGAAGAAAGAAAAATATTGTTACGGGCTAGGGTTCTGGATTTGGATGTAAAACACCAATGACAACTTCTTAACATCTTAGGATTTATTCACGCCGGGTCTGGTCTGCAGGTCTTCACGACACGAAGTCCACACGTAGATTCCAATCGCAGGTCCAATCGAAGTCCAATAGTATCGCTGAGGTCGTAGGTTATCGCTCGTATCGCAGGTATGTTCGCTCGAAGTTCACTCTTCGCTATTCCAAACGGAACTGACAGCGCGCCGCGGCGACCGCTATTTATATCCGCCGGCAAGGGTTCTAGAACATTCAAGTACGTACCTACACTCGGTGCACGCGGCAACGACTCTAGAACAAAGTCCTTGTCAAAGAGATTTGAACCTTATACTAGTGGACATACGAGTCACTATTGCTTGCAGCGTTTCATTGTTTACTAAAACGCAGCATGCAGCGACTATTCGATAGGCTTCCAGAAGGCTCTATTCTAGATGGTTCGGGATAGGACCGCGACAATATTTATTATAAAAACATAAATTTAGCCTTTGGTTCATGGAAACCAAACGGAGGCTCACGACGACCCGGAAGACCGTCTCAGACGTATAAGAGATCCGTTCTCTTTGAGATGAAGGAGACGGGAAAAACTTGGCTGGAGCCACCATTCCTTGTGTCAGCCCCAGACTCCAGGAAGGAGTAAAGGAACCAAAAAAGGAGAATATATAAATTTTCACAAAAGGCAGCTGACTCAGCCCTGATTTGCAGCCCGTGCCCGCGGGAACATGTAATATTTCAAATCACCACACATACCACTCAGTCGTTCATTCGCGCACTGAACTCACTCATTTCTTAACCCTTTCCTTCAACTCATTTTTCAAGTACATTCTTCCGGTCTCGGCTGAGCGACCACTGCTGCAGCCAGGGCTGTACGCACCTGGTGTCGAGGTGCTGCGTGCTCAGCAGCTGCTGCAGCCAGGGCTGTACGCACCTGGTGTCGAGGTGCTGCGTGCTCAGCAGCTGCTGCAGCCAGGGCATGGCGCGGCGCGTGCCGTGGCGCTCCACCAGCTCCAGAAGCAGCGCAGGCTGGCGGCACAGCAGGCGGCCCAGCCGCAGCTGCTGCGACGACTGCTGCAGCGCCTCCAGCACCGACGCGGGCGGCTTGCGCGCCGGGCCCAGCGGGTCCAGGGTCGTCAGCTGGGGACACAGGAATCGCTCATCACATACACATCTGTTAGTAGGTCGCCGTATCGCTGACATAGGCCTAAGCGATGCTCAGTTCACGAGGCGAGTACATTGTAAAGTTAGTCGGCTCGAGCCCCTCAACAATAACGTACTACCAACAACCAACGTGGTAGATGTAGCAACATGTAGAAATAGACGTCTACAAGGTGAACCACTTTTCCATTATCGTCCATTATCTCTACTGAGCGGCAGAGCGAAAGTCGCACATTATGCTCTCCTCTCTGCCCTTACATTTTGGTCCTTCGAGCCGGATGCTCGAGGCACCAGTTGATTTTCATTTAATTTCATTTCAACAGTTGGTCTCTGCAACTGCTAAGAAGGCCTGAGACATTAACCAGGTAGTGTAATAGATCATGGACTAAGCCACATGCAAAACCGTCGTCAAATTATCTTGGCATTTTTTACAATTCATCATCCAGATTCGTAGGTACAAATTAAGGTGACTAAGTGAACCGTGCAGGCGAAACTGAGCCTAATGCTGTTTGGGTTTAAGCGAAAAAAGTTAAAGAGCAAAATTTTGCAAACAACGGCCGGTCCAGCATGAGCTCACGTGAAGGTTCAGTACGAACGCACCTGACTGAGCAGCCGGCTGTGCTGCTCAGTGATGGGCAGCTTGGCGTTGCTGGCGGCGGCCAGGTGCGTCTCCAGCTGCAGTATGGCGGCCCGCTCGGCGTCCGCCTCGGCCTGGGTGCAGTTGTTCCACTCTATGCTGGGTTTGCTGCGGAGAATAATCGCTTATTGAGTGTTTCAGATGCTTTTTCATGGCACGCCTGTACGCTAAAATAATGTGAAATGCAATTAACTTGCTTAAGCTCCAATCCGCTATTTGACACGTATCAAATTTGACGAGATAAATGAATATTTCCTATAGTATATTTAACGTAAGAAACCGAAATATATTGATTTTGCTAAGTATGCAGGATGGCTGCAAAATTTGCAAAGTAAAAACATTTTTTTCCTCGTTTAATTCGTAACGGCAAAAACGCTATCCGCCATCTTGAAACCATCTAAAGTATGTAAACAAACATCTTTCAGCCAGAGCCAGTGGATATTGATGATTATAGGACTTACATCAAAGTGTACACATAAACACACCCGAGTTTCAATTGATAAAGAGTTGGGGTCTCTTTTGGCAAGTTTGAGCCAAGTTTTTCGAATGTTAATTTCACTGAGTACACGAATCCACAACTTCCCGGGGGTCTTTATTGACGTGTTTTTTCATTCTCGAACAATGCAATAATGATAATTGGTATATTTTGGATGTAAATTCGATGAAATCATGGTTGCGTTGTTGTTTTTTCACTATTGTAACGAAATGTGAACTGTGACACACATTTTGTTTCAAACACAGAACTTTAATTAATAAATTATTATTTACAATGATTCCCTAATTACAAACTTATTGACTAGCTTAAATCTAATAAAATAGATAAATTAACAACTTATTTACATTTAATAGAATATGTATAAAAGACTTAGCTTTACATAATTATTAAACGTAAATAAAATCAAACCCTATATACACTTAAACCTATATTAGTATTTACACGATAAATAATAATTTCTACAGACAAACTGATCTAACGCCACGATGTTGATATAGATAAAAGCCAGGCGCAAACATTAGTAGTATTGTGACTTGTTTTCGAAAAGGCCGGCCTGCCGTCGTGCCTCAGTCGCTCGGATCCTTCCTCTTGTGACAACCTTATATTTGTTGCTGTGTTAGCTAACTAGCTACAACAAATCCTACGACGCCCTTGGTCGTGAGGTGTTTGCAGAGATACCAATTGATTATCCAATTCCTATACTAATAGGAAATCCCAAGCTTGGGTGAGTTGTGCATATTTTATTACGTACCTATTTAGCTTTAGTAATCGTTGCGCGGTAGATGCGTTTTGGCTATGGTCCAAAGTTCAATGTACATAATGACGTGTTAGTTAGTATTAAGTTTTCCTATGCATAATTCCAGCGATAATCTATCGGTGACTGATTAGTGTCGACATGTAGTTATGCTTTTAGTTTGTTTGTTTGATACGCTTTATTGCACAAAAATTAGTTTAGTTTGTTGTAACCGTTCTGGCCTGAAATATTATTATGTACTGCTGCCACATCGCTAGCAAGTAGGCTTGGGCGCTTGTAAAGTATACCATACCCCCTCACTGCTTTTGCTTGCTAGCTATGTGGGACAGTCCAGGCTTATCCTGATCTCCCACTAATGTGTACCTATGGGCACATTCCAGGAACTCCATACGGGTTCAGCCATTCGCCGCTGTACCAAATTAACCTTGGAGGCCTACTCCGGCTCTTCCCCAATGCTTCCCCCTGGCTGCTTGGATATACGGACGCTCGACTTCCTGTGCTGGACGTGGCGCGAGTGATTGCGAGGGAAGTGGGGTATCGTACTGTGTGCATAGTGCTTGATTTGAACTCAATAGACTGCGTGAGTGAACTAAGACCCAGGCTTTAGTGACCCACTCCTACTTTGTAAATATAGTTGTAAATAATAATTTGCTCCCGTTTTATTTCTGCCCTTAAGAAATAACGTGACACTATGTTCAGAGATCACTTACAGAAAATTGAATGTCAAACTTTGTTTACAATTTTTTGGACTTTAAACCATAGACGAAAGTGGCTGACCGCGTTTATGGCTGTTTAGGGAAATAAAGTTTAAAAATATATTTTTATGTTGCTTTTAGGTCCTCAAAAAATATGCTTAAATATTTTTTGGTCTAATGGAAGAGTTATTTATCGTTTAAGACTTACTTGAAAAGTGAGTCAAATAGCGGATTGAGTAGCTAGTAGGAGTGACGAGATTTTGTGTCTGAGACTAGGCGACAGTTAATGCAGTCATGTCGCAGCGTGTCACCTGGTGATGGTGATGTGGCACGGTGTTACTTAACATAACATTTACATACAAGCACATACATTGCTTCTGGCCACACACTAGGATACCCTGTGTCGTGGGAACCAGAAACAACGACATCACAAACATGTAAACATCCAAGACCTGGACTTTTTTTTTTGTTTCCAGCCGGGATTCGAACCCGGGACCTCTTGCATGGTAGGCAGACGCGCTACCGCTACGCCACAGAGGTCGTTGATGATGTCAGAGGTTGGTGATGGTGGTGTCCTCACTGCGTGAGCAAGTACGGTCGTGTCACAGTGAGGTACCGTTGCTGGTGCTTACCTGGTGCCGGTGGCACCTGGTGCCGGTGGTACCTGGTGATGGTGGTGTCGATGAGCGCCCGCAGCGTGGGGTAGGTGCTGGCGGCGTGGTCCGCGAAGTGCTGCGGGTTGTGCGCGGCCAGCATCAGCAGCAGCGCCCAGCCGCGCCAGTACAGCGACGTGATGGCCAGCCGCGGCGGCGTGTAGCTGCGCACAAACAAACAAACAAGCAAACAACCTTAAAATAAGCAACTCTCTGTGTGCAAGTAACCCTCGAAAGCATTTCCTCCCAAACCGTGTCGTGCGATAATCATGTAAAAACCAAAAACAATCAAGTGCAGTGATAAGACATACGCGTATCAGCTCTAAGCTGCTAGTGTATCAAATAATAATAATAATAAACAAACAACTCACTTAGTTATTTTATTATTATTATACGTTTAATTCGGATAAACAAATCCATAGAGTTGCTAGTACGAGCTTAGTCTATGTTAGTAAGATACAACAATAATGCACGGGAGGTGGAGTGTCGAGATAACATACCGACGAGTCGTTTAACTAGTAAGCTGCTAGTTAAACGATTCGTAGGTGTGCTTATATTTAGGTATGCCGGTATGTACAGTGGTAATTAAAACAATATTTCGTATATGGACCATCACAACTTGGTTTTTTATAATTGCTTCTTGAGTGGTGTTGATTGTTACATTAGTTCGATTCGTGAGATTCCATTAATCAAATTTACATGCAAATATTAGCATAATTTTATTGTTTCACTTTGTTCTCAGTTTTTAACTATATCGCCGACTTCTCAATAATAATTATTATCGAAAACATAATATGGTAGTAAAATGAAGTTCTACAGTTGATGGAAATGGTGAAGCTGTAAGATTGTAGTGTGGTGCATCTTCAAACCTCATATTATGTAGACCACTCATGTAGCCATTAAATAAAGAGTCTAATATATACGACATTAAACTGTCCGCACGTACCTAGCGGGTAAAATATACTAAGACAATCCCAATCAGCTGTATTACGTATAACAATGGACGGAATCAATTGAGCTAGAAGAACCTTACATTCGTCCGGCCGACAGCGTTCTGTTCTCGATGGACGGATATAGCCAACCTGGACGATCATCACAGTCAGATAATGTGGAAGCCTCACCCGGGCGGCAGCGTGATGTTCTCTGGTGGGTGGAACTGGCCCAGCTGGAAGATGTAGTCGGCTATCTCCAGCTTGTCCACCTGCAGCGGCGCCTCCTCGGGCGGCAGCGCGCACGCTCGCTTCACCAGCTGCTCGATCAGCTCGAACACTTCCGTGTGAGCGATCGGGACCTCCTGGCACGAAGTGAGCTTTAATGGATTTATGACTTCACGCTTCTCGAACGGGTGACCGAGGGTGCGAATCTCGGCATGTACCTATGACTTTGTGTTCTAAGTTTTGTGCATTTGTTAGTTACAGTAGCGATACCGCTCTCGCTAAAGGTGGAGGAAAACAAGGTGAGGAAACCCTAGGTGGCATGCTTCGTACAATGACCGAACTACGAGACTATGTGAGGAAACAGCAGGTCTAACTAAAACTATTAGGTTGTCTGGAAGAGATCGCTCCTAGCGATAAAACCGCCAATTATATAACATTACTTAGATTTAAAAACTCATGGTTGTATTCTTTTTTCTGGTTGTGCGATAAAGTGTTCTCTATCTATGTACTACCACACAATCATTGTATTGGCTCCAAAAGATACCTTAAGCTACTGTTACCAGACAAGGACATCACCAACTTGAATCGATTTCTTCCTGATAATCAACGTGTCACCGTTAGACTGGAGGGAGTAGTTAGGTCTTCAGCTTCAAGGCCCCAGGGCGGCAGCTCGCAGCACAGGTAGACGGCGGCTCACCTTGGCCAGGCCGAGGTACACGAGTCGCAGCAGCGTGTGCTGCGGCAGCGGCAGCTCGCAGCACAGCCGGTAGATGGCGGCGCGCTCGCTCTCGGGCGGCCAGTTGTCCAGCTTGCTGTACGTCTCCGCCGGCTCCACGAACATGATCTGCGAAGGTGAAAAGGGTGAGGGACTGCATGACAGGATGTGCATCAACAGCCGACTTAATTACATGCACCCAGTGTTAAGGGCAGCAGAAACAAAATAAAAAACAAGGTGGATCATTCAAGATGACGGACTAATAAATTGTGACGTATTTGTCTTACTTTTGTCCATTTATTTACTTATAATTAGAACATAGAGAACTAGTCAGTAGATTAGCTATTTTCTAAATACAGCATAAAATTGCTCAGGGCTGTGCAGCGGTTCAGGTCGTTACAGCGGCATATGAGCTGCAGCTGCACGTGGTGCCGCACGTACCTTGTTGAGCTGCAGCTGCACGTGGTGCCGCACGTACCTTGTTGAGCTGCAGCTGCACGTCGTGCCGCACGTACCTTGTTGAGCTGCAGCTGCACGTGGTGCCGCACGTACCTTGTTGAGCTGCAGCTGCACGTGGTGCCGCACGTACCTTGTTGAGCTGCAGCTGCACGTCGTGCCGCACGTACCTTGTTGAGCTGCAGCTGCACGTCGTGCCGCACGTACCTTGTTGAGCTGCAGCTGCACGTGGTGCCGCACGTACCTTGTTGAGCTGCAGCTGCACGTCGTGCCGCACGTACCTTGTTGAGCTGCAGCTGCACGTCGTGCCGCACGTACCTTGTTGAGCTGCAGCTGCACGTGGTGCCGCACGTACCTTGTTGAGCTGCAGCTGCACGTGGTGCCGCACGTACCTTGTTGAGCTGCAGCTGCACGTCGTGCCGCACGTACCTTGTTGAGCTGCAGCTGCACGTCGTGCCGCACGTACCTTGTTGAGCTGCAGCTGCACGTCGTGCCGCACGTACCTTGTTGAGCTGCAGCTGCACGTCGTGCCGCTCGGGCCGGTACAGAGGCACGGCGGCGTGCAGCCAGCCCAGCGCCACGTGCTGCACGCAGCAGATGTGCTGCTTGCAGTCCGCCACGTACTTGGCGTGCGACGCCAGGATCATGCAGCACAGGCAGAACAGGTCGGCGATGGCGTTGAACGCGCGCTCGCGGATCTGCAACACATACTTTTCATAACTGAAAGAAATATTATATAAATGAATTTGAATATGGATGCGAACAATTAATTTAGAGAAAAGGCAAGTATTCTCAATTTACATTTTGACGAACGTAAGTTATTTTTAAAATATTTATAGGATAGACCGACCGAGTTGCATCGACTGTGAGAAGTCATTTTCATGAATGTACCAGAGCGGCATCTAATCGATATGAAGGGCAGGACGTCGTGAGACACGAACATCGGCCTACAATAAAGCCACACATGATAATCACGACGGGTCTATCAAGAGCGTACTGACAAAGAGAAATATATTTTTGTTGAGGGTTAATATCGAGACTTTGTAATATCGATTAACATTTTTCCAAACCATGAAAATAGTTGAAGGTGCCCTTTCCCACACGCACTTTCCCTGGCTGCAGTAATGTAAAGCGTTAACTTTGCGACTCGACTACGCAGAACTCAGCCAGCGTGTCAGTCTGTCAGTCAGTCTGTCTGTGTGTTACCTCCGCGGGCGGGTCCTGAGGCGGCGGCGCGGCCAGCGCGCGCGCCAGCGTGTCTGTCTGTCTGTTACCTCCGCGGGCGGGTCCTGCGGCGGCGGCGCGGCCAGCGCGCGCGCCAGCGTGTCAGTCTGTCAGTCTGTCTGTTACCTCCGCGGGCGGGTCCTGCGGCGGCGGCGCGGCCAGCGCGCGCGCCAGCGTGTCAGTCTGTCAGTCTGTTACCTCCGCGGGCGGGTCCTGCGGCGGCGGCGCGGCCAGCGCGCGCGCCAGCGTGTCAGTCTGTCTGTGTGTTACCTCCGCGGGCGGGTCCTGCGGCGGCGGCGCGGCCAGCGCGCGCGCCAGCGTCTCAGTCTGTCAGTCTGTTACCTCCGCGGGCGGGTCCTGCGGCGGCGGCGCGGCCAGCGCGCGCGCCAGCGTGTCAGTCTGTCAGTCTGTCTGTGTGTTACCTCCGCGGGCGGGTCCTGCGGCGGCGGCGCGGCCAGCGCGCGCGCCAGCGTCTCAGTCTGTCAGTCTGTCAGTCTGTTACCTCCGCGGGCGGGTCCTGCGGCGGCGGCGCGGCCAGCGCGCGCGCCAGCGTCTCAGTCTGTCAGTCTGTTACCTCCGCGGGCGGGTCCTGCGGCGGCGGCGCGGCCAGCGCGCGCGCCAGCGTGTCAGTCTGTCAGTCTGTCTGTGTGTTACCTCCGCGGGCGGGTCCTGCGGCGGCGGCGCGGCCAGCGCGCGCGCCAGCGTCTCAGTCTGTCAGTCTGTCAGTCTGTTACCTCCGCGGGCGGGTCCTGCGGCGGCGGCGCGGCCAGCGCGCGCGCCAGCGTCTCAGTCTGTCAGTCTGTTACCTCCGCGGGCGGGTCCTGCGGCGGCGGCGCGGCCAGCGCGCGCGCCAGCGTGTCAGTCTGTCAGTCTGTCTGTGTGTTACCTCCGCGGGCGGGTCCTGCGGCGGCGGCGCGGCCAGCGCGCGCGCCAGCGTCTCAGTCTGTCAGTCTGTTACCTCCGCGGGCGGGTCCTGCGGCGGCGGCGCGGCCAGCGCGCGCGCCAGCGTCTCAGTCTGTCAGTCTGTCAGTCTGTTACCTCCGCGGGCGGGTCCTGCGGCGGCGGCGCGGCCAGCGCGCGCGCCAGCGTGTCAGTCTGTCAGTCTGTCTGTGTGTTACCTCCGCGGGCGGGTCCTGCGGCGGCGGCGCGGCCAGCGCGCGCGCCAGCGTCTCAGTCTGTCAGTCTGTCAGTCTGTTACCTCCGCGGGCGGGTCCTGCGGCGGCGGCGCGGCCAGCGCGCGCGCCAGCGTGTCAGTCTGTCAGTCTGTCTGTGTGTTACCTCCGCGGGCGGGTCCTGCGGCGGCGGCGCGGCCAGCGCGCACGCCAGCGTCTCAGTCTGTCAGTCTGTTACCTCCGCGGGCGGGTCCTGCGGCGGCGGCGCGGCCAGCGCGCGCGCCAGCGTGTCAGTCTGTCTGTGTGTTACCTCCGCGGGCGGGTCCTGCGGCGGCGGCGCGGCCAGCGCGCGCGCCAGCGTCTCAGTCTGTCAGTCTGTTACCTCCGCGGGCGGGTCCTGCGGCGGCGGCGCGGCCAGCGCGCGCGCCAGCGTGTCAGTCTGTCAGTCTGTCTGTGTGTTACCTCCGCGGGCGGGTCCTGCGGCGGCGGCGCGGCCAGCGCGCGCGCCAGCGTGTCAGTCTGTCAGTCTGTCTGTGTGTTACCTCCGCGGGCGGGTCCTGCGGCGGCGGCGCGGCCAGCGCGCGCGCCAGCGTCTCAGTCTGTCAGTCTGTTACCTCCGCGGGCGGGTCCTGCGGCGGCGGCGCGGCCAGCGCGCGCGCCAGCGTCTCAGTCTGTCAGTCTGTCAGTCTGTTACCTCCGCGGGCGGGTCCTGCGGCGGCGGCGCGGTCAGCGCGCGCGCCAGCGTGTCAGTCTGTCAGTCTGTCTGTGTGTTACCTCCGCGGGCGGGTCCTGCGGCGGCGGCGCGGCCAGCGCGCGCGCCAGCGTCTCAGTCTGTCAGTCTGTCTGTGTGTTACCTCCGCGGGCGGGTCCTGCGGCGGCGGCGCGGCCAGCGCGCGCGCCAGCGTCTCAGTCTGTCAGTCTGTCTGTGTGTTACCTCCGCGGGCGGGTCCTGCGGCGGCGGCGCGGCCAGCGCGCGCGCCAGCGGCACGAGCGCGGCGGCGTCCCCGCGCGCGCTGCGCACGCACTCGCGCGTGAGCGCGCGCAGCGGCCGCAGGTAGTCCTCGGGCCGCAGCAGCAGCTCCTGCGGGCCGCGGGCGAGGTACGGTGTGAATATTTGTGCTAATATCGCCTAATGTAGCCGGTGCTAATGTGACGAAGAAGACACTATGCTCTACAGAGTGTATCTTTTTCCAATCTAATGATTGGTTTTTCCTATAAAAGTTGTAGTAAATAATAAATTAGCTTTCTGTGTCTATCAGTGTAAATTTAATGTTGGTGAAGCCTCAGATGAACTGGACTGTATCTAACCGCTTGATTGCGGGCACAGACACGTGAACCTGAGCTGCTATGATAAGGGTGGTGTGAAGCTGCTCAGGAGTGTGGAGTGCAAAGGGTTAGCACATACCTGGTGAAGCTCCTGGACAGCGTGAACAGGGGAGTACTCCAAGATGGCGATGGTAGGTAGTCACGTAGAAGTCAACGCTGCAAGGGCGGCGGCGACCGGCGATAGTTGACGACGGTGGTTCAAACACTCCACAATAGTTTGTCGTTGATTCACAATGATTTTAAGAACACAAAAACAAGGGGAAACCACTAAGATTTCAGATGTGATCATTTTCGTGCGGTGCGGGCGCGGCGAAAACAAAGCAACTGCCCGGCTTTCAGTCAATGCTGCCAACTCTCCGAATCGTTCAGCTCTTCTGTAATTGGTACGTGCAGGATATCCTTATCTTCGTACGGGGATGGGGAAGGATCACGTGACTGTGCTTGCTAGTTGGCGCAACCAAATGTGTTACCGATAAGCTGTTAGTAGTGTATATTCCCTACTATATTTGAAATGGACACCTAGTTTCAATTGTACCGTTTATTAAGCCGCAACTTCTGCGCTACTTTGAATAGAACCAATTCAATAACTAAATAAATATCAACGCATGTAATTTAGAAGCAGAAATGCTACAGAGTTCATTGTAACCTTCAGCCTGTCAGTATCCATTGTTGAACAACAAACTTTTCATGCAATTCCCAGTGGCTTCTGCTTGGCGTTTTTCTCCTCCAGGTCTCTCCTACTGCTTTTACAATGTCGTTCCGCCACCTGGCTACAGAACTGCATACGCCGCTTATCTCGTATGCTGCCCAGGTAGCTGTCAGCTCACAAGGTCGCAGGCTCACCAGATACCAGCCGGCTCACCAGGTAACAGTCGACTCTTCTTCTTCATCTTCAGGCTATATTAGTCCACTGCTGGACATAGCCCTCCCCTAATGAGCGCAAGGTTGTGCCATCATTGGGGGGGTAATGCCCATAATCCCCACGCTGGGCATGCGGGTTGGGGATCGTAGTTTGGTGGAATTGTACTGCAGGGGGCGCTGCTGCCCACCCCCAGGTTTGTATCCCGTCAGGTAACAGTCGACTCTTCTTCTTCATCTTCAGGCTATACTAGTCCACCGCTGGACATAGCCCTCCCCTAAAGAGCGCCATGTTGTGCTATCATAGGGGGTAATGTCCATAATCCCCACGCTGGGCATGCGGGTTGGGGATCGTAGTTTGGTGGAATTGTACTGCAGGGGGCGCTGCTGCCCACCCCCAGGTTTGTATCCCTTAGTCGCCTTTTACGACACCCGCGAGAAGAATTAGGGTCGGTGCTATTCTCTAGGCCGACAGCACACGGCCCTGCCAGTCTACAGTCGACTCACCAGGTAGCTGTCGGCCATGGCCTGCGGCACGAGCTGCGGCTGCGCGGCCACGAGCGCCGCCAGCACGGCCAGGTTGTTTGGTGACCGCACGTTGCTCAGCTCGTTGTAGATCGTGTGGGTCACCACACTGCGCAGCAACGCCGGGCTCTCCGACACCATCTCGCTGCCGGCAACGGGGTATACTGTTACACCTCACATTATCCACCATTGGCCTCATGCTTGTGGCATTGTACATAGCAAAGCGGTGACATTATTCTAAATAAATAAATTTTTAGCCTCTAAATAGGTTTTTAGACATTATTCTAGTCAGCCTCATAATTAGGCCATTGTACATACAATACTTAGCAAAGCTGTGAGATTACTGCAGTCAACCTCATAGTTGGGTCATTGTATGAAAAAAGTCTATCTCTAAGAAAACCAGTATTACCAGCAATGTCACTGAAGGCCTCCTAGGAGTTTTAGCTGTGTAGTGAAGGAAACCGTTGTAAGGAATCCTGGTTGCCTAATGTGTTCAACTTACTTCAGCACTGTGATAACAAATTATGATTATGCCTGGGAGACAATACAATACATACCATTGTATTGGATTTCTTTATTTCGGATAAATATCCATAGATTGTTAGTAAATATGACACTCAGTATAAAACTAAATATGTTAGTGAGATCCATACATAAATTATAAAATATTTTTTTTAATTAAATTTATAAATTTTGGAGTTGAAATTTATATTTAAACTTTTAATTTCAACTCCAAACTTATACTTTGGTTTGCACATAACGGAGTCCCAATGTAAACCACAGTGAGACGTATTTAGGTAACATTATTAAACTTTCCAGAAACATTTTACCTTTATGCTAATGCCACCGGCAGAACTATGACTCAACTTACTCAACCAGTGTATTAGTTTTCCCAATGTTGCATTACAAGAGCCAAATTCCTCATTAGACTCTGTTTTTTGACGTCTTCAGAGACATTTTTTTGTGTGTTCCCAATGTTACATTAGAAAAGTCTCATTCACTGGACACATAGGCGGCTTGCAGCGGCTTGGTCTTGAGCTGTCTCTGAGCAGGTTTAGAGCAACTCACCGCAGGCAGGAGACGTAGGCGGCCTGCAGGGGCTCGGTTTTGAGCTGTCTCTGAGCAAGTCACCGCAGGCAGGAGATGTAGGCGGCCTGCAGCGGCTTGGTCTTGAGCTGTCTCTGAGCGACTCACCGCAGGCAGGCGACGTAGGCGGCCTGCAGCGGCTCGGTCTTGAGCTGTCTCTGAGCGACTCACCGCAGGCAGGCGACGTAGGCGGCCTGCAGCGGCTCGGTCTTGAGCTGTCTCTGAGCGACTCACCGCAGGCAGGCGACGTAGGCGGCCTGCAGCGGCTCGGTCTTAAGCTGTCTCTGAGCAACTCACCGCAGGCAGGCGACGTAGGCGGCCTGCAGCGGCTCGGTCTTGAGCTGTCTCTGAGCGACTCACCGCAGACAGGCGACGTAGGCGGCCTGCAGCGGCTCGGTCTTGAGCTGTCTCTGAGCAACTCATCGCAGGAAGGCGACGTAGGCGGCCTGCAGCGGCTCGGTCTTGAGCTGTCTCTGAGCGACTCACCGCAGGCAGGCGACGTAGGCGGCCTGCAGCGGCTTGGTCTTGAGCCGCATGCGCGCCAGTTGCCTCCAAGCAGGTTTAGAGCAACTCACCGCAGGCAGGCGACGTAGGCGGCCTGCAGCGGCTTGGTCTTGAGCCGCATGCGCGCCAGTTGCCTCCAAGCAGGTTTAGAGCAACTCACCGCAGGCAGGCGACGTAGGCGGCCTGCAGCGGCTCGGTCTTGAGCCGCATGCGCGCCAGTTGCCTCCAAGCAGGTTTAGAGCAACTCACCGCAGGCAGGCGACGTAGGCGGCCTGCAGCGGCTCGGTCTTGAGCTGTCTCTGAGCGACTCACCGCAGGCAGGCGACGTAGGCGGCCTGCAGCGGCTTGGTCTTGAGCCGCATGCGCGCCAGTTGCCTCCAAGCAGGTTTAGAGCAACTCACCGCAGGCAGGCGACGTAGGCGGCCTGCAGCGGCTCGGTCTTGAGCCGCATGCGCGCCAGTTGCCTCCAAGCAGGTTTAGAGCAACTCACCGCAGGCAGGCGACGTAGGCGGCCTGCAGCGGCTTGGTCTTGAGCCGCATGCGCGCCAGCTGCGCCAGCACCTCGTGGTCGCGCGCGGCGGTGGGCCCGGCCGCGTCCGCGTTGCAGCACACGTGCGCCAGCAGCTCCTGCGCCGCGCGCCACAGCTTGCCCGAGTGCAGCCACGCCTCCAGCCGGGACGCCGAGATCATGCGGATCTGCGGGCCGTATGCGGGGTGAAGACCAGGGAGACGATTCTCACTTCATTTTCTATCAAGTGCAATTAATAGAAATTCTATAAACCTATTTAGAGGCTAAAAATTCCGCCCATGCCGTGATTAGAACCCGCGACCTCTGGCTATCCGTGCCAGCGCTCTTTCCATCTGAGCTAATGGGCGACTCACCGGCGTGAAATTTCGTCAGTGAAATTTCGAAACTCTTTACAATATTCTCTGTATTACGTATTAATAGTAATGTTTGAAACCGTATCCAGACATCCCGTCACTCTTTAATTGTACACTGATAACAGTAGAACTTGTAGATCCGAAGCTATTTTATTTAATATCAAAAATGCATGCTGATGTATTTTCACTGACACATGTTTTAGCAAATAAATAAATCTTTATTAGCAAGTAATTCGTATACGACTCTGGCTTGAGTCTTGTGACTTGAATTCAAGATAAAAAGTCGAGTGACAGCCAAAATCTGTGTTCCGAACGCCATGCTAGATTGAATTCAAATGAGCAAAAAAAAATGTGTACTGATTCTGTCGAATAATCATATCTTATTTTTATGCTACAAAAAAATCCTTCGAATATTTTGCATCTACGCTTTCAATCCGCTATATGACTCTCTTTTCAAGTAAGTCTTAAACGGTAAATAACTCGTACATTGGACCAAAAAATATTTTAGTATATTTTTTGAGGCAACATAAAAATATATTTTAAAACTTTATTTTCCTAAACAGCTAAAAACGCGGTCAGCCATTTTTGTCTATGGTTTGAAGTCCAAAAAATTGTAAACAAACTTTGCCATTAAATTTTCTTTAAGTGATCTCTGAGCATAGTGAAATAACAACTACACAACCATGATTTCATCGAATTTACATACAATATATACCAATTATCATTATTGCATTGTTCGAAAATGAAAAAACACGTCAATAAAGACCCCCGGGAAGTTGTGGATTCGTGTACCAAGTGAAGTTAACATTCGAAAAACTTGGCTCAAACTTGCCAAACGAGACCCCGACTCTTTATCAATTGAAACTCGGATGTACGAGATGTACGGATGAAACTCGTATTTATGTGAAGATCACTTTGATGTAAGTCCTATAATAATCAATATCCACTGGCTCTGGCTGAAAGATGTTTGTTTATATACTTTAGATGGTTTCAAGATGGCGGATAGCGTTTTCGCTACGAATTAAACGACGAAAAAAATTTTTGACTTTGAAAATTTTGCAGCCATCCTGCATACTTAGCAAAATCAATATATTTCGGTTTCTTACGTTAAATATTACAGGAAATATTCATTTATCGCGTCAAATTTGAAACGTGTCAAATAGCGGATTCGCATGGGCGAGAATCGGCTCCCAGGCCCTAGAGTCTAATACTTACATAGTAATGAAATAAGCACAACAATGGTTACAAATTAAATAAGCATCTCTCGCGAAGATCGAATCGCGACAAGCGCCGAGTTAACTAGCACGTGTTATACCATTGCAATGCGATTGGTTACTAGACTATCGATATTGTGAATGACCATTACCAGACCAATATGACTGCATTGAACAACTATACATTTTAGAGACTCACCTTGCACTTTCTAACTTTTCAGTGAAAAAGATTTCACACACATCCTCATAATTTCCGATATGCTCATTTTTAAGTCTTTCACTTCCCCATAGCACAGTAAACTTCTACAGCAGTGTTTTTTTACATTTACGCAATAATCCTTGTAATTTTAGGTAAAGTTAGCCTTGCACATTCCTAATAGCCTATAAACTCACCTCTGGGAAGCCGCAGGTGGCCGAAAGCAGCTTCAGAAAGCCCTTGCCGATAGAGTCGGGGGCAGCGCGCCGCTGTATCTGCTCCTTGATGGCTTCCAGCACCAGCCCTTCCACACTCTCGTAGCTGGTCGAGTATCTGAGAAAAGGGTGTAGGTTCAATCGTGATAAATATTATTATTATCATTGAATTTAAAAATTCAATGTTATTATTAATTGCATCAAAGATACCTAATATACAAAATGTACATAATATAAAACTGTTAGGCGATCCAGCAACAACCTTTGCATACCGAAAGGTAGAACATGAAGGATCTCAACAATAAATTTAAGACCTGATATGTAGGTACCCGTGACCTAGCAAATAAATTATTTTTACTTTAACTTTACTTCTTCAAATTACACGTTTTTAATGCAGAACTGAAAGAGAGCACGGCGTCCGGCAACTGTAGTTAAATCTATTGCTAACTGCGGGCGGCACGATTTGCATCTAAAATAATCCTTAAATATTTACAAAGTCAGTAAAAAAGACTAGTCCGACGTTACACGTCACCGAGCGTTGGGGATAATTAACGAGCGAAATGTCTTTGACCGACATAGGCCATGATAGAATTGAAGTTTTTACGAAAAACCTTGGAAAGACAGAGTATTCCAGTTCAGTATTATCAGCGTCCTCTTCTGTACTGCCCATTAACGGGGAACCCGATCCAGATGGCGACATTGTACCTATAGACAAGACAAAACAATGTTTTAATGATGCAGACGAAGAATAAAAAAAAATGGCATTGTAATAGAAGATACCACCAATAGATAGATACCACGGCATAGATAATTTTTTATTTTTTTTACTTTCTACAAATACATACCATTACAGGCTTAGCCTAATGCGATATGTATGCTATTTATACGAGACAATAATATTTAATTGATTGATTGATAATTAATAAATTGATTGTCCTGGTCCCAACCTATAATAACATGGTATGGTAACCAAGCAAGGACCTCACAAACATGGAAATACTCCCAGACACAATTTGTTTAACATTTTCAGAACTCACCAAGGGTATTATCAGTGGGTATCAAATGTGCGGGAGGCTGCTTGGTGTTGAAGGCTGTGACGATGTTCTCCACCAAACATTTGCACCACGAGCAGTCCACCCACCAGCGCTCGTTTAGCGCGTCCTCGATGTACACCTGGAGAAGAGACCATTTGTAAGAGCAGAAAATACCTGAGTGGATGAATTTTATATAATGAAAGTTTGACTCCAGTTTCGCAACTTCTTAAATGTTAATTTAAAATTCATTTCATTTGCCTTTGGCAGAGGAATTTTCGTCAAATTCTACTTAATCGCCAATTAGGTAAGTGGCGCAAAAGGCCACCACCTTAAGTGCATAACTGTGCAGTCCTAGTAAGATGCCAAACATAGAGTTGACTTTAGTCTATGTTTAAGCAGGAAGATTAAATAGATACATAAAATGGGTATTATTTTTAAGAATTCTTCCCATTTGATGAATCTGAATGTGTACTGACCTTGATAAAAGTGTCAGGCCAGTTCTTGTTATCTCTGTGTCCAGCATACAGCATGTTACAAGCCAGGACAAACACCAGTGGGTTCCCTTTGTTTTTAAATGCAGCCCCTTGCTCCCTCTTCAGTAGGCCGCAGAGGCTCTGAGTTACTGTCTCGTGGGCGAACATGTTTGGCCTGATCTTTGTCAGGTAGAGCATACTCATGCACAGTATTGGGTCAGGCTTGGACCGCTGGGACTTGAGCAAGCGGATTGAGCCTGTTAGCAGACCGAGCTGGAAGAAGAGACAGTGATTAGTGAATGAGTGCAAAAATCAGAAATTCAAATGTTATTTCAACATTAATTAAGAATGTTTGAAAAATGTGGGTTTTTGGGAAATTATGAAAAATGAAAATTTTTCTTAAACATAAGCTTTTTACTGAACCATGTAGTGAATATGTGGAATAAACTACCAGAGACTGTAACTTCAGTGAACTCATTTAAAAACAGACTAGATAAAAATTTAACAAGTACACAGAAGTGATACCCACACATCAGCTACTTGTGTATTAAATAATAATATGTAACTGGATAAGTCCAGAGACTAGAGATGTAAATTGATACCAGAAACTGCAGTAACAAAATCTGCATTAATCTCTAAAACCTATGACTGCTATTTATTACCAATTTACTTAACTGTTCCTTTCTTTCACTTACCAGTTTATCAGAGTTGTGTGTATCCAGCGCCTGCAGTACATGGGGCACCAGGTCTACGGGGTCCACCTCCAGAGAAGTGCTTGTGATAGACTCGGCTGGAGAGCCAATGCGCGAGCGCTTGCCTGGTGGCGGTGCACCAAACGAGGCTTCGCGTTTTCTTTCCCCACCTGATGTATTTACACACATATATTATGTATTTACAGGTATACATACAGCCATATTTATAAAAAACATGGCTTAAACTGCAATTGCATTTTTTTTTTGTTATATCTCCACCACAGAAAATTTTTGCAGTGTTTTAAGGGATTGTGTTCATTGGAGTTTAACTAGTTTTTATAGTAGAATTTATGTTATTTATCAGTAAACTACAATTACATTGTAATTAAAATATAGGTAACTGTGTCTCAGCACAAGATACTATTCTAATATGTCACCTCTACCAATATTACTGCAAGGCCCATCATCTCAGTACCTATGAATATTTCAAAACAAAACTCAGCCTGTGAGTAGAATTTGGACTATGTTAGTTAGTTAGACCTGTGATTTTCGCACTTCGCCTCATAGTTGAGCTATTGTACATTGCAAGCACTGAGTTATGGTAACATTTCAGGCACTATGTTTTCCTTACAAGGTTTTCATTCACGGTCAGCAAGTGCTATAGAGCTGGTGTAGTGGAGTGGTAAAATGCCAGCATCACAAGTGGGAGGTTGTGGGTTTAATTCCCCATGTTTGCATTTGTTAAGTTTTAGTAGCAGTACTAGTTGTAATGTGAAGGAAAAAATTGTGCAAAAATCCCAGTGTCTAAAGTGTTGACAAACCTCAGCACCTGCTACACACCATGGCCTAACTATGAGGGTAAGTGTGGAAATCTCAAGGTCTAACCAGTGAGTGGTTTTGTTACTTTTTGCTTCACAAATAACATATATGACTTAGAAAACAAAGCCATTGGTAATAGCCAGGACTTGTACCCACGGCCTACCGATTGATAAACCGGCGTTCTACAGCTCCGCTACCACAGCTTCTATAAGACTATGATGTCAAACCATAGTCCGAAACATTTAATAACAAAAACATTGTCACAACAGGAGAGGTTATATTGGCATCCCCTACCGCTAGTCGAGGGTTTGTGGATGCTACGCTTCTCGGCGTCCCTGGATACTGCGACGGTGGACTTGCTGCCCAGGGCGAAGATATCTTGAGGGTGCTGCGGGGCTTTGCTCTTGCCCCCGCGCCCGGTGGACGGCATTTTGCCCCGGTCCATGGCTTACTTTCGGCTCTTCACAGTTTTATGTAGCTAAGTTTGGAGGCGCGTTGCGTTGGAACATTGCCATACGATGAGAAATCGCGTTTATTCGTAGGCTTATACCAAATTATTGCGAAAAATTGACAAATCCAAGCACCCACAGCTAATCTGTGCCCTGTGTCTGTGCCACAAAATAACTTTTTTTGACAATGACAACTTGACAAGCTCGTTCAGCCAGCTGTCAGTTTTTTTTATTTATTGCGTTTCAATATGTACATTAAGTACGTTTGAACTTTACTTAATCTCAAAAAATTAAAATTAAGAATAATACATAATCAATTAAAAAAACTTTTATTCATTCTAACTAATCAACAGATAACAAAACAAAACATTTTCTTCAGTTAACAAAAACCTAAGCTTGTGAACTGATGGCACGGTGGATTCCACCTGACTATTCGATAATCGTCCGTAAGTAGTAAACGATAAGAACTAACGGAACCACTAGGTTTAACGCTACCGTGATTCCTTGTTTTACCTTGCCACTGAAGTTGTTCCGACAGACTTATTGGAGATGCATAGTTATATTTCGAGTATAGTATTTTAGATTGATAATGCCATTGGATCTTAACAGTTACAAATTATTGTCGCTGATCTTGAATTTTTTCAACTTATTTTCAGCCCTCTTGGTCTTGAAAAACGTCTTCTCCTTATGTTTGATATCGTTCCGCAGTTGAGAGAGGGAAATTGGACTCTGTAAACAAAAAAAGGTTTCTTAAAGAAAAAGAGGCACGTGGAGCTGCTTGAAGAGCACAAACATTAGAAAAATTCTGGTGGCCTAGAAAAAATAAATTGCAGGTGGCTTTGTCTTCCTCAGTCAGGGGATATCGTATAACCGACACCATACCAGCAGCGTCCAAGTCACTGCCCACCCGGAAAGGTCTAGTGTGGGAGGCTGCGGCTTTTCACGGCTAGACCCGTGAAAATACCCCTGTAACGGAGCAGTAGGCTAGCGATGATGATTAACCCACTCACATCTGCGTCGTTACCCAAAGTGGGCTTCGCCTGGAGCCCGCCCAGCGAGACGGGCGGGCGGCGCCGCTTCAGCGAGGACAGCGGCATCTGCGGCAGACGCTCGCCGCGCGCTATGGCCTCAAAGCGGCGGTTCACCTCCACCGGCTAGAATCACATAAATAAATAAGTTTATTTGCAATACCAGAACTATACTGACACAATACCAAACAAAAAATCCTACAGTGGGCTAGGATGAGAATGCAATGAACCATCACGCTCGAGCGAGACGGTTCAGTCAAAGTGAGCCTAAATAACTTTCACTTCAAAAAGATACCCCTGGATTGCCCTGGAAACTACTGGAGTTTGGGGTGCCCATGGAAAAGCTTTTGTTAAGGAGATAGGGTGTCGTCTCAGGAACCGTGGCTTTGACTACCGCTCTGGGGCATTTTTGATGCAAAGGGTATCCCTCGCTGAGCAGCGCGGTAATGCTGACAGTGTCATGGGTACCTTAGGGTCGGATATGTCTCGGGGTGGTTTATTTGATTGACTTTTTTTTATACATAAATTATTATTTTTCTCTGACTTTGTGGACGAAATTTTTGTAAATGATTTTTTCATTTTGTATGCATGCAATTAATGTTCAAAGGATTTAATACTCAACAGTAAAGTAGCAAAAGATACACTATCATGTTCGAAGTACGAAGCATCGATAGTAATTAAATAAATTCGTCCCTTATACGAGCACTATCTTTTGTCTTCGTATCTAGCATAACAATCCAGGCTTCTCACAAGCCCTATACACAGTATCGGAAATCGGAACATCGTTTGGAATGTGTTGATGAACTTTTTGCAATTAGGTTATATCTGGCTGAAAGAACCAACACTTACGTCAATAGCGTCGCCGCCCTCCATGCTATTGTCGCTGAAGATGTTGAATAGCATGTTGTCGGGTTGCTTGTTGGGCTCGTTATGCGGCATCGCGAACTCGGACTTCTGGGAGGCTTTCAGCGCCATGTTATGGGATTTCTGGAGACGAAGTGAGGTGAAATAAAAAAAATATAACATAACATTTACATACAGGCACATACATTGCTTCTGGCCCCACACTAGGATACCCTGTATCGTGGGGACTAGAAACAACGACATCACAAACATGTAAACATCCAAGACCTGGGTTTTTTTTCTCCAGCCGGGGTTCGAACCCGGGACCTCTTGCATGGTAGGCAGATGCGCTACCACTACGCCACAGAGGTCGTCTTTGTAGGTATCTTCGTAGTTATTTGCGGCAAGGCCGACAAGCTTCTATATTACACGCATCAACTCCATTTCGATTGTAATTCGTTAAAATGCATGCTAATACTATCGCAAACGTCAGGATTCCGATAAGGTTCGCTGCCCATAATATGCCTTTGTTCGGGGTTGAAACAATACTGCTATTGGTGGCGTTTTGGGTGTCCACAACTCCTACAAATGAAATGATCTATTTTGCGCAAGGAAGATATCATGCAAGCCTGTCTCAGTATCCCCGGACTCCTGAGGAGTGCCGTTCGTTGTCCAGCCACCCTTGCACATTCCACCAGTACTTGGGCGGTAGAATCTATAATCTTTATGTACAATAAAGAGTTCTCTATCTATTTTCTATACAAAGCTCTGCTCTGCACAAAGGACCATCTGTAACACCTAATGCTTAAAGTTTTATTGACCTTTGAGTGCCCCTGATAAACAATCTACCTATCTAGTTTATGACTACAGCCCAGTGTGTTGATCATCGTCCGTCAACGACCTCTTCCTTCACGCCAACCCTCTCGGTTAAGCTTTGGTCACCATTCGAGACCTTAATCTCGTACAATTACATAAACCAAAAATCCAGTGGCAGTCATCCTTACTCGAATAAAAGAGATTTCGAGCTTATCCCTTACATGTTTTTTTCTGATATAATGTCCTGTTTAATGTCTCTGCAAGTCTAATAATGCTGTGAAACGTACCTTCATCGGCGTGGGCGACATGACGACGGCGTTATCGTCCTGCTCGGGCTGCAGCTGCGGCTCCCGCGGCGCCAGGCGGCCCGTCAGCTCCTTCTGGATGTTGTTTATGGTGCCCTGCATGCCAGATATCTTCTCTTGTAGCTTCTCCTGTGGAAAGTTTGGAATCAATGGAAATTTGTCTGATATGGGGTTGAAGCAATAACCTCTTCAACACAACGGTTGACACCCAAGCCTTGGTCTTTCATCATTTCACTATCTGTTGGCACTGATTTACAAAGCCCGTATAGTGTATAACCGCTGACATGAAACAAGCTGTTATTGGTATCATTTAAATATTATACCTTCTCAGCTCTAATTTCCAGGATAATGGACATCTGCTTCGACAGCTCTTGATCCTTTTCCTAGAATTAAAGAAGCTAATTAGTATCGTATTTTCCATGGAAGAAACCCACTGTTGGCTTTAAGCCTCTTCACCGCTACGCCAACCTCCCCGGTCCCCCGTGGCTGGGATAAATTAATATTCAAGAATTGTTCGTAAAAGAATTGTTGCTACGAACAATTCTTAAATATTTAAACTATTATTTAAATTTATTAGGTAAAGTGTAATTACTTTAATTCCGTCGTAAAATTTGTGGTAGGTACCTACTAAATTATTTTCACTTTCACTTAATCGATAGACCCTTTATGAGCAATTGAGCATCCCAAGTCATTATGAAACCACATTACCGTATTCTCACCTTATTATTAACCTCAAGCTGCTCCACTTGCTTGGAGAGCTTCCTGTCCTTGTCTGTTGCCCGCTCCCTCTCAATTTCCATCTCCTTCTTCGCCCTCTCTACGGTTGTCTCCAGTTTGCTCCGCTGCTCCATGAGCAGTTTGATCTCATTCATGAGCTTGGTGATGGTCTCGCCCTTGGACAGATTCTCGCTGTGTTTTTTCTCGAGTGTCAGTTCTAGGCCTCTTATCTTTTCATCGGCCGCGGCTCTAAAAAAAAATTTTCATTTGGGAGAACTTTACTTACAATGGCCCAACTACGAGGCTAAGTGCAGAAATCTCAGGCTAACTACCTTGGGAGGGAAGTTGCGTGTATGGAAACGACCTCCCAAATTGGATGATGCCATGCACGCAACTGCCATGCCCATAACACTTCAACTGCAGCATAATTATTTATCTATGACATCATGTCGTAGTATAGCCAAAAACTTACTTGTACTCCTGTAAAGCCCTCTCCAACTCTGTAACTTTCCCCTCACAGTCTTTAAGACTCTTGGCCAACTGGTCGATGGCCACCGACTTAGCCTGGGACTCTTCGTTGACCTGCCCAATGTCGGCTAGCAGGCAAGCCTTCTCGGCCTCCAAGGCCGTAGCTTGGGCCAGAAGGCGCTCTATTTCCTTGGCTGCGTTGGTTAGAAGCTGGAATCGTTCAAGAGAATTGTTTATTTTTGTTAATTGTTGTGTGTTTTGGTAATAAACGATTTCTATTATATTCTAAATTTCGTATTCTTCTTCTTCTCCAGGCTATATTATGTAGTCCACTGCTGGACATAGCCCTCCCCTAATGAGCGCCATAGCGCCCTGTTTTCAGCTTGCCGCATCCAGCATCTGCCTGCAGTTTTCCGCAGATCGTCATCCCACCTGGTCGGAGGGCGTATACCAAGTTTCGTATACCAACAGTAAAATATTACCGTTTTACGCCTTTAATAAGATTGCACGGGTTCACCTACCCCCACGACCTACGGCTGGCCGTAGGGCACCGGATGACAATCTACGGCTTTGGTCTGCTTACTCAGTGATAGTTTTTTGTTTGTAATACTTACCTCGTTCTTTTCTACCAGCTCCTTTTCCAAAGACGCCTTGGTTTCAACTAGGCTGACCTTGTCGCCAGTCAAAGAGTCCTTCGTCATGGTGAGATTCTAAAAAAGTCAGTAGTTAGAGTTATTAACAAAACAAGATTTTTTCATCTACTAACGCCTTCTAACGAGGAATTTGTTTATGTTTGCGTAGGTATAGAAAATCTTTCCAGTTTCCAAAGATCAGGCCATCGTACATACTTAGAAAACTAATCGGCAAACAGCCGTTCTAACGCTCACCTAATCACATGACCTGCCCAATTAAATTTTTAAGTAATCACCACGTCCCACTGCAGGGCACAGGCCTTCTCTCGGAGAGAGAGTATGGGCTTAATTACCACTCGTGCCCACCACGGTTTGGCGATTTCAATCACTGAGGTATGTGAACATCTTAGACGCTCAGGTTTCCTCGCGATGTTTTCCTTTACCGGTAGCGAGTACTAGAACTTTACAAATTGGTGCATGCCCGCACTGGGAAACAAACCTGGGTCTCTCAGTCCATTGTTCAACACACTGGGCTACCGCCGCTTTGGCCAAAATTTACCTCAAGTTTATTCCGCAGTGCTGCAATCTCATCGTAGAGCTTGACCCCCTCCTCTTCCAGGGATGACACCTTCTCTTGCAACGCGTTATTTTGTTGGCAGACCGACTTGGTGAAGTCTTCCTGGTTTGTCAACGCTTTCTTGAGAGCCTCGCTGCCTTCGATGCTTTCCTTTAGACTGAAATATTGCGGAAGGGTACGGTAGACAGCAAATCAACTTTGCATAGAACTGAGCATTCTCGTGAGCGGGTGTCGTAAAAGGCGACTAAGGGACACAAACCGGAGGGTGGGCAGCAGCGCCCCCTGCAGTACAATTCCACTAAACTGCGATCCCCAACCCGCATGCCCAGCGTGGGGATTATGGGCATTACCCCCTAATGATGGCACAACCTTGCGCTTATTAGGGGAGGGCTATGTCCAGCAGTGGACTAATATAGTCTGAAGAAGAAGAGCATTCTACTCAGTCACGTGACGGGTGATTTTGCAATCAAATAATTTGAACTTCGGAACTATAAAGAAGGCGGAGATGCCTCTCCCGAAGGCAAACTATTCTAGCAAATGAGATTGGCCATCAATACTTATACCTACACTAAGGGACAAATAAGTCCTGATGGTCTAGTTTTATAGTAGGTATGCAATAAGGAATACCTCCATATTCATCAGTTAATACCTTTTTCTTTATCGTACACCAGAGAACAATAACAACAAATACTGCAGTTACAAAAGGAAACGTCCGAGTGGCGGTCTTATTGCTAATACTCGTATCTAGTAGTATTTTCCTCTAGGAAAGTTTCTGATACTTAAAAAAACCGGCCAAGTGCGAGTCAGACTCGCGCACCGAGGGTTCCGTACAAACCTGTATTATAGACCTGAGTATTTGGTATGAATTTCAATTTAATACCTCTACGCGTTTATGAGGAAATGGGTAGTAAGTTTAAAATTATTAAAAAAAAATATATTTTGAGATGTAACTAAAAATTTATGGTTTTCGTAATTTTTCCTTTATCTATGCTATAAGACGTTGCTTCGTACCAAATTTCAAGATTCTGAGTTCACGGGAAGCACCCTGTAGGTTTTGATTCCCTTGCAAGTGTCGAAAATTTGCGGCATAAACGGCTGTATCTTTTGATTGCGTTGGCTTAGAAGTTTGATTTTTTTACAGCTTCAAGGGACAGTAGACCTGAGTAATTGATATAAATTTCAGCTTCATACCTCCACGCGTTCCTGAGAAAAAGGGTCTTGACAGACGGACGGACGGACGGACAGACGGACAACAAAGTGATCCTATAAGGGTTCCGTTTTTTCCTTTTGAGGTACGGAACCCTAACTAAGGACCGGTTTCTGAATTGAGAATTCCACTGTGTAAATACGTTCTGTCACGCTCTTTGCTGATAAATTCACAGTTAAGAATTTTCTTAGCGAAATTTCCAATTCAGGTAATGGCCCTAAGGCAATTTGAAGCTAGCTCACTCTTTCTCTTGTTTCAGGATAGTAGTTTTCATCTCATTACACTGGTTGTCGAATTCGAGCAGCAAGCGCTTCATGTCGGACTGGAGTGAGGAAATATTCCGATCTCTCTGTGGACAAGGACCACAGGCATTTATGCATTTTCAGATCCTGGTCTGTCTTATCATGTTTACACATAAAGTCCACTGCTAGGCGTAGGCATTTCTTTAGTAATTTAGAACGATTACCTACAATCCCTTACTCAGTAAATGGGCAGCCCCCATCCCCAATCAGCCCTTCCCTTCATCCCTTCGTCCCTTCACGCCACTTCTTTGTGTCCCCGGCCTGATCTGGTCGCATATTGGAAAACATTTGTAATTCGAAAATTAGGAATGGTCTGCAGAAAATACTTCTCGTTCCGTTGCCATTACTCTTCCAGCATCACCGCGTCAAAGGCGTCTTACCCCTTCTACGGCGTGGCTAGCGTATTTCATCATGTCCACGACGAACTAGCCTGTCTCACATTGGTGTAGATAAGGCGGAGCCGGGGTGGAGTGACTGTAAATGTGCATTGGGCTATGGTGTGCAGGGTAAGCAGGCCATCGCTTAAGAGCCCGGTCCCCACCTGGAAAATAATCCTAGCTACGCCAATGCTGTCTCATCGCGCCTAAAGCATGTGTAGTGTCTCACCGCGTCCACAGCGTTCCTCTGCTGCTCCAAGTCTCTAGCCAGGTCCCCGTTGGCACGCAGCAGCTCTTCCCGCTGCTGTTGTGCCGCGTCCAGCTTCCCTTGAGTGTCCAGAAGGAGCGCGTCAGCTTGCTGCTTGGACGAATTGAACAGTGCCAGTAGTTGGGACTGGTGTTCGGTCGTCAGCTTTACTGGAAGCGGACTTTCATGTTAGGCATGGGATATCTAGTGCTCTGATATAATATTGTAACGCTTTGGTGTATTGATTTTACAATATTCATCTAAGTAGGCATATCAAATCAGGATTAAACATGCATGATCTAGACAATTGTGAAAGGTATGAGCACAGAAAAAAAGTCTAAAAACTGGTGAAATATTTGTGCTATCTACTTTACGACAAAAGAACTAGATACGGTACTTAGATGTAACATGATATAATTAAACAATCCTGTTTACTGCAGTCCGTGCAGTAGGTGTTTTGTTGACTACCCTAACTAATGTTTTTGTTTAACAGCTGATTATTTGTGTCTCCACAGCTAGAAATACTTTATATAAAATCTGAAACAATCCGCATTGGGACCTTTTCGCACCTACCCACATGGTTAAATAATACAAAAACGCGAGTATGTACAAATTAAGAATTTAAAACTTGTTTATTGGAAATATTTTTAATTATTATCTATCGATGCAATTCTGATGGTTTTTAGGTATATCGTTATTTCAATCAAACTGTGTATACCTAGTATCAAGCGTGTATCAACCTATGAGTAGTTCTTCAGAATTTATTTTCAGGTGTTGGATGAGTCCACGCCTGCAGAGCCCACATGTGACCATCGCACGGGTAATCTCACTACATTTGATGCACCCTCTACGCGGCCTTCATGGTCTTCCCATAACTCCATCTTTCGTCCAACCGACGATGTCTTTCCCACTGCTATTGAGTTTGAATTCATTACCGATTTTTTTTACTTAGCTAACCACAGCATGGTAATTTCGAAGGGGAAATTAGGTGATTTCGATCTCTCATGCTTGGTCGTCGGTAATTATTGTATATTTTACCTGTCGGTCGCAACTTACTCAGAGGTTTTAATCAAAATAATGTAGGGACAAAGTTACACTTCTCCTCCAAAGCCACACAAGCAGCCTTATTCCTCTCTTCAGCCTGCGCTTGTTTGACTGTGATGTCCTTGACGAATTGGCCTGATTTCTGGTAGGCCTCGCAGAGAGTGGCCTGGTCGGCCTTGCAACGAGACACAGTCTCCTTGAGTCGCTCGCTGTACTCTTCCAGGACATCGCAGATCTCGCGAGTGCTGCTCAGCCTGATGGGCGAGCATATATCAATTTATTGCTCTCGTGTGGTATAAAAGGAAAACATCTCATTGAATTAAATAATTCCCCAACCTGCATGCCCAGCGTGGGGATTATGGGCATTACCCCCTATGATAGCACAACGTGGCGCTCTTTAGGGGAGGGCTATGTCCAGCAGTAGACTAGTAGTATAGTCTACTGCTGGACATAGCCTGACGACGACGACGACGACGACGACGACGACGACGACGACGACAAGGAAATAAATAATACTTAGTTTTTTAAACTAAACAGTGCCACTACAATTGGTCGCTCCCACTCCAAGATATGTTGAAAACTGCATAAATGTAAAGGGATTATTTGTAGCATGCCATAGCTTTTCACGGCCAGCCTCTTCTTAACCCTCTACACCAATCCATAACAACTATTTTAATAAAAATACTGATACTACGAAACTGATACTTCGGTTGGTGGTAAAGTTTTGGGCGGAGAAACAGAAATCTGATAGGGGCTGCAAAAATCATCTAATAAAGACATTTTGACGAGCTCCATAGGTCTTGGACATAAAAAGCAGTGTGGTAAGCCTGTTGATTAGATTGATAAAGCACTAGTAGCGGTCTGACTGCCTCGTTGGTCTAGCCGTTATGGCGGTTGGGTACCAAGACAGAGGTCGTGGGTTCGATTCTCACTGGGGACAGCCATACATTTGTACTAGTGTCTTCAGTCTGGGTGTATTTTCATGTTTGTGACGTCCTTGCTAGCACAGGGTGTCCTAGACTGAGACTAGGGTCAAGTGATTGTGTTGTGTAAAAGTTATTATTATTAATATTGAATCAGTGTAAACCAGAATAAAACCCCTATAATAAATTTAATTACTTGTTTAACGTCTCTGGCCTCAGACGGAGCTCGTCCTGGTACTGGCCGGAGATGGTCTCATGCTGCATCTGTACTTCCACCATATTCTGCTGAAGTCTCTCATGGTTGTTTTCAAGTTGATGAAGCTTTTCCTTCAGGTCCCAATAGGCGGTGTCTTGAGCGACCTATAAATGATTATGGCTTACTTTCGATAGGTCACATTGATTTAACACAGAAATATTATCCTATTTCGTACTTTTCTAATTTTTGATGTGAATTTTAACCAAAAGAAAATAAAGGTATAAGTACCTTCAATTTTATTATCTTTGCTGTTTCTCGTGAGACTTTTTCTCGCAGCTTTTCAGCATCGACGTTCAACCGCTTTCGGCTCGCTACTCTTTTGATATCAGCGACATCCATTTCTCTGTTCTTTAATCCTAAAAATTTTCCACGGGGCGAGCTTTTTGAAAACTTTAGTGTTCACGTCGATTTTGGATTGGCGGGAAAAAAGGAAAGTTTGGAATTGGATTCGAACAAACGCAACAAACAGACTTGGCCATAGACTAAATAGAACATTGATTCGGGTCCATCCAGCCAGCCTAGGCCTAATTGTTCTGTGATCCAGTCCAGCCATTATTATGAGTTTTGTGGTTTTGATGTATCCTGCCTGCCTGTCTGTATGAGACAGGGATTCCTAGTGTCTGCAAATAAACGAATAGCGCAAAATAATTTAGCAATTTTTATTGAAACAGGATCTAACAAGTGGATGTGCTGCTATTCCAGCAAAGGTCGAGGCGAGGACCGTTTGCACTATGATGATGGATGACCGACGCGTCGCGTCGCGCCTTCTCTTCTAATGTAATATGCTCTTCATATATTTAAAAAAAAAAATATAATCTGTGCTTTGTGGTCAAGTGTCAAAATTTTCTGCCTTAGCCGTGTAGTAAAAAGGTGATATTTTTATTGAAAAACGATCTAATTACTCACACTATTTGATTTGCGGTTTTAATTAAGCATATTTTAAGGAGCTTTTGTACATACAATCGTAATTTTGTCCGGCAAAAGTGTTATGTAACTTGTACTTGAGGTTATGTTTCCCAATTTTCAGATGCTCACTTCTTCTCTTTTCGGTGGTATGCGGGTGGCTCGTGCCTCCGTGATGGTCACAAGGAACCTGGCGGCGGCGCAAAAGGCTACCGATCCGATCCAGCAGTTGTTCTTAGACAAAATCAGAGAATACAAGCAGAAGAGCTCGTAAGTTCTCAACTTATATTCCAAGGGCAAACTGAGTCATATCTACCAATCCGTGTTTTCATAGTATTGATTTAATAACTAATTAAATAAACGATATTTATCCTTTGCTGGGCATAGGATTTTCTCAAGGTGCACAAAATTCCCTCTCATCTTGTTAAGAGATACTTTTTTTCTGATCTGATCTAAATCGACAGCTGTGTCTTTCATGTTACTGCAAGCTGTCTTCATAAAGTTTTGAATAAGTATCTAGGAAAATATTTTATTCAAAATAGCACAGACAGCTTAATAATTATTATAAGTTAAACAGTTGTACATTTCAAAATCTAGATCATTACATTTATATTTGTGAGTTGAATAGATCAGTCTCTATCAGTGGTAAAGTTATTACCTTTAGCATTTGACATGTAATAAAAATGTTAAACACCTATTTAGAGGCTAAATATTCCACCCATGCCGGACTCGAACCCGCAACCTCTGGCTAACCGTGCCAGCGCTCTTCCAACTGAGCTAATGGGCGACTCACTGGCATTAGCGTTATTACGTAATACGGAGAGTAATGTAAAGATAGATAGATAGAGAACACTATTGCACAACCAGAAAAATATTACAACCATGATTCTTAAATCTAAAAAAGTAATGTTATACAATTGGCGGTCTTATCGCTAAGAGCGATCTCTTCCAGACAACGTTTGGATGGAGTGGATGGCATGAAGAATATAGTCGGTACGTGGTGCTTGTACATAAATAGTTAAATCGAAAATATATTGATAACAAACAGCAAAAGAGTGTGAGAATATGATTACTTATAATTACCTACGATATAAGGTACAAATATTTAAATAATAATATACATACTTAAATACCTAAAAAAAAATACATATACAATTAAAGACATATAGGTAAGCAACATAATACTTAAGTAATAATATAATAATTAACTAAAACAAAAAAAAAATTATATACATAAATACCTAAAAATAAAGAGGTTCGAAATTTCCCTAATGCCGGTGATTCGCCCATAAGCTCCGTTGGAAGAGCGCTGGCACGGTTAGCCAGAGGTTGCGGGTTCGAGACCCGGCATGAGTGGAATTTTTAGCCTCTAAATAGGTTTTTAAAAAAATTGTTCTTGGCACAGTTTAGTGCATTAAAAATAATATAATCATGTTATAAAATTCCCAAAAATTAAAATAAATATGATTCCGCTTGTGAAAAAAATATCAGCTGTTCCAAACATTTCAAAGCTACATAAATGGTAACTTTAGTTTTGCTGTTTTGAATTCATTGTAAAAGTCAGCATTTAAAACTTGTTTGTGTGGAATAGTAGTAGGATGTTGTATAGAATCAGGCGTTACTTTGCAGAAATCCATAATAGCACTAAAAAGTTAAAATTACTTTGCTGAATTCCGCCAAAGTTAAAATTACTTTGCTGAATTTGGCGGAATTCAGCAAAGTAATTTTAACTTTTTAATGTTATTAGTAGGACTATTATTGTGTGGACTATTATTAGTAGCAGTACAAAGGAATATTTTTTACACTCGGAAATCTATTCCACTCATGCAATTTTCAGGTACCATTTTTATAGTGTTATAAAAAGACATATATCTTAAGTCAAAAGGTCAAATGTTTTTCTGCAATGTAGATACTGTATGTAAATCTTATGTTTGATGGTTTCAGAGGTGGCAAGCTTGTAGACCCAAGCCCACAAATTGAGAAGGAGCTGAAGACAGAGCTGGAGAAGTTGGAGCGGCAGTATGGCGGCGGCTCTGGAGTAGACATGACCGCCTTCCCTACCTTCAAGTTTGAAGAACCTACGCTCGACCCCATTGATGAACAGGCTGTTGCCAAGAAGTAGACTTAGTTAATTTAAATTATGTACTGTATCGAAACCAGCAAACATCAATATTATTAGTGGAATCTGTTGATATTGAGCAATCAAATAAATCAATACTTTCTTGCTAGGTAATTTAGTCTTTTAATTACTACAATTGAACAACTTTGTTATGATAGAAAGAGAAACTGTATTATTTGAGTATGTACCTGCTCTCAATTAATAATTGGAGTGATTAAATTAGTCTGAACTGTATTGGAGATTACTGTTCAGGCTAATTTAGCCGACTTGCATAAAAATTATATAGTGCATTTATTTATAAATTTAACCATAATATTATGCATATTGTTTTTTTAATGCTATTGACGACTTTAGCCCCGATTTCACCAAAGTCGGAAACTTAGATCAATTCACCATAATCTGAATTGCAGCCTTAAAACGTACCACCCTCAATTGTCAGTTGGTTACCTTTGGTTACCATTATGCTACCGAATTAGAGATGTCTAGAAAATCCTCAGAACAATAAGTTATTATTCTGATGATAGCACTACTATATAGACACAAGACTTATAATCTGAGTAAGTATTAGCTGAGTCACCATTGGTGACTCACCAACCATGTCTAATGCAGTTTGGCTAAAGTTAATCTTAGACACTGGTTTCCTCATAAAACGAGTCTTTACAGTAGTGGATTCGAACTCGTGAACCTGGAATGTAGCGTTCTATACACCGTTAACACCGTAGCGCTTGTTTCGGCTTAAAATATGGCAAAGGTCATTAGTTGGAGGACGCGTCGAGTAATCATCAACAATATCTAAGCGCACCTCTTGATATCTAATGGCCCCAGCTCAGAACAAGGACCAAGGGGTAGCAGTAACTTAGCAGAAACCTCTGACAGTAATGCTGTCCTGCTTTCGCTAACCAACCTTCCATAAGAAAAAAAGAGATGGCACTACGTTTATCAATGCACCGATTTCAAGGTGCGTACATGCCCTACTGTCAAACGCTACCGACTAGGGATGGGCCTAACTCTCCATCGATGTCGATAAAAACGTTGAAAAATGAAGACTCTTGAATTAATTGTAATGTATCTTTGTAATTATGTTTTGTTTGTTTTTTTCCTGGTGTACAGTAAATAATGTTCTTATCTTAAACAATGCAATAAATTAAAATAAATTGTATTGTATACAAGTTTTCAGTCATGTTTTATCAAAAAAAGTAACAATAATTTAAAAAGCGACACTTTTTCACACAAAATTGCTTATTTATAATGATATTCGTCAACTTCAACATAATACTCTGTCTCGAATTTCTTGCTGAAGGCCTATGCTTCAGAAAAAAATCCGTGACGACGTATTAGATTGACGTTACGTTTCTTCCTCACATTTAGTTAACATACAGATCGAGCTAGGACCTTGTATTATATATAAGTTAATTGAAAAAGTTATCAAAACTTAATACTCATGTTTATCTTGCAATAAAATTCGAAAAGGAAAATACTATTGCTAATATTGATTAGGTAAATCCATCTTCGGCCGCAATCTGTCGCTAAAAGTTGCCAGCAAACCTTATTTAATAATCACAATATTATATTGCAAGTAATAATTCAGTAATTCGATGCACGCAGTAATTTAATGTGTCATGTGAGGAATGCTGATATTTAAATAAGTTTCGTTGACAGATTTTAGACAATAGATAGGGCTGGTCATCAACGAAGGAATTTTCGAACGGATGACTATACTACGTCAGTCTTCAGTAAATTTGATCAAGAAAGAAGAATATGACCGTGGCATTGGCAGATAACAGACATTTTTGCTCAGTTCCCATGTTCAGTACTGACCTGAAAACAAAAAGAAACTTAATAAAGGCATACCTACAAAAGAGAGCTACTTAAATAATAAAATATTCCATTATTGACTGATCCTGATAAGTAATTACATACTTTGAAGTAAGGTACAATTTGCATCTATGTGTCAGATATTTTTTGCAATAAGGTGATCACCACACAATTTATTAATTGTGAAACTAACAGCTTTGATGTTCATTCATTTAACATTTTATTTTTACCTTTCAACCTTTCTTAATCCATCTATCTATGATTTACACTGTTGGAGAGATGGTTTTTTTGTGGGAAAGTTTATGGTAGTTTGTATTATTGTTGGGTACGATTTAAATTCAGGATAAACATAAAACAGCTGATGGGGTTTAGAAAACCAATTTTTTACTCGTAGAAGTCTTAATATAAGCAACATCGTGATGTGGGAATTTAGGGCCTGTTTTTTTTATATTATCAATTCTCACATCACACTGTTTATTTAATATGATTTAGAAATACTGAAATAAAGATAAATTATTAAATGGATAAAGGCACCACTCGGACGCTGTGGTGCCTGGTACACTGTCTGGATGTAGAAGACTACTAAGGAAATATGGTGAAAAAAATATTTTGTAAACTTTCATAGTTATTCTCGTTATGCTTGAAATCAAAATAAACTCCTGGGAGCATCCTATTTTGTAAAAACATGTCATAAGTGTATATGAAAAGGTAGCGATAAATATTATGTAACAAATGTTTAACTTTCTTACCATTACTTCAATTTTTACTGGAGTAAGGTGGGCACCACATCTTCCTTCAGGCGTGTTCACAATAAGTTTTTTCGTTCAAATCACTCGGGTCTAAAGTGCCTTGTGCGCAGTTTACAGTCGTTTCTGTCCTGCTTCTTATTTCTGCGTTTTAGCATGCTATTGCGTCCATATATCAATTTGGGAAAACTTGAACAAGAATAAACAATGGATTAAGTACTAAGAAGGAGTAATGAACAAGTATAGACTATACTACTACTATGGCGAATTTTCATCGACCATGCTTTTGTCATCACTAGTACAACCTACAAATGGATTGGTTTATTTTCCTAAATTTAGGGCGTAGAAGGGTTCTAGAAGCTACAATTACGGTAATTTTGGTTACCGAGTCGTTAGGAAGTTTATTTTCAAAGTGATATTTCATTCCTCGGTCCTTTTACGCGAGAAAATATAGGTTTTAGGTACTCACCTTTGGAAGTTCATATTATAAACTGCGTTTTCTTTGTTTCTTATATGACCTGCCGCAACCACGCACTTTTCACCTCATTGTGCATTTATCGTACAATATCCCAGGGTAAGTTGTTTGCACCAAAATGTTTCAGTTATTTCAATTTTCTAAAAGAATCCGACGACGTCTTCACAGATTTTACACTTGCGATAACCCGACTAAATTTGAAAACATTCAGAGTGTTGCCACTATTGTAAGTTACAATACCATCTTAATTTGGACTCTTACTCAGGGCATCAAGGTATCGTTTTGACAATTAGGCATGTACGCTGTCACGTGACCATCGTTTCTTCTATTGATTTAATTGTTCTGTGACAAGGACTAAAGCATAGAAGGAGCCGTAAAATAAAAAGTGAGTAGTGAATAGCTGTCCCTTTTACTCTTGCAATGATTATTTGTGCCAGAAAGAGACAGCTATAGTGTACTCCGCCAAAAAAAATTTCACAATCTTACTAGGTTGCCTATAGAAAGTCGTAGTTATATTGGGGGTCATAGACAAAAGTAGAAATCCATAAGGATGGGACAAACAATACGAAAACGTCGATACCATTTATTCCTTAACTAAACATTCTGTAAATATAGCAGTCTATATTTATATTATATAGTATTAGCTGGCGCTGCAAACCTTGGTGTGCCATATTTATTTAACCTACGATATATTCTCAGCTCTTCAAACTCTTGTTCTCACTTATATGATGCAAATACACAAATGTCATCAAAATCGGTGAATCAATTTACGAAGATTTCGATAACATTCACAGTGAGATTACATACATACATAACCTCACGCCTGTATCCCAGAGGGGTAGGCAAAGACCAGGGACTGCCACTTGCCACGATCCTGACAGATCACCTTCGCTTCATCAACGTTCATAAATCGTTGCATGCACGCACGCCGGTTACGGGTACTCTTATCTTTCCCTTTGCTAATACACAGTGCACAGTGAGATTGTTATATTAGATTTACTAAGGTTGTAACTAGTAAGTGCAAAATTTGGTATGTAATGTAAATTTGTATGTATGTACAGCGTGAAATAAAAAAAGGTTACATAAAAAAATACAGAAAGCTATATATTTCTACAAGTTCAAATTTTGCATCCAATAAAGCAACTTTTATCGATCTAACTATACCAGTACATTGCGAGCTTTATGCATTCAAAGTTTTAGAGCGCAGCTCAAAGAAAAAGAAGTATAACAATAAGTTGGGGGTCGTTTTTTATCCCTAAGTTTGTCTGACATTTATGTCTGACAAAAGTTATGAAAATTTATAAAAAACTGTATCATCTAATGTTAATGTAGAAGATGGTTTTAGGGAAATTAAACGAATTAAATAATTTCTTGCAAAACCAGCGTCACACTCACTTTGTTTAAAATTCCTGGTTCCCGAAGAAGGGTAACCTGTGTATCAGTAACCAGAGCAGTGCCTTTAAATACACAGGGAATTACAAAAAGCAAGAAGAACACGTGAAATAAAATAATAGGATAAATTAAAAAAAAACATTTAATGTTTGTCCTTCTAACCCAGCGATAGTCTTGTTCAGTACAAATACGAGGGGGTATGGAAATATAAACATTAAAAATCTGGCTATTTAAAAACGTACTTATAAATCGGTAATGAACTTATACAAATTAATTTATATGAAATTATTGCTCTTTAAATGACAGTCTGTATTAAAAAATAATGTCCTAACCTAATCTCGTATACGAAACAGTCTTTTTCAAAATGTCTGCTGCAAACGTACGTGATTTTGTTCAATATCAATTTGACCATGAAGTCCACATTTGTTGCATTGTGCTTTCTTCGAGTAACCTGAAATAAGAAATTATTAATTAATAGTTAAAATGCAAGCGAAAAAACCACTACAAAGTACACAAAATTGAGTCTTACCGATGGAAGCTGATGAAGGTGGTTTTGTTTTCTCTTCTCCCGGATGGGTTTTACATCCCAATATCACACACGCCATTCCGATTTATTACGTATACTCCATACTACGAATATCCACTGAAATCCACTTCAGATTGTCTTATAACAACCCAAAAAACACGAGCTTTCCGGAGACGACGCAATCCAACACCTGTTGTATAACACACTGCCCAATCGAAGGTACTTGGTAGCCCACTACAAGCTGTGATTGTCTAGACATCTCTAATTCGGTAGCATAATGGTAACCAAAGGTAACCAAACTGACAATTGAGGGTGGTACGTTTTGAATAATAAAACATCACACTACTATATTTTTCTCTGTCTAACACGTGGCGACGTTTTAAACTAATGAGACAGACATATGTCAGGTGTTCATTTGATAACGCTCCTTCTATGCTTTAGTTCTTATTCTGAGGGCCCCAGCATACAATGGCCTGTGTGCCACGATCACTTGGTGTTTACACAATGGCTCATTGCTGTCTGGCAAACCACTTGCGATGGACGTGGAAGTAATTGCGGCCGCAGCTATTTATTTATTTACATAGTATTACAGAAGTATGTACAACAACAAAGTTATTAAGAAAAATGGCGCAAAATTAAGGGCTCAGATTGATATAAAACAATACACTTGAAGGTCTATTGATTTATATTCATTATTCGGCCATACGGACATTTTGGGCGATTTATAATTCAAGTAGTTTTACAAAAATCATCGCAACAAAAAAGTACTCTATGTCTATCCCGGTCAGCGGTCGGTGACGAACTAACTAAACGATGGGCCACTAACACGGATGGGCCACGCTACGCCACGATTCCTTTGAAATGTGCCCAAAAAACCGACAACTGTCCGAATTGTTCGAGGCCACTACACACCATTGCCCCGTGTACACAATGGCAATGACGAGCTGTGTGGCTGTGGGCCAGTATGTGCCAATGTGTGGGGCCATAAAGCACCGATACGTAGAGGGATCTACTCTATCTACGCACCGATAGCACCGTAGACAGGTTCCGTAGAGGGACTATCTACGACAGGTTCTCTGTCACAGAACAATTAAATCTTCTCTGTCTACGGATAGCACGGTTTCGTAGACAGCTGCCTACGCACGGTTTAATTGTTCTGTGGATAGCACCTTTGTATGCTTTGAAAGGACACGGATCCAGGGCCGTAAAACCCTTTATTAAAAAAAATTGTATGCTTTGTATAGTCTGTGATTCCGCGGGAAAGCCCCCCTTTTTGAGTTTTGTTTGCACTTGTACGTTCGTATTGGTTCCAAGAACATTTTACCCAAAACTGTGGCAAAATTATTATCATTGGTTGATTCGTATTTCGTCGTAATAAGGTAAACGATAATACATAGTAGTATCTTTATGTAGTCTGTGGGTAAACGTTCCTTCCTGCTTCCTGCCTGTTGACTTCAGCGATAAGTTTTTCTACAAAATCATGTGGTACTATATAGTGAAAAGCCCTTTATTCTTTTAATGTGCTTTCAATAAATAAATAATAAATAAATAAATAAATATTCATGGACATATTACAATGGGTGAGTAAAGTAACTTCTGTGTTCTGCTTACTTTTTTATGTGATAGCTCTCCCGCGACCTCACTCGTGGAGTCTAGACATTTTAACATTCGCTAGGATAAAGCAGTTATACAGCTGCAGAGAGAGTAGTTAAACCTGAGATCTTTGCACTAAGCCTCATACTTGGGTAATTGAAAGGAGCAAGCGCTGAGGTATGTACTTCAGACACTAAGGTTTTCTCACGATGTTTTCCTTCACAGTTAGCGAGTTAGGTATATCACTACTTCACAAATGTACATAACTTAGAAAACAAGGTTCGTGTTCGTCCACGCGTGAGAAGCCTGCATTCTCCCGCTATGCTACCACCGCTCTGAGAAAGAGTGTATTGGTTTAATCAGGTTAAAGCATAGTATGGTAGCCACTCAGAGACTTTGGTCGTGTCATAACTTTGGTTTTCTTTCACTCAGTGGTTTTGCTTCTGTAAATCACAATCTGTAAATCAGTAATGGGAACTGGGTTGTGGCATTACATCACATTTTATTCAAGACAAATTCTGCTGAAGTTACAATGACATAAAGTAACTTAAAAACCTATTTAGAGGCTAAAAATTTTACCCATGCCGGGATTCGAACCCGCAACCTCTGGCTATCCGTGTTCCTTAGCACGGGTTAGTGCATTAAAAATAGTATAATAAAGTAACTTATTAACTCTTAGGTAAACTTTCTTCCTCTTTACAGGGTGGGGAATAGTTGATCGAAGTGTCATCCTGTCAATGAGGAAGCCGATGACGTGATTTTATAACTCACTGCATTTGTAGAGATACAAATTAACTTGCCTATTATACTTTTAACAAATATTCAAAATGAATGAGACAAGTGAAACTGATGCTGACGTTCCAGAAGGCAAAATTAATGATAATAATAAAAACTCCTGGAGCGATCTTAAGTGTTATGAAATATCTCAAAGGGATTGTTTCCCCTCACTAGTATCAGACATCAACATTCAAAAGGAATTAATTAATCAATTCTTTAATTTCTATTTAAGCGGCAAGATTAGCAAAGGTTTGATGGTTACTGATGTTGTCTTTGCTGCTATCTCTGTCATGCCTGTATATGCAACAGAAAAATTCATTTGGCCAAGTCAAGAATATGAGGATCATGGCACTCTTTTTTATATATCTGCTGAACACAAGCTGAGAGTGGATATAAAAAAAATACAACTTAAAAACGAAGAAAATATTACAAGTAAAGTAAATGAAGATGGAGATGAGAAAGAACAAGAGAAAAAACACAAACATGCCCCTAAAGTTGAGGTAGAAAATAATAATTTGAACCATGAAGAAATTGAAGACTTGGAAACATCAAAAGATCACCAAGGAAAGGTTCACGATGTTGATCTAACTGTACAAGATAATATTGATGCAGCAAAAAATGGAAATGAGCAAAACAGTGAACCTCAATCATCAACACATGGAAGCAATTTCGGTGAAACTGAAGATGAACTGCCTTCAGGCGTAAATTGGGCTTCCATAAAAACAAACCAACAAAAAATTATATGTTATGGGCCTAAAGAAAATGCAGCTTTTACTGCACATTGTAATAAGCTGCTAGGGGAGTGGGATAAAAGTGAACAAGCCAGGATCCAATTAAAAAGTCTGTTTGGATATGTAGCACTAACATTAATGAGGGCTACAACTAAGAGTCCAAAGCATCTCACTAACACGTTTTCCAGTGAAAGATTTATTAAATCTATGCAGCAACTTGTTGGTTGGTATGGTCCCTATTCCATTCCTCATAAAAAATGTCTTTCAAAATCACATAGAGTTCTAAGTAAGAAGGATGCCAACATACCTATAATGTTTGCAAAGATTGTCTTCTGGGGTAATTACGAACTTAAGTCTGAGGAAGCTTTTGGCCGTAGCAACCAAATCTTCAAAGCGACTGCTCTCTCCCACACTTCGAACTTTGGCATGGGCATATTAAATATGCTCCAGACTCTACGGAATTCTATCGGTGATCAAGGTGTTAATATAATTCTTGAAGCCACTACCTCTGCTGATACATTAGAATCCTGGGTTTATTTGAAGGAATTTATCAATCAATACATGGTCAAAACTTCAAAGAATGTGACCTACCACTGGGCACGGATATTAGACCATAATGTGTTCAATCTTTTGGGTTGTCAAAATAGCTATGCTCTCGCAGTAATATTTTCCGTATTTATTGAGAAGCTAATTCCGAATTCGAAAGTGTGGGATAGTGCTTGGGTAACCAAGAACAGTGAACAACTTGAGTACTTTAAAGCACTTGGTGGAAAGATGTATGAAACATTTAGGCCTTTGTATTTTCGTAAAAGCTTGCGTATATGTTTTGAAAAGTTATGCGAATTGCCTATCTAATTTTTAATCATTGATACTTACTGAAGAAAGGGTTTTAAATTTTTGCATTCTTTTTAATGTATAAATCATGGACGAGTTTGGCCATGACCTCCGTAGTCGACAAGGAACCTTTATTACGCCATACCCATCCCTCCGTCTGTCTTTCTCGGCGGCCGAGCTCGGAGACGATTAGTACCAGAAAGGTGAAATTTGGCAAAGACATAATATGTATTGAAAATTACTTTGCTAAATTCCGCCAAAAATCCCACAAGCACCATGCGGTTATGTAATGCACCGCCCTCCCTCTCACTTTTTCAAGCAGAAGAAAGAAACATATTCACTTTTTAATGCTATTATGCATTTCCGCAAAGTAATGCCTGATTCTATACAACATAATTATGTATGTCTAACCTGCTGACAAAACGGTACAATAAAATAATAAAAAAGTTTACGCTACCGCTTCTGTACATAAATTAGGTGTGTAATTTTTCTCATATATAGCATAGTGTGTGGTATCGTTAAATTGTTCGTTTAAAAATATTTGGTAAATGCATTATGAAGAGCCTTTTTGGATTTAGGGTTTTGTAAAATATTAGGCTTTAAAACGCAAAGTTTTGTCCGAGTGGGGCGTCTCTCCGTCTCTTGGCTAAGGCTAAACGATTGTAGAAAAGTTAAAAAAATCAGAGAAGTAACAGATAACTATCACGTCTAAGTAGACTTTTAAAGCGAACTTGTAAAAGGCGCCAACTTATAAAAGGAAAACTTAGAACAAAATCCCTTGAAAATTATTTTGATGAAGTTGGTAGTTCTGTAAAGCAGATGAACACCAGACTCCTACACTGTTTGTGGCCCGACACGCACATGGCCGGTTCTTACTTCTTCTTATCCAAATAAATTTAACTCCAACGACGCGTCTGGATTACCTATAGCAATTTAATTGTAAGACAGAAATACGTTTATTCTTGTTTCTATAGAGTGTAGAGGGTCTGGTAACCATAACGCCAACCTGTTGGTTTTGTGGGTATCTTTCACCTCCTATTATTTTTTATGTAGTATTATTTAAGTGTCATCACTGGCTTAATTTTTAAAGGACTTTTTGTAAAATATCAGTAGACTATTGAGCGAAATTGCATCCTTCGCTCTTCGAAACTTGTCGTACAGCTGTATATGTAGGTACCTAAGTGTGATAAACAGCGGTGGTATGTGTGAGTGCGCGTGTTGTGTACGGACAAGGTGCGGACACTCAGTCAAGTGCTAGGCGTCGCGGCGCGCAGGCTACAACGACCCGCGACCATCATGGCTGCCGGCTTTGTCGGTTCCACGAAGAACTTCCCCTTCTCCTTCGACACGGACGTCGAAGAGGAGCGCCCAGGCCAGACTACCCCCCACCTCAATAAACGCACAGGTCAGTCAGCTTCGTTACAGACACTATTTATTTAAGATCAATTATATTGTAAAGATCATATAAGTGTGGCGGCTTAGCTATTGTATACCGAGCAAAATTCGTTGTTAGCCTATTTTGTGCAGATTCCAGAATTGCTAAAGAGACTAGTAGTTATGTACAGTTTAAGGACAAAGGACCTGCCATCCAAAGACAAATTAGTCACCTAAGGATCCTTCGCATAACTGAACAAAAAACGCTGTGTCCAGTTCTCGAACGCATCAACAAAACCCCGAGACGTGGAGTATTCATGATTTTTCCATTGCATTGCACGAAAGGTTTACTCACATCAATCCACACCGCTGTAGCGGCCGCCTTTGTTTTGCTATTATAACCCAGCTGATTCGAGAGTGTGTATGCGTGTATACCAACGCAATGCAGGGTCGGGATACTGCGAGTAGGCGGGCTACAATCGGATCGATAGTTCCCTTTTTCTGGATCAGCTGATATTGCGTGGGTCTAGTCTGCTACTACAGTACATAGATTTGCACATTCTGTCTCATTTAGATCCTAAATTACTGCCACCATTGGGTGGTGATCAGTATTAATTTAAAAATTGTGAGCCTCATGAAGTTAAGAAACTAATATTCTGGGTGTTATGTTTAACATTTAAATGGCCCGATAAGGGACCCAAAGATTCCTACCTGTATAATATAAACCAGGTCGTCTCTACTTTGAAAAGGTTCGAGTCCAAATATCAAGTGCCTGTTTAACTAGATACACCTTATCAGCATCACATAGCTCAAAAGACACTGTGCTGACACATCTTTAGATCACTGCTATATTTAATCTTATCGTTTTATTCAAGATTTCAGGAATAAAACAGTCAATAATGATTCGATAAGATAAAGTGCTTTGTACGGTTCCGAAATCTGATTTTAAGAGTTAGCGCAATTTGCTGAGGAATCTGGTATTGCCATTTTGCCACATGTGTTTCGCCAATGAGGCAATTGTCAGAAATCATATTATCATCCTCCGTCAGGAATAGCCTTGTAGAGACGATACCTATCTCATTTCCTTATCTTTCGAGCAAATCCGCCCTTGTCCATGGAAAAATCACCGTTTTTTCATAGGGTCATTTATACGACTTTATTTCTTACACTGGAATTCTCGACATGCGTGTGTTAGTAAAGTTTGGGGTGAATTCCTTTCAACTTTATGTTACCCTCTCGAAAAACAGTATTTTGTGGTGACCTTCTTTTGTATAGGAACGCGATAAAGCCTAAGTCCTAAATGTCCTTTGTCAGATCTCAGTCGTATAATAGTGATAAAATAAACGTACAATGCTAGCTACTTTAGTGGGTTACTCTAAATTGGTTCGAAACTTGGGCACACTCTTTATTTATAGGCTTTTTTTTGGATAAGTGATTTGAGAGAATCACTGAGATTCGATGCCGACTAGCTTTCTACGTGTATTATTATGTAATCTCGATTCTTCTAAAAAATTCGAAAAAAATGTAAGTATGAGCAAGATTGGATATCCATGCTGGAGTTCTTGTCCCAAAAGTATAAGTGTTAGTGCTACCATACATTGTACGGTACCGTGAGTTGGGCACGGGATTGATGTGGTAGAAAGTAGGTCCTCGATAAGTATGTGTGGTGTTCTTTAAATGGCAGGATACCCCTTAGTTTGATTAATAAACGTTGTGATTAAAATTGAGAAAGGAATGTTATGTTCCAGGCGGACATACTTCGATCAAGTAGGCAATGTTTTACGAAAGGGCATAAGAAAAAGGACCTGTAATCGGCGTGCGTGCAGGCAACGACTAATGAATATTGATATAGAAATATATCTGTCAGGATGGTGGCATGAGGAAGACCCTGGTCTGTGCCTAACTTTATAGGAGTGATTTTATGTTTTGGCATGTTTTAATTCTATGCGAGTTGGCAAGCAATTTCAATTAAAAGCTAACATCAATTTCTCTTAGAAAACCATAAGGTTTTCCGTCATAAGACGGAAAGTTTAGGGATCGTTGCTGTGCTGTGTCATAAAATAATACTCAATCTGCAGTTGAGACTGGAATGAATTCCGTTTATTTTCGGTTCAGTTTATATCTAAAGTAACATGCATTTTTGAAGCGCTCGTGGCTTAGTTAAACCAAGTGATTGGAATCAATCAGGATGGGTGACCGTCCCGTGACTACCGTTAGTGCCATTTTTCCGAGCGCTTCCGTGCTTCGCAAGGCACGTTAAGCCGTTGGTGCCGGCTGTCGTGTAATGGCAGTCGTTAAGCCATGTCAGAGGCCTTATGGGCGGCTTGATAACTTCTGACAGTAAGGCCCGGCACTGTCTTACAATCCTCCACCAAGCCGGTCTTGGCCCCCGTGTTGGAGTATGGCCTAACCTTCCTGCGATGCAGGAAGAGACCCGTGAGCCAGCTGTGGGGACTGGGGACATACAAGGGTATCGGAGTTGACAAGTTTGTTGAATGTCTGTGAATGTCCTTGACTTGAGTACCGAGTATGTTGCTTCAGTCACGATGTCTGAAAAAGCGAACCCCATGCATGTAATAGGAAGCCTTGTGGACTTACATTCACAGGTACTCCTATTAATAAAACCTGAGTAACCCGCCATATTGGAAGTTGGTAAATATAGATTGTAAACTCAAAGATTTCTCGGAATGAAACGCTGCAGCTGATTCAGAAGTTTTGCATAAACAGCGATGAAAACTATTTTCGGTAAAAAAACTGCGACTATGAAATTTCCAGCAGACCTCTCAATTGTAAGAAACCACAAATAAAAGTAGATCTGCTATTAATTGCGACGCTTCTTTCCTTTTTCTGCAATCTCGCTCGCACATTCTAACATGTTGTAAAATCAGTAACGATGATGAAAAAGATGACGGCCGAAAACTTGGCTTTGTCTCTGATTACAGTCTTGTGTAAGCGTAGCCTACGAAAGCATTACTGCCTCGCTTAGAAGTGAAGTATAGAAAAGTTTAATTTACACCTGCCACGTTACTATGGTCTAATAAAACGCCTAATGAAAGTTGATGAAGCGAAAGAGATCTGTCAGGATCGTGGCAAGTGGCAGACCCCGGTCTCAACCTACCTCTGGGATATTCGCCTGTTGTGTTTGGACACAAGTATTTTAATTTTCATACGTATACCCTTTGCTTTTTGATAGAGAAATACGGAGTAGGTAATTGATATGAAATATCACGATATTTCTCTTTGCAAACTTGCAACATCTGCCTCAAATGAAGTCAAATGTATCTTTTATTTATAATCGATACAAATGTTGGAATATGCGAACGAGAGAGAGCTATACGGTAAAAAGAGTAACTGTTAATTCTTCACAAGTTGATCTGCATGTTGTTGTCAGTGAGGCACCATGCTCGGACTGTGGTTGCCAATGCAAGTTCCATCTTAGTATAATCGGGACTGCAATTAAATACCTAGTTTCCCAAAAAAAAATCTAATTTCTTTGTTTCTCGATGCATTTCACCACTTATCGCGACGACAAAATGCGCCTTGTTTACTTAGTTAGGACGGCTCTGGTTCAGTAAACAGCAGGCTCTAACAAGAGCAAGGTCGCGAGATCTCGCGTGACGCCACCGTGACTGAGCCACAAAAATGGGCATAGGAACACAGATAGTCTGCTTTGAGTTGACTTGATCCGATCATACAAAAATGATACTCATGAAGTCATGACTAATTGAAGTAGGTCTGTGAACGTACATGAGATATCACCAGATGTTGAATCACTTTAATGCCAATCTAACTTCGGCTTCCATGACGGTTATCTGACACTCTTCGATCTACAGATTTGAATGTGATGAATCGTGATTACCTGTAGTCAGTTTTTTATCTAGCAGTTAAGAGTACCTACGTAATGAAGAACGGTAGCTTCTGTTCCCCTGTACCTACTGTTAGTGAACAGTCTATGCTAAATGCAAAGCCATGTTGTCGTGTCATTGTGCCGGTGCCAGCCCGCGCCGCGCTCAGTCTTCATCTAAACACAACACAATAACATTGTCTCCCTGAAATTCGCTGAAAATTGTGAACGGAATAGGCGAAAACGCCACCGGTCGGTTAAGTTTTTGTGCAGTAGGCGCTCGTTTTCACGGCTTATGTGTGGTCCCGCGTAGAGCTACTGAAATTTTCCATGAATTGAATCAGCGGCAGGTGCAGGTTCAGGTACTGTTAGACTAATAAAGATTGAAGGTTATTTGCGTCAAACTACGTAGTGGTTATTTTCCGATTTCACTTTACCGAAGACGACGGCTGGAGATGCCATCCTTTATCGTTGGATAAAGGATGCCGTCATCTGGATTTGTGCATTGCCGTAGGACTACTGCAAACCTCTCTACTCCATTTTAAAGTACGTCGCTCAATGTCTACATGATGTTGATAAGTTGTCGTTGATCTAATCTTACAGAATTCAAAGCCCGTCTAGTCTGTTATGTATTGCAGATAGGAACATTGGCTCATTTTATTAGTTGTCAGAGCCAGGACAAGGGTACTTACGTAGGTACTTGATTTGATGCTTTATAATGCAGATCAATGTTCTAACAACGCTTACAAAGGAAAGCGGTGAATTCAATGACTTCTGTCGAAATAAACTGGGTCTTTGACTTGTGCGAGTAAGAACAGCGAACCGGTGGGCGTCTGGCATCGTTCCTACCGAAAATAGACTGAAGCGTGTCGTGGCTATCGGGAAGTTATAATTGATATGCAACATCATCGTCTATACAGTCAATCCGGAAAACTAGGCCAGGTCTACTCACAGACGTCGGCACATTAGTTAGATTAAACCATAGCACCACAGTAGCAAATATAATTAAGCAAATAGCTCATACAGCAGCTGATAATATAGAGGTGGTGTTTTGTTTAGCATTTTGAGCATAAATCAAAGCAATAAAATATGAAGAGTTGCTTCGCGGCATTATGTAGAGTTATTAAGATTTCGTTGTATCTAATATCCTTCCGCTCACCATCTAGATTCGATGAATTAGGTTCAAGATAAATCGTTTATTATCGCCACCTGCCTGCCTGTGGCTGTCACACCGAAAAACGGTGATTAGGGGCATCTTGTTTCATACTGTTAGTTAAGTGAAAGGCGTCTTTGCGATCTCCAGTGGCCTGTTTCCTAGAATTTTAATACATGGTGTATTATAATTATAACAATTCTATTAATATTGCAAAGTGAAGTAACAATCATAGAGACTCGGCTGCGTAATGTATGGAATTATCATAATAAACAATAGACTATGTATTTTTATAAAACGCGGTTCAGATGGATGATGACATCGAAATTTCGTTCCAATCACTGATACGCCTAACCCACCTGCCTCTGACTCTAAACTAGTGCAGGGCATTTCCTACAACTTCTCGGTTTCCTGAGTTAACGGATGCTTATCGAAATTCTTTCAATAGAAAAACCAGTTTTTCACCTCAATAAAAACGTCATATCAGCCGTGCAATACGACATTATCAACCAATACAAACATTGATTCTCAACAGATATAAGCGTATCTGACACAATCTTATCGCCTAGCTGCCATCGAAGAACTTCGCATACTAGCCTTATCAAAGAGTCGCTCAATACAACAATAAATAAAATTATTGATTTACTTCTTAAAGTGCAACAGGACGATTTTAATCTTCTAAAAATAGTTCGATGCCCAAAACAGTTACACACAGTGTATGGTGTGAGTTGGAAGATGTCGTCCCGTGGTGTCCAAGATGGGTCGCGATCGCCGATGATTGTCAAAGACTCTTTCTTTGATGAAGGTGAGAGCTTTGGGTGGAACCGTCATGTTTCTCAACATTGTTGTTCATTTATTACGTAAGACGAATGGGAAGGAAATTACTTTCTCACTTTATGTTGAACGGAGATGGAAGGGGCAGTCAGATGTCTAATACTTTCTTCAGTCTTACGTTATAAATTGACAAACCCAAATATTACAGTTGTATTTTTGGCCTTCGTTTTTAAAATTAAGGCAAATCGCTTTGAAAGTAATGACTCTAACAAAAATTATTTACAAAATAATTTCTGTGGCTATAAATAAGTTAACTAAAGTATAGTACAACGTCTAATCCAGCTTCGTGAACTGTAACTAAAATGTCTTGCTTAAGCGAAGTTATAGCCTGAAGAAAAAGAAGAACAGAAATTTCATGTCCTGGCCCTGTTACGGAGGATTCAGGTTCGGTCCACATATACTGAAGAATTCTAAGATAAAATCTTTTCTAAGCAAACCTTTCAATCAACTGTATTTTCTGAGTTGGGTCGTACTGCGTGCTGTTGTGTAGTGTGGACAATAAACGATTCAATTACTAAATAAAACTTATGTTGAATTCTAATAGTATTGCCGTAAGAATAAAACGAAAAAAAAGGAAAAACAAAAAAAAATACTTTTCATTCCTTCGAGCCGGATTTGAACCAGCGACCTATGGATATCTCTGAACGCCTCTACAGTCCACCGCTCTACCAACTGAGCTATCGAAGGCTTGTGGAGTGACGCCAAATAAGCGAACACTTTCTGTGACGAGACTTTGCGTATCAGCGCAAAAGATTAGGGTGCCCACGGCTTTTGTGTTTTAACAAAAACATTTTTTTTTCCAAGTGGTTCTTTTCAATCCCGTGTAAGTACTAGTGCGTTTATCTCCCCAGTTTTATTTCGTTTTTTTTGTTTTTATTTGAGAGACTCACATTTTATAAGCGAATAATTCTGAGCTAACATAAATAAAAAAAACATCGAAGACATTTTTTAATAATATTCAGACAATTCTATTGCACAATCAATGAACTGTGTCCCCTTGCGCGAATCTAACCCACAACGAGCCCTGCCTCTCCGCAAGGTAAGCGCTCACTTACAACGTGGTTATTTTTTTGTTTTACTAACAAAACTTGAAAATTTTGTTAACTAAATGAATATATCTAAAATTCCGCTCACGGCCGTGTAGCGAACCGCCGAAGTATGTATCAAGTGTTTACGTTAACGGGTCATCTCAGGGGCGCTGCAGCGGGCCCGTGCGGCGTGGACTGGCTGACCTAACACGTCAGTAGCCTCTCAGTTGCCATCGAACGCGCTGCGTTGCGGTCGGCTTTACACATTTGTTGTGACGTCCAAACGCGTACCGGCGTGGTGTAAATTAATTAATTAGATTTTGGTCTCCATATTGCGCATTTATGGTTTCATGTGTGTGTGCCAAGTATCAGCTGTGTGCTTGGGTTTATGTAAACTTGGTGGTTTATCCTCGCTGTATTTGGGTTGTTTTGTTGATACATATTTTAACGAGCGTGTCTTTATTTCACACTTTGTTCTTTTGAATTTGAATCAAGTAAATATTTATGAATTTATTCGAAAAGTTGTCGAGGTGCGAATGTTTTGTGGATATTGTTGAGCTTAGTTACTTATATTGATATTGTAGGGCTATGTCCAGCAGTGGACTAATATAGCCTAGGGAAGAAGAAGAAGACTTTTATTGATTATTTTTATTTGTGTGCTAGCCTGTTTCTTTATTTTGAAATATTACATCTAATATATAAAAGTCTTGTGTTACAGTGTTGATTATCGAACTGCTCCGAACCGGCTTCACCGATTTTTATAAAAAGAAAGTGTATATTTGCTAGATCTGAGAATAGGTCGTAGGCTAATTAATATGGCAAAATAACGCATGCTAGGTCAGCTAGTAATATATAATATTTTTTATTTGGAATGTGTGACTTTGAACGGGTTCATAACTATTGGCATTGCTCAATATCAAGATAAAGTTTATTATTGCAGGTTAAGACACTTACAATCTTATTTATAAAAAACAAAACTATTCATCTTAACAAAGGCAGTTAAAATAGTCTGCGGTAAGAAGAAAAACAGTTTTTTAAGTAACACAGTTAAAGTCTTGACCCTTTTCGAGTCTTTCTCGACCCTTTAGTCCGATATTCGCGTGGTGCCTATGACGAAATATTTCATCATATTGAAAATATGTAAACATTTTTGTGATAATGATGGGTCAAGCTCTTACCTTTCGAATTAATCCTGCTATCAGAGAGTGACCTCTGTGTACACCAAAGTTACTAGATACCTAATTTTCGAAAGATACTTGATCGTTACTGTTAATTATACAAAAGGCAGTGAAAGAGACGTCGTTAGACCCCACAAGCGGTCATTGTGTAATGAGCGGAATGAGATTCGATATATCACTTCTCAGCTTACATGACATATTTTCTAAGGAAAAGTTTAACGAGCCAACAGACGAATATACCTTGTAAATTGCAGTAGTGCCGATAATAATTAAATATAAATAAAACAAAGCTGTAATTTAAATATTTACTTGCATAGTGAATTGTTTAACGCAATAGTTTTACGCAACTGTAGTGTTGTGCAATTTAAAATAATAATAATTTACCTCCAACTGCATAATCTAAACTTACTGACAACAGTTCTTTGCAAAGAGCGATTCTATATTATTTTTTAGCTGCATCTCTATCGATTGGCACTACTCAAAGAGGTAGGCCATTAGGTACAGACTGTTTGCATGCAACATACTGTGACCGGAAAGGAAAGTAAATCGATAATAAACAAGTGGCTGCGGCACTCCTTATTTTAGCAGCAAATAGGCCGGTTGACGTAATGGCGTTCGTACTTTTTCCAAACATTGCGGAGTTGTGGTGGCATTAACCTTAGTTTCATGTTAAAAAATATGTCTTGTTTCTCCTTAGGCTTTTCTTATCCGAGTTGATACAACATATGTTTGATTAAAAAATCTGTCTATCACAAAATCATGCACATTACACTTTGCCCTGTCGGTGATGAACTGATGACGCTGCTGATTTAAGAGTTTGGTGGTTTTTTCCGATTGTTCAAAGAAAAGACATCTATCTAAATTGAAACTTTTTGACTATCAATAGCAAAACTTGATTTGTAATGAAATGAAAAGGTTTTATTCAAAGTAGCGCAGAAACAGTGTCCATCTCAAAATCTAGATCATTTCGGAGAAAAAATAGACAAAAATCTCCAAACTTAGTCTTACTTACAAACTTCTCTGCATCTGCTTGATTGATCACTGCATTTAATTGCATTCCATTCTATTGTCCTCCGAATATGGACTTGTCATTACCTTATGACATCACCTGATGATATAGATTGTTGACTGTTTAGATCCATTGTTTGCTGTGTGAGACCATACGGAATGATTAGCGCCGGCGTTTTTGCATGTCTGTCTACGCTAACAAAAAAAAAACTCGTTTGATTAGTATCTACACTGTTTCTACACTCCATAAAAAAAAGACGAATTCGAATGGGTACTGCATTACATTTTACTTCATTAATACCAGTATACTAGTATACTCCATTGTGACCCCCTTTAAACCCAAGTACAATGCTGATAACTGGTAAGCAAAGACCACTTTACAAAAAAACAAGGCAGAAAGTTAAATTGAGTTTTGAAAAACATTCTTTGTATGGATGTAGAGTTTTTCAAAGTTGAATTCTATGTAACTTTTTTTATTTTGTAAAGTGGTAAGGTATACGTAGCGGTATTTTTTTTAAACACGATTAATCAATCTAAGTCAATTCTAAGAAGTTTAAATAATCTATGGTTACGTTTTTCTTCACCATGGACTATTATACTACCTCTATTGACTATTGATAGTTCTATTGTTTACATCTAGTTATCAAAATACTTCTACTGAGTTTTAGAGAATAGTGTTTTTATAAATAAAACCTTAAGAGATTGCATAAGTAATTGTTTTAATTTATAATTTCAACTAGATGAATGAACTTTTGTTTAATGTGCTAGTTTGGTTTTCGTGAAGTGAATAGAGTCGGAAATGTGAAGACAACAAGATAATTAAAAGTATAAAAGTGACGTGACAACGCAACCAGTATGTACAGTTTCGATAAGGATCTGTGGCATGTGCGCAGCAACTCGCAGACTCAAGAAGCCACCACCGAGAATGAGCGTAAATATTTATTTCGTAACAATTTGTAGTTCAAAGAGCTGGCAATATAGTCTAATACTTACATAGTTTTACAATAGAACCAAATAAGCACTACAATGGTTGATGTTTGCCTCAATTTGGTGGTCGAAGCAATAAAAGTACGATGTCATTCCAGGGTATAACCCGCGCAAATTAAATAGGCATCTCTCGCGAAGAAGATCGAATCACGAGGGGCACCGAGTTAAGTAGCACGGGCTATACCATTGCAGTACGATTGGTTGCTAGACTACTGATAGTTTGAATGAAACGACCATTACCGTAATATGACTATTGAACAACTATGCATTTTAGAGACTCTCCTCCCTGGTCGCAGTCCCAAGAGCTTTTGATTGACTAAACTAAAGAATCTATTTGTAGAAAACTAATTTATACTAAGACTATCTTGTTATAAAATCATACATTATAAAAAAACACAAGGGTAGCTATAACATTCTATCAATTTTTTTAAGAAAAGTGTTAATAAAATACCTATGTGAATCGAATAAATTATTCCCCTCTACCGTTGCCTCGCCTTGCAGACGAGGACAGGACTATTTTCCATGTCTGGCGGGTGCCCGTGACCTCGATGCTTTCTAGTAGAGGTCGTAAATAATATTAGCTAATCGATGTACGATATAAGAACTGCATTGAATAGTCAGTGAATATATCAAGTTAATACCATTGTATTAGCATATTAGACCTCATCATATTACTTAACCTGAAACCATGTTACGTTATTATTTTTAACGAATATGAATAAGCCGAATCCACTTTTACGATATAAGACCTCACATAATATGTGAGGTCTTATATCGTAAAAGTGGATTCGGCTTCATTCGATTCGATTCATATTCGTTAAAAATAATGTGACATGGTTTCATGTATTAGTAATATTATTACTAATACATGAAACCATGTCACATTATTTTTAACGAATGTGAATAAGCCGAATCCACTTTTACGATATTAGACCTCACATATTACTAATACATGAAACCATGTCACATTATTTTTAACGAATATGAATAAGCCGATTCCACTTTTACGAGCAAGCATGCTTCCTTGTAGGAAGTCGTAAATGTATTTCTTAATCATTTGCCATAATCATACTTAGTTATATATTTAGCAGGTCTAATCGCGATTGTTTATTAGCAACTGCAGCTGCAACGCTACCGAAATGTTGCTAATTAGGGTATTTAAATTTTACCTAATAAATGACCGCGATTAGATTTTGTGAATTCGTGTGAACATGTCTCTATCGCGGTATCAGGAGTACTTACACTTATAGCTGAATGATTGAAATCAAGATGTATTTTTTTTATTTCAACGTAAAGAATTACATTCGGTATAAGAACCATATTGAATGGTCAATTAACTGATCATGTTAATTTTATTGTATTAGCATATTGGAGCTCGTCAAATTACTACAACATGAATCCATGTAATATTATTTTTAACGAATACGAATATAACTTTTCCATCTTTACTCGTAAACAATACGGAAGCAACACCAACACAAGCTTACGAGTGTGATACGTGACCCGATCATTCAATTAGTTTGTTTTAAATAGAATGTGAGTAATAAAATTGTCAACAGCGATGACCTGTTTATTTCCATTGTGTGCATGCCAAAGTATAAATTAGTCTACGACTTTTTTATTTGATTAAATCCCAATTAATTAATTAGTGGGTATTAATTAATTAGTGGATACTGGATAGGTTGAGACTACGTAGGGCGTATTCTCAACCTATCCAGCCTCTAAATAGGTTTTTAAATACGTAGGGCGTACAAGACTTTAATTTTAATTAGCTTATCTTTTGTCTCGTTATTGTAGGAGAATGACCGTTAGATGACATTCCATCAAAAATACAATAACATAAGGGCTAGTTTCTTAAAGATTTGACGGAATATCTAAAAACTTGCGCATGACCCTTGAATAAAATTTGATGATGATAATATTAACCCTTTTGCATGTCCCCACTGCTGTTCCACGGGTCTGTTCTTGCATCCATACACCACCACGGAGCCAAGTCCGGGTTGAGTAAAACTAATTAAGATATTTTGTCCCCAGTGGTGGTGTATGGCCTAATCTTCCTGCGAATGCAGGAAAAGTCACGTGCCTCAGCCGTGGGGTCATACAAGGGTTGATATCGATATATTTGAATATGCCTTTGGAATTGGGCACAAGTTGTTTTCAGGATGATCACGATAACCAAATACTATAAAAGAAACTCAACACTAGAGTGCCTAAGGTTCTAGCTGTTGTTGCAGGCAGCGAGAGCCCAACGAGTGCGGTGGGCGCGGACACCCCGCGGGAGCTGCCCAATGAGCTGTCGGCGCCCTACGAGGTGCCGCAGTTCCCCATCGAGCAGATCGAGAAGAAGCTGCTCATCCAGCGACAGCTGAACGTCAAGTGAGTACAAGCTATTTCAACCTCCTTCGGGATTATCGTGTGGGCTTAGATTACGTGTCATATTATTATCATTATTGTTATACTTTATTGCACACAAGTCATGTAACATTACTGTTACGTTACATAGAAAGAACATGTCATATCAGTGTGATACCTATATGGTGGTTTGTTAGTATAGCTCTTATACTGATACTCTTACCTTTCTATTGCATATGTTTGTAAATCATATAGGATTATAATTGCGTAAAATATTTTATAAATGTTTATTAACCCTGAAAAAATATATAATTAGGCTCTCGCCGCGCGGTACAAGCCTTCTTTCATAGAGAGTATACTATAGAATTGCCTATCAAGCGAGCAATGAGCGTTGGCAATGTCATTAAAATAAACGATACCATCCTTACTAATTGGTAATGTAGTAGCAGAATATTCCAAATTGATTGGTTTCCACGTTGTGGTATCGTAATGGAATTATAATTACGAGATTTATTAGGTGAAACTTAGTATCTTAATTTCCGACGTTTCTTGAGCTTAATATGTAACTATGTATGAGTATCGCGTATCATTTAAAAATACAAATTCGGTTTATTTAATGCTACAAAAAAAAGTTAATGCCGGAGATCAAAGTAGTTGTTAGTTGATCTAATGTCTTTTCTGCTAATTTTGGATGTTTATGAAATATTTATCGTATTCATATTAATATTATGAAATTATTACTAAATCTCGTAGGGCATGGTTATAAGTACAGGTGGTATTGGAATTTTTAGGTAAGCATAGGATACCCTGTAAGGGGTACAATACAGCAATACTTTTAATAATTTTGTTCCCGGTAGTAATTAGGGGCTATCCATAAATATTGTTAAATTAATTTCGCGTTATTTTTGAGTAACTAAATACCTAACAAGGTGCAACAAATGCCAAATGCATTGTAAATCAATAAATGACCAAAAACTTCTCAATATTTTCTTAAAAAAATAATTTATTACACTAACGAAAATAGATACAATAACTGCCACGAGTTGGCTATAAACCTGACAAGCCGCCCGCGGATATTATTAGTGTCGAGTAATTGGATCAACCTTGGTGCGACACTAACCCTTACTGCCAGGGGTAGGTCTGTCAGTGCGTCTGTCTGGTGCCGGCACGAGCCACTCGTCTAACCGCTGCATTTCAGAACGCATGTCCAGTAGGTTGTACCTACAAATCTATAAGTTTAAAAAAATAAGCTTTTTGATTTTTTTAAGTAGTTTTCTAAGTAATAAAAAGTAAGTTTCTGTTTTTGTGTCTGTTAATTTTAAAATAATTATCTGCTTTAATTGAAAAAAATTAGACGTTTGTGTTTTTTTTTAACGAAAGTTGTTTAATGACTTTATGGTTAATTGTGTAAACAATGTTCGGGAGTAAAATAGAATGTCAAAGGTGGACATCAACGAGAAATTTGGGGTAAGACCACAGTTTTTCATAAATCATGGACACCCGTCATATGTTCCGTTCAAAAGTTCATCACGAAAATCAAGTTTTGCTTTATTTTTGTTTTAGAATTTAATTTTAGCCTATAAACGTCCTCCTGCAGGGCACCTAGGAATTCCCTCAGGGAGAGTCCATGGTCTTAGCTACCAAGCGTGCCTAGCGCGGAAGGGAAATTTCAAGCGCTGAGGTTTGTGAACAGACTTAGTTTTCTGCACGATGCATGTGTTCCTTAATTAATTGAGCACAACAAATTTTTTATTGTTTTATTGACGATCTCCGTGGCGCAGCGGTTTGGCACGCTGACTGTAAAACCGAAGGTCTCGGGTTCGATCCCCGGCCGGGTCAAACTAGTAAACGACCTTTTCTAGTTTGTCTCGGGTCTTGGACGTTATCTATGTATTTATTGTATCGCCGAGTTAGCACCTATAACACAAGTCATTTAGTTGAACTTAGTATGGGGCTAACGAGATCAGTCTGTGTAATAGGTCTATGAATATTTATTTATTTGTATGAAAGCAGTTTTTACCATTGAGACAATCTCTAAACGTAAAACCATAAGGGGGAAATGCAGAAAGTTCCGGTAGAACTTCCGGTAGGGAAGTTCCTTCCATAGGGTTACCTTTGTAGTGTTGTATAATATCTTTTTCATCCCACCATCTCGGAAAGAGTATTTTTAATCTTCAATATCTGAGTGGAAAAGCCGTTTTTATTCTCTAGAGGATAAAGTAAATTGAATTTAGAACATCGTGTGCACTAAGTTTGTGAATTAAAAAAATATTACACTCAATTTAAATAACTGTTACTTTAAAATTTTCTTAATTATACCTTAGTATTATTTTGTTATAATTTAAAGATTATTTTGTAATACTTACCTGTCATAATGTAGTAATTAATGCCTAAACTGAAATAAAAGTGTACCTATCTTGTGATTGTAAACGTTTTTTTTTTGCATTTAGTCATTTCCTCGCTGAGGTGGAATGAAAAGTTACGTGTTGCACTCGAGTGCAAAGATTTTTCACCTCGTGCTCTTTTGATTCCCTCGCTAACGCTCAGGATTCTAATTTTGAATCACTCGCTGCGCTCGTGATTCAATTTTTAAATCCTTTGCTTGCTCGGTCATCAAAATTGAACACGCGGTTAAAAAGCAACTTTGCACTCTTGTATAACAAATAACTATTATGCCACACCTGGCAATAAAGTGGCTTTTTCCGCACGCTGCGCGTACGGAAAAAGCCGCTTTCTGGCCAAGTGTAGACATAAAAAGATGTACACAACACGGGAGGTAATAAAGAAAGCTCTCGATCACATATTTACGTCCCTCGCTTGCAGCTCGGGCCGCAAACTTCTGCGATCTCGGCCTTTCTTTGTATTACCACCCTAGTTGTGTAATGTACTATTAATAAATAATAAAGCTGGAACGACTTTAACTTTGTGCTTTACTTATATTATGTTTTATTTATGATAAAAACAGAAAACTGGATAAAAATGGAATAAGCAGGTAAAAATTGTCGGGTCTAGTCAAGATGTGAAGTAGTAATCGTAGTAATGCTAAAAAATGAGGGAAAGCTCAAAAATGGGTGCCGTAATTTAAAAATTTGAAAATTATAGACAGAAAAGAAATATGAAAAATTGTGTAAAGCGGTTTGCACTGTTACAACTTCTCAAATTGTCTCAACAATCTCTCATTTCTGAAAATCTATTTAGAGGCTTAAAATTCGGGACTTGAACCCGCGACCTCTGGCTAACCGTGCCAGCCACGGGCACGGTTTTAAAATTGTCACTAGCACGGGTTAGTGCATTAAAAAGAATATCATCTCTCATTTACTGTTACAACCCTCATTGTTATTTTTGTATTAACTTTGACCAAATGACAGCTACACAGCAGTATAGCCATTTCTGTCCATCTGTTAAGATGCTTCATGGTTCTAGTCTAACTAGCGCCATCAATGGAAAAAATCAAAACTTGTTTTACATGAGAAATCTTAACAACTGTGACAACTATTTTTAGAACCGACAGTGTAGAACATAGAATCAACAACCAAGGACTTTAATCACTTTCCGCCAAAGACGGCCGTTTTAGCGGAAATCGATTAAAGTTCTAGGCTGTTGATACAGTCTCTAGTAGGTTCGGAAAATAGTTGTCACAGTTTTTAAGATTTCTCATGGTAGCTTTTAGATAAAAATGTACTATGAGACGAGTAATTATTTTTTCCATTGGTGGCGCTAGTTTGCACCCCGAAGCGCCTTAAATACTGCCCTTGATTTGAAGTCAGAAGGTAATACCTGATTATATTATTTTTAATGCACTAACCTGTGCTAAGGGCAATTTTAAAAACCTGTTTAGACGCTAAAAATTCCATGCCGGGACTCGAACCTCCGACCTCTGGCTAACCGTGCCAGCGCTCTCCCAACTGAGCTAATGGGCGACTACCGGCATCAGTGAAATTTCGAGCCTCTTTTTTGCGTCCCGATTTTTAAGGTAATACCTACCTGGTCAAATGGAATGGTCATGATTAGGAAATGTAGAATACATTTAGATTTAGTAGTTTTGAACCACGCCTTTAGCCTTTCTGCAGCACGCTATAGACAGAGATAGTCGGTCCAGCTGTCCGGTGCTCGATATCAAAACAATTCATTTCACAGCGCTGACGTCACGACTTGTAATCTCTTCCTGCTCGAGGATGAGTAGGTGTGCACGGTAGGTACATTCAACGACCCCCCGGGCGTACAGCTTGTTCGATATTCGCTTTTAGGTCGCCTGTTATAAAAGTTATGGTAATTGTCGCGGGATGGCCTGTTGCACGTGTCTCTACGTATCGCTTTAATTTTAATGAACTGCCTGGAGTGCGCTGATTTAATGCATTCCCAATCGAGGTAGGTAGGTGTTCTACGGTTTTACAGAGTGTTATAAGTCTGACGTCTGATCCGGAAGGTCCACGTTCTGTGCAGGCAATATGACGGCGCGTGTCGCGCGTTGTGGTGTTCAAATGACAGATTTTGATACATACATACATACATACATACATACATACATACATACATACATACATACATACATACATACATACATACATACATACATACATACATACATACATACATACATACATAATACATACATACATACATACATACATACATACATACATACATACATACATACATACATACATACATACATACATACATACATACATACATAACCTCACGCCTGTATCCCAGAGGGGTAGGCAGAGACCAGGGACTGCCACTTGCCACGATCCTGACAGATCACCTTCGCTTCATCAACGTTCATAAGTCGTTGCATGCACGCACGCCGGCTCCGGATACTTTTTATCTTTCCCTCTGCTAATACATCCCCTATTTGGTCGATTTAAGTCCGTCTGGGACGTCCTTTACCAGCCCTTCCACTCACATTCGCAATATATATTTGTTTCGTCAATCTTTCTTCCTTCATCCTCTCCACATGTCCAAACCAACGCAACATTCCTTTCTCAATTCTAGTCACTACATCCTCTTTCAGTCCACAACGGTCTCTAATCAGACTATTGCGTATCCTGTCATTCAAACACTACACATACTTCTCAAGGACCTCATTTCAACTGCATTAATTCTACTTTCTTTACTAATGTAACACTTTGCAGTAAATAAAAATTTCTTAAATAACAATTAATTCATGGAAACCTGTACATAATTGGTTTTATAAGTGTTTAGCTATTGTATATTATAAACATTATGTTGTATTATAAACATTAATTATAATTAATTCTGTTTTGATACTTAAAGTACTATAAAGAAAAAAATAATAATATTCAATATATTAAGTTAGCCTCTGTTTCTGAGCTAGGCATAAAGTAGTTAGCCAGACACTAGGGCTTTCTCACCCTGTATTTCTTCACAGTTAGCAGTAACTTCTACACAACACTATCACTTGTCCTGGGGGGTGGATGAGTCTCTAAAATGCGTAGTGATTCAATACAGTCATATTAGACCGATAATGGTCGTTTCATTCAATGGTATACAGGGCGTCCCAAAGTTATTGGACATGAAAGGATAGTACCTTAAATATAGTAGATAGGGTATATTTAAGTACAGTAAGCGTAGATATTTTGCTGAAAGAAGACTATGTTATTTTTAAAAGTTATTAATTCTGCATTCAATGATTTAAACTAAGTAAGTAGAAGACTCTACGGCCTGGCCCCAAACTAGGATGATGAACGTGCTATGGTAACCAGGCAAGGACCCCAAAAACTTGGAAAAAGACATACGAATATTGTAGAGGTTCGAAATTTCACTGATGCCGGTGAGTCGCCTATTAGCTCAGTTGGAAAAAGCGCTGGCACGGATAGCCAGAGGTCGCGGGTTCGATCCCGGCATGGGTGGAATTTGAAGCCTCTAAGTAGGTTTTTAAAAGACAACTGAGGCTACTTGTACAACTGTATGGCTTCCGCCATAGAAATTATTGTTGATTGAAAGTCGCGACTTCTAACTTTTGAGTGCCAACTCGCGTCATCATCATGCTCCTCCGTATCATAGTTGACGACGCGCGTCGTCACTTCTACCTATGTGACGTCACCACATAGAAGTATACAACATAGGTAGTATGATGTCGCGAGTCGTGCGAAGATGTGAGAACAATGGTAGATACTATACTACAAAGTGTTCATTTTTTTTTAATTAAGCGCGTGTCTCGCCTTGCGGGTTAGTTAGTTAGACCTGAGATTTCCGCGCTTAGCCTCATAGTTGGGCCATTGTACGTAGCAAGCGCTGAGGTACGCTAACACCTCAGACACTAGGGTTTCCTTACGATGTTTTCCTTCACCGTCGGCGAGTAGTATTGCTACTATAATTTCACAAATGTACATAAATTAGAAAAAAAAGTCATTGGTACATGCCGGGGTTTGAACCCACGACCTCCCGATTGAGAAGCCGGCGTTCTACACCGCTCCGCTACCACCGCTTGTGCCATACTACTTAAGCTGGACACCAAAATAGTCTATTTTAAAAATTAAATGTTATAACTTTTCTGTAAAGTATAAGTTATCGCGCATTAGACGCTTAACAGTGTCCTTTTGGAATCAGCAATGCGTTTGCTTTTAATTCATTGCGGGTCGAAATTCGTTGAGAAAATTGCAAAACTTGTCTTATTATCTAACTAGCTGTCCCCACGGTGTTACCCGCGTTTTATTAGGGAAAATGAATTGTGTATTAACAGTAAAATATATTTTTCCTCAGCCGGTTTAGACGTGAAGAAGTGACAAACATACACACTCACAAACTTTCGCCTTTATGAAATTAGTGTGATGTGATAGTGTGAAGAGTGATGTGATAGTGTGAAGAGTGATGTGATAGTGTGAAGAGTGATGTGATAGTGTGAAGAGTGATGCGATAGTGTGAAGAGTGATGTGATAGTGTGAAGAGTGATGTGATAGTGTGAAGTGTGATATGATATAATTTTTAAATAATATTGCTAAGACTCTACTTATGACTAAATAAATTACCTCCCGGGGCTGATCTACTAAATAATTTTAATGTGAAACAAGTAATCCTTGGAGCCCATTATTCAGTACATGCTAGCCATGCAACCTAAACAGATAGCAATTGGTTGGAGTAATCAAGCGTCATGGTAGATTACTGTGGAAATATTTAATTTGGCCGCGCGCAGGCAAATATTGATTCGAAATTGCTCACTGACTAACGTCATTAAGCGCTTTAACCAAGCTCTGCCCTACGGCTAAGTTATTAATTCTACACCATTACCTTAACTACTTATTGTATACGTAGGTACTTCGGTAATAACATGCCACTTAAGTTTCGAATTATGTTTGGACTACAGACAAGTTAAGTTTCATAAGTGTTGTGTTAGCATGTTTAAATTTTGATGGAATTGATTGAATTAATATTATTTCCGGAAATTGTCAAACTACGTACAAAATTTTGTTAACAAATATTTTGTTTAAGTTAATAATAATATCATAAAAAACTGTTTTTACACGGATTTTACTCGTTTATTTTACATTTTTTACCGACGTTTCGGTACTTTTCTAAGTACCGAAACGTCGGTAAAAAATGTAGTCTCTGACAATAAAAGGGTCTCTGAAGACTCACCGACTCACAGACTTGTGTTAACCTTAGAAAATAATATAGTAATAACATGTTACTCGTAGTTAAAAAATCGTTTTCTAACTATAAAGATTGTGTATATAACATTCTTCCATAAACTCATTTATAGCATAATAAGATTTGCCTATAATAAGATATTGCGTTAAGCATATTTTCTTCTAAAATATTTTATACTATTTTCTTCTTTCGCGAAGAAATTTGATTTTGACGCACTCCGCTGTGTGCGTGCACACAGAACATATTTTTTATGTTCTGTGGCGTGCAACGACTAATGAATGTTTGTGAAGCGAATGTACCTCTGTGAAGGTATAGTAGAAATACCACTAGCTAACTGTGAAGGAAAACATAGTAAGGAAACCCTTGTGTCTAGTATTAACATACCTCAGCGCTTGCCACTTGTGTAATTGCACAACTATGAATTAAGTGCGGAAATCTCAGGTCTAACTTAGTAGTCGTTGATGAAGCAAAGTTGACCTGTCAGTTTAAGTCATGCCTGGTCTCTGTCTACATCTCTGGGATGCAGGCGCGAGTTTTCATGTTATAGGAAATGAATATTGTTATTCTAATTTTAAGTAAGGCCCGCCACCAGTGTCTTACAATCCTCCACCAACCCGGACTTGGCCCCCGCGGTGGAGTATGGCCTAAGTTTCCTGCGATGCAGAAAAAGACCCGTGCCCAGCAATGGTGAAATACCAAGGGTTGATATCGATTTTAATAGGCGTGACGATGGCATCAAAAATAAAGATTTAACGGTATTAGGAGAAAGTACATAAAAGGATTAAACACTGATTTAGTTTTATAAAAAAAAGCGATTACCAATATTTTCAATAAAATAAAGATTATATTACATGGCGCTCATTGGGGGAGCGCTATGTCCAGCAGTGCACTACATAATATAGCCTGAAGAGGAAGAAGAACAGATTATAATAGTAAACTTCACCCGTGCTTTATTGTGATTACTGACGTCAGATTCGACGGCATGACACAATTTCGATCTTATGACACCTTATGAAATTTTAGAAAAATGCCTTCCCTCGTTAAACATTTCTTATTTAAAAAGAAAACTTAACTAACTAATATGTCCCCACATTATGGAGGAGGAATTAAAAATGCTTCGTCATGCCTATAATATTATACCGTCGCACCTGCAGAGCGGCGGAATGCGGGCAGTCGGTGCGCTCGTACGCGGGCTCCGAGTGCGGCGCGTCGGGCGCGGGCGCGGCGCTCGACGACGCGGCGCGGCTGCGCTACCCCGAGGAGGAGGACGAGGTCGCGCTGCCGCACTTCCAGCGCGTCGCCATCAGCGGCGAGGACACCTCCGGGGTGAGAGCCTGCTACGGAACTAATGCCTACACTGCCAAGACGTAACGCCTTTTACGCCTGCTATGTTCCGGGGCTGGCCTTAGATTAGGGTACTCTGCAATATGGTGATGTGACACAGACCTCCCAAATATAGGATAATATCCAGTCGGATGCTATTTGATGCTAGGAGGAGGAGGTCGCGCTCCCGGACTTCCAGCGCGTCGCCATCAGCGGCGAGGACACCTCCGGGGTGAGAGCCTGCTACGGCACTAATGCCTACACTGCAATGAAATATTAGCCCTACGCCTGCTGTGTTCTGGGGCTGGTATAAGATTAAGATACTTGACAAAGACCCCCCAAATATAGGAAAACAGATGCCATTTAAAATTGGGCGGAGCACGAGGTCGCGCTGCCGGATATCCAGCGCGTCGCCATCAGCGGCGAGGACACGTCCGGGGTGTGAGCCTGCTATGGAACGAATGCCTAACATAATGCCTTTTACGCCTGCTATATTCTGGGGCTGGTCTTAAATTAGGATACTTTGCAATATGGTGACCTGACACAGATCTCCCGAATATAGGAAAATATCCAATCGGATGCCATTTGATGGGAGGAGGACGAGGTCGCGCTGCCGCATTTTCAGCGCGTCGCCATTAGCGGCGAGGACACGTCCGGGGTGAGAGCCTGCTACGGAACTAATGCCTAACATAACGCCTTTTACGCCTGCTATATTCTGGGGCTGGTCTTAAATTAGGATACACTGCAATATGGTGACCTGAAACAGACCTCGCAAATATAGGAAAATATCCAGTCTGATGATATTTGATGGGTGGAGGACGAGGTCGCGCTGCCGCACTTCCAGCGCGTCGCCATCAGCGGCGAGGACACGTCCGGGGTGGGAGACTTCTACTGAACTAATGCCTACTCTCATCTTGGTGGCCTAACATGGCTGGCGGTTTGACTGTGCTTGATACAGATACGTAACGCCTTTTACGCCTGCTATGTTCTGGGATTGGTCTTAGATTAGGATACTCTGCAATATGGTGACCTGACACATACCTCCCAAATATAGGAAAACATCCAGTCGGATGCTATTTAACATTGGGAGGAGCACAAGGTGGCGCTGCTGCACTTCCAGCACGTTGCCATTGGAGGCTAGATCAGAGCCTTCTACAGAACTAATGCCTGCACCACGAGCCTCAATCACTTGTCTTGGCGGCCTAATGTGGCTGGCGTTTTGACTATGCTTGCTGCATAGATATAACTTTTTTGTATGGAGTTAAGTTTTGTCGGCAGACAAAAGCCTAGTGTACGCCTGCTATGTTTAGAATGGGATATTTTGCAATATGGAGTCACGACTCAAACATAGAAATACATCCCGTCTGATGCTATTTGACATTGGGAGAAGGAAGAGGTCACGCTGCCGCACTTCCAGGGCATCGCCGTCAGCGGCTAGGACACTTACAGGTGGTGAGAGGTTTCTAGAACACCACGCGATTACTCATCTTGACTGGCTACCTAGCAGGCATTTTGACTGCGCTTGCCACAGACATTTTTTTTTTGTAAGGAGTCCTCTGCAGACAAACGCCGAGTTCACGCTGGTCATCCTGCATGTACTAGGGTACTCTCCTCAAATTAGAATGAAGCTGGCAATACTAGGGTACTCTCCTCAAATTAGAATGAAGCTGGCAAACTACGTATTCATCATAAAAGCTAATACGAAATCTCCCCATCAGGTGCCGCTGGAAGACCTGCAGCAAGCCTCGTCATTCCTAGTCCAGGCGCTGGAGATTCGGCAGCGGTACATGGCGCAGTCTCAGCAGAGCTTTTCCACCATAACGGCCAGTTTCCTCCGTGGCATGGAGGCTGATCCAGCGGCGAACCACACTCCAGCAGCCAAAGTCAAGCAGAAGGTTATCGCTGGTGAGTTACCGTTATTGCAGCTGTAGCTAAACCACTGGCCACCGATACAGTAGTTTAACCCCCTCCAGCCAGTTTTTTCCCTTGGCATGAAGGCGGACACTCTCACAGCCAAAGTCAAGCTGAAGGTAATTGCTGAAGAGTCCCGATTATTGTAAATAAGTTAAACTCCAGACGTGATGCCAGTTTTACTCGGAATGGAGTACACACCTGTCGCTGAAGTAGATTTTGGTTGGCAAATCGCAAATAGACAACTTTAATGAAATGTCTTGCACGAACTTATCTAGAACCTTTCACAAATACTTTCGAACACGACTGCTGAAAATAAAAGAGATTTTCACAACTACCGAGTGACCCAGTACAAGTGCAGTGCACTCAGAATCTTTAGAAACCACTTTTTATAAGCCACTCTATTATTAACTTGGTTATTGCATCCGAATGAGGCATTTATGATCAGATCTTGAAGGTCTTTTCAAACGCTAAATTGTTCATTATTTTTCCTCCGCGCAGACCACGTCGTCCACCCGCCATTCTTCAAGGACAAGGACCCCTGGGAGTGTCCGATGCCAGCGCCAAAAGACTACACTATCCGGGCAGAAAAGGGGGTCTTCCAGCTGTACCGGCCAGGACCGGACGGGACCGAGGAGCGGGTCCCCTATGAAGTGGTGTCTCTGGCCCAGTATATACAGGACAAGAATACCATGTGCACGATGATCGCGGATGGGCCGCTGTGAGTTAACTGATTGGTTTTGCTCACTGATTGAGTTCAGCTTCCTAAGCCCCGGCGTCCTATACTTAGGACATCATCTATTTTTTTGTGTGGCCTATCAATTTCTTACTGCAGGGCACATGCCTGGTGAAAGTACCTATAACTTTCTTAATTCACATCCAATTTCTAAGAAAATCAACTGTTCTAAGTCCAATATATATTTTAAATATGTTTCCTCTAGAAACAGCTACGTAGTTTCAGAAAAATCAGAGTGAGACCTCGAGGGGTTAGTAAAAAAAGTGTTTGGTTAGGTATATACAAGCCGGAACCAGACCGTGCCCAAGATCCCTTTCCGTATTAGACGTGGTGAATCTGGTGCGAGTTGTACAGGTTCTTAAATTGTTGCGCTCGGTCGGAAAACTATGAATACTGAACACCAATACAAAGTAGGTTGAGGTGTCTACTCTGTTGCTGCGAAATAAATCTGACTAGACACTCAGAGCCATAACAACGCTGAAAGTCACAACTCGTTATGGTTCAGAGTGTAAAAGCAATCTATCGCTTAGCTTCTTTGAGATAGGTATATTGTGAGTTGAAATTTATTCGTTTTTTTTTAATAAGAGGTCTGTGGATCAGGTTCGTAGGGAAGAAATGTTCTGTATAAGATTAATCAATGATATCGTAGCTTGTATGACAAAATGTAAAAAAAAACCATGAAACAAAGATAGTGACAGTGATCTTTATCCAACAGAAAGTCGTTTTGCTATCGGCGCCTCAGTTACCTATCTTCCAAGTTCCAACTGCACGTGCTGCTGAATGAGCTCCGGGAGCTAGCGTCGCAGAAAGCGGTGCCCCATCGGGACTTCTACAACATCCGGTACGATAATTCAAGCACCTGTGTAATTCAAGTATATTCGAGATGATTAGATTTCCGGGTCTTTTATATGAATGCGGGTAGTAGACAATTAAAGATGATGTCAGGAAACGTATTAAAACTTACGAAATATTGTGCTGCAGACACATGCTTAAAATTCGCTGGACCCAAAAGGTTACCAACGAGGAGGTTCTACAACGTGTCACCAAGAAACGCGAGCTTTAAAATGTCCCCCAAAGGATAAATATTGTTATTAGAAGTTTTTATTCAAAGATCCAAGGTCGCAGGAAATCGAATGCGAATCAGAAAATCGCAGGCATAGGTAACGCGTAAGCCGGAGAAAGACATTCTGGTTGAGAAACCCTCAGGCGTCGACTGGAATAACAAGTGCTGCCGAGCTCTTCCACCACTGGGACAAAGCAAATATGAACCACCGTTGATCAGAGACTCACCATAAGTAGATCTAATCAGCCCATACAATAGAGCCCACTTTTGGGCTGAGGCCTCTTCTCTTGCACGCCACCTCCTTTGCTAGTATGGAGCGAGCTTCATCGTCGTCGTAATGTCCCACGATTTACCTTAATGTTTTTGTGCAGGAAAGTAGACACCCACATCCACGCGGCGTCCTGCATGAACCAGAAGCATCTGCTGCGGTTTATCAAGAAGACGCTGAAGGAACACGCTGATGAGGTAAGAAATAAACTAACAATCGTATTCAAAACTTAGGTAGTATTAGTTTAGTAGATGATAGAGAACACTATTGCACGTTCAGGAACAATAATTACAAGCGATTTCACAGTATTAGTTAGTCATTAGTTCAAATTGTTAATTTAATTTGTGGTACCTACATTTATTTTTTATATAGCAATATCAGCCTTAACATACCAGTGGTAGAGTGCTAATAGATACTTTCTGGCTACTGTATGGTATAATATTTTTTATTCGGTTCTACCTAGGTTACATAATGAAACTACAATGTCTGTTTACAAAATAGAAAACTTGAAATCATGAAGTTCTTTGCTCTATAGGTGGTGACTCTACACAAAGGCTCCCCGATGACCCTAAGGTCCGTCTTCCAGTCCATGAACCTCAGCACCTACGACCTCACTGTCGACATGCTCGATGTTCACGCTGTAAGTAAATACACTTCGGTATTCCGATACCCTGATATAGAAGAAGAAGAAGAAGTGTTTCACCGATCTAAATCTAACATGCTTCCAAAATAGTAACCCCTTCTTGTTCTTTCTATATTTCTTCTTAATTGATGTTACATAATAAGGCTGGTAATTGTACTTTGTATGATCTTAAGTGCTTATGTAACTTGTTAGTGTACAAAAAAGTATTTTAATGTAATCTTCCATGGCTGTAGGACCGCAACACGTTCCACCGGTTCGATAAGTTCAACGCGAAGTACAACCCCATCGGCGAGAGCAGACTGCGCGAGGTCTTCCTCAAGACTGACAATTATATGAACGGGAAATACTTCGCCAGGATCATCAAGGTGAGATTGACCTACAAAGGATCTGGACACGAAGTTCTTAGAAATTTGCGTGAATTTCCTAATTTGCTTGCCAGGGCGTCACCTGAAAGTATGTTAATTTGTTAAGCTAAATTGTCGTGAGCTGTGACTCTGCTCTAAAATTATCGCAGTTTCTTTAATGTAGTCACATTAGCCATGGTTCGACGTGGTGGTTTGACATGGCCACGCGTAGCGACATTGCAGAGCTAGCTGTAGTTCACTACAGCGAGGGAATCGATTCTGTTGATATTCCGCCCTGAGGTTGCCTAAGCTATTTCCCAATTAAGTGTACTGCAACGTAGCGTACCGCAAGGCACCGTCCTAAGTCCTACGCTTATCCTTATTTTCCCCAATTAAGTAAACTTGTCAATAAAGCGCAACTATCTTCTTAAGTCCTAATTTTACCGTATCTTCTTCTCAGGAAGTCGCTGCTGACCTGGAGGAGAGCAAGTATCAGAACGTGGAGTTGCGATTGTCTATCTACGGCAAGAACCCGGACGAGTGGGCCAAGCTGGCCAAGTGGGCCATCCAGTACGACGTCTATTCCGATAACGTTCGCTGGCTCATACAGATTCCTAGACTTTAGTGAGTACCATTTTTATTGCATAGTTTAGTATCAAACCTTTAATTTTTTCCGATTCGTACAGTGGTACCTTTTTCCACAGACTATTTTAACTGAATTTGAGGGGTGTTTCAAGGAATCGTGTTTGTATAAATAATACATATATTTTTAAACACTTACACAGGTTACCTTAACCTCAGTTACGCATTCTATTTAACCGTTAAAAAAACCCGAGACGAAGATGTTATTTTCGAAGTGTTTGGATAGATAATTTTGTCATTACTTCGTGCAGTTAGTCTGATTAAGCTAGAATATTAACAATGCTATTTAAAAAAGACATTATTAAGATATCTTAATCCTCATAGTTCCTTTATAGTTAAGTCAATTAAACGTCATTTTATTCTCCAGTGACATCTTCCGGTCGAACAAGATTGTGACGAACTTCCAGCAAATTCTCAGCAACATCTTCGAGCCGCTGTTCGAGGTCACCCGTGACCCAAACAGCAATATCGAGCTGCACAAGTTCCTCACGGTGAGTGCTCGCGGTACCGCTGCGTAATTCTAGGGCAAGATAGTGCGTAACATCCAGCAAATGATCAGCGACACCCTACCCTTATCCTCAACAAAATTTAAATAAGTTCCCCTTTGTACGTTATTATTACCACATTGTATATTTAAGTTTTATTGTGCAATAAAGTGTAACAAACAAACAAAAATATCGAGCAGCTTAAGTTCCTCATTATTTACACTTTCCGTGTTCCCGGTCATTTAACTAAAAGTAGCCAGAAGTCCTAGAGCTGGACGGAGGCCTCTCCCATTTGTTTCTGTCTTCTACCATTATCATCCAGTCTTTTCCAGCCAGTTGGCGATCTCATGGATTTAAAAATACGTTATTTTTAAATCCATAGCAAACTTGCTATGACATTTCTATGATGTTATGACAAGGTTACTTCACCACCAAATCAGAATTTCTTTCTGAAGTAACCTCTACTTTATTGTTCAATATTATTTAGATTAGTTGGGCGTGCTTTCGATTTGGATTAGATTATATTGATGCTCTTTGAACTCAAAATTGTACACAATTTTTAGAGTACATGAAAAACTTAGATATCTAGGTTTTTTTGAGATTTACCCATATTTTATTTGTTATCGTTGCACGATATAACAGTTTTAAGTTTTACTAAAAATGGTGTTACGCTACCTTTACTCGGCACAAAACTTCAGCGCATTCCTCCAGGACTGACTAACCTGCTCGCTTCCAGCACGTGATCGGGTTTGACAGCGTGGACGACGAGTCGAAACCTGAGAACCCCATGCTGGACGCCGACGTGAAGACTCCTGAGGAGTGGGACGATGAGGAGAACCCGCCCTACGCTTACTACCTGTACTACGTCTACGCTAACATGACCATGCTTAACCACTTCCGCAAGTGAGTACCACCACCATTTTCAACCATTTCTGCAAATACCATCACTAACGTGACTATGCTCGAATAAAATAATTATACTCCAGCCTGCAATACCCTTTTGTATGTCGCCACTGCTGGGGCACGGGTCTCTTGCTGCATCGCAGGAAGGTTAGGCCATACTCTACCACGGGGGCCAAGTCCAGGTTTGTGAAGAATTGTAAGACAGTGGCGGGCCTTACTCTCTTTTATATCAATGTCTAGGATAATATTTTAAAGAACACAGCTTTGGTAGTTCGATGAAGCTAGTCGCGCGTTTTAAATGTCAAAAGTAGCACATTAATTATCAAATTCTGACATTTTATTGCCACGAAAAGAGTGTATAAGAGTGCATTCGCCGCCGGTGTAAACCCTTTTTGTGCGCCTTCTTACCGCCGGCTTGTGGGTATTAGTCGTCGATCGACCCTGGCACACGCCCGTGTGTACGGATCCCGTAAGGGGTAGCAGACCCCGAGAGTGGCTTCTGGCCCCTCAAGCCAAATACTCCCTTGCTAGGGCCTGCGCCTAAGCCACAGATCTGTTACTGAAGCTGCCCTGGCGTGCGACCAGCGCGACTAGTCAAACTGCCGCTGCTGGCTTTGAACGCATCCGGAGATAGACAAATGCTAGTGGGGAGCGCGCGTTATTAGTAGCGAGGCGATGCGGACTTGTAACTAGCGATTTTGACTAGCGAAGATTGCGTATAGTTGTAACGGCACGCTACAAAATGTAACTGACATATTCCAGAGATTGTGTATAACATTGTAACCGCCTCAGTCTTGTCTCTGGACTGAAGAGGATATACAGGGTGTCATTAGCGTTGTTGTAATATGCACGTCCTGCCGCAGGGAGCAAGGGCTGAGCACGTTCGTGCTGCGGCCGCACTGCGGCGAGGCGGGCGCCGTGCAGCACCTGGTGTGCGGGTTCATGCTGGCTGAGAACATCTCGCACGGCCTGCTGCTGCGGAAGGTACGTGCAGCGGACACACACGTGCGGGGGGGGGACTAGCAGCACTGGTGTGCGGGTTCATGCTGGCTGAGAACATCTCGCACGGCCTGCTGCTGCGGAAGGTACGTGCAGCGGACACACACGTGCGGGGGGGGGACTAGCAGCACTGGTGTGCGGGTTCATGCTGGCTGAGAACATCTCGCACGGCCTGCTGCTGCGGAAGGTACGTGCAGCGGACACACACGTGCGGGGGGGGGGACTAGCAGCACTGGTGTGCGGGTTCATGCTGGCTGAGAACATCTCGCACGGCCTGCTGCTGCGGAAGGTACGTGCAGCGGACACACACGTGCGGGGGGGGGACTAGCAGCACTGGTGTGCGGGTTCATGCTGGCTGAGAACATCTCGCACGGCCTGCTGCTGCGGAAGGTACGTGCAGCGGACACACACGTGCGGGGGGGGGACTAGCAGCACTGGTGTGCGGGTTCATGCTGGCTGAGAACATCTCGCACGGCCTGCTGCTGCGGAAGGTACGTGCAGCGGACACACACGTGCGGGGGGGGGACTAGCAGCACTGTTGTGCGGGTTCATGCTGGCTGAGAACATCTCGCACGGCCTGCTGCTGCGGAAGGTACGTGCAGCGGACACACACGTGCGGGGGGGGGGACTAGCAGCACTGGTGTGCGGGTTCATGCTGGCTGAGAACATCTCGCACGGCCTGCTGCTGCGGAAGGTACGTGCAGCGGACACACACGTGCGGGGGGGGGACTAGCAGCACTGGTGTGCGGGTTCATGCTGGCTGAGAACATCTCGCACGGCCTGCTGCTGCGGAAGGTACGTGCAGCGGACACACACGTGCGGGGGGGGGACTAGCAGCACTGGTGTGCGGGTTCATGCTGGCTGAGAACATCTCGCACGGCCTGCTGCTGCGGAAGGTACGTGCAGCGGACACACACGTGCGGGGGGGGGACTAGCAGCACTGGTGTGCGGGTTCATGCTGGCTGAGAACATCTCGCACGGCCTGCTGCTGCGGAAGGTACGTGCAGCGGACACACACGTGCGGGGGGGGAGTACTAGCGCCGCAGCAACTGGCTAGATACAAATAAATACTCTCGCCTTGAAAACTTGTTGTTTGCTTTATAGGTATTACAACAAACTATTTATTCTCTCAATGTTATAGTCTTCATGGATCCCCCACGACTAAGATCTAAATTATTTCAGAGTCAATTCTTTTACATTACTATCGTAACATCTGAACATAATACGTAAAATATATATGGAAAAATAAAATTAACTTTACCTGCCCACAATACAACACAACAACATGGGCCTAACATGTCAGAACTTCTAGGCGTCAATTCATGAAAAGTACCTCACCGTGTATCTTTGATTTTACTGTATTGCACTAACAGAATAGTTTTTTAGGTACCGAACTAGTACAACTCCACGACATTTGTGGTATTCTAACGAGTAGTAACAGTGAAGGCCTGCGCAGGCGAGGGACTATCCCCCGGGTACTTTTTTGTCCGTCGATATAGATCTCATAAATTGTATCGAATAACGCACACGGACGACTAAAAGTACCCCGTACAAAAAGTCCCTCAAGTTACCGAGGACATGTTAAAACGCCTTTTCTTTTTCAACTTCATATAAATTACAACACAATGTAATCTCAGAATATTTGCTTCCACAGCGTACTTTTCACGGGGAACAAAATGACCGCACACCGTAGGCGTTGTGTCCGCCACAAGTACTCGGAGGACATTTTTTACGGTTCAGGGACTTTTGTCCCTCGGGGACAAAAGTCACATACGGATACTAACAAAACACTTGGCACTATGAAAAGAGTTTTGTGAATATATTAGAAAATTAAACGTAAACTTATATAAACTCATGTCCCTCGGGGACAAAAGTCCCTCGTCTGCGCAGGCCTTGAGATTGCTATGCTTTCGAATTGTTGAGCTGCCCTTATTAAGCAAGCCAGCGGCGGATTTACAAATTTGCCGCTAGTAGGCTATTAAAATTTTGCCACCCCTACTGACCTTTCAAATTTAATACGTTAGTTTAGTTCACAATCATATGAATTACATTTATTCTGAAATTGCAACTTTATGATTTGTGTTCGTACATATAATTATAAGTTTTTTCTTATTTCTGTAAGATAAAAAAATATTTAGGCTAAATTTGCCGCCCCTCTAAATCTGCCGCCCTAGGCTCCAGCCTACTTAGCCTATTGGTAAATCCGCCACTGAAGCAAGCCGCACCCGCAGGTGCCGGTGCTGCAGTACCTGTACTACCTGGCGCAGATCGCCATCGCCATGTCCCCCCTGAGCAACAACTCGCTGTTCCTCAACTACCACCGCAACCCGCTGCCCGAGTTCCTGGCGCGGGGGCTCTGCATCACGCTCAGCACCGACGACCCGCTGCAGTTCCACTTCACCAAGGTAACGTTGAAGGGCGCGTGGGTGAAGATTGTGTACGAGGCCTCAAGACCTAAAAAGGGTTGTTGAGCCATGTGAAGTTATTGAGTGTTTCAAAGATTTTTGCATGTAAATCTTCTTCTTCTTCAGGCTATATTAGTCCACTGCTGGACATAGCCCTCCCCTAATGAGGGCCATAGCGCAAGGTTGTGCCATCATTGGGGGATTATGCCCATGATCCCCACGCTGGGCATGCGGGTCGGGGATCGCAGTTTGGTGGAATTGTACTGCAGGGGCCGCTGCTGCCCACCCCTCGATTTGTGCCCCTTAGTCGCCTTTTACGACACCCGCGGGAAGAATTTGGTTTGGTGTTATTCTCTAGGCCGACTCCACCCAGCATGTAAATAAATGTCATGATATGAATCAGTTCCCTATACTTGAATCGATTTTGAAGTGTGCGATGTTATCCTTATGCATTTCAAGAGTATCATCTTCTTTTGTGATCCCTTTACCCCTTAATCCCTCCATGTAGTTTAGGGCTGACACAAGGGCTTTCAATTTATCCTTTTTCATAGCTTGGGAAGGTAGCTTTAGCCAAGTTACTTCCTTCTCTTTCATCTCAGACAGAACGGATCTCTTCCACGTATGGGTGGTCGAGTTACATGGGCTTCTTAAACTGGCTGACGGGATTTTTGTTTTTATGAAAATGCCTTTTTATGCGTTTCCCTGATTTATATTCAAAACTATATTTTCATTTGACAATTAATTTGCAATTTATTTTAGTAATTTATTTTGTAAATTTGTAAATACAACTATAATAACATTTGGTATTACCTACATTTGTTTTAAAGTAAATTAATATAAACTAATACTAAATTAAGGTTATGCACCATTACCCCGTATATATATTTTCAGCACTATATTTTTATGCATTGTTTCCCTTATTTTTATTCAAAACTATATTGTTATGCACAGTTTTCCTTATTTATCTTCAACACTATATATTTTTATTCACCATTTCCCTCTATTTATCAGCACTATATTTTTATGCAGCGTTCACCATATTTATATTCAAAGTCATAAAGTAAAAGAATTTTATTCACTACTAGCTGAGCCAGCGAACTTCGTACCGCCTAACAGTCGATTCTTATTTTTTTTTAATTTTTCTCCGTAAGAACCATCCCCGTATTTCAAGGAATATTGTAAAAAAAGAATGAGCGAAATCGGTTCAGCTGCTCTCGAGATTTATTTTATTTTTATTTTATTTATTGATAATTATACAATAAGAACTTACAGTTACTTTCCCAAAACGCTCTTACTGTTACTATATCTATTGTAGGCACACTTTACTAACTACATAAGTGTAATTTAAATGTAGGTACAACAATATTATATATTTGCGCTTACCAACACATTCAGCGATTGTTTACTTAAAGACCGGATTGTATCGTGAATAAATTGTCCACGTGGTCTCTGTGGTCGTCTGCAGGAGCCGCTGATGGAGGAGTACAGCATCGCGGCGCAGGTGTGGAAGCTGAGCTCCTGCGACATGTGCGAGCTGGCCAGGAACTCCGTGCTCATGTCGGGCTTCCCGCACGAGGTACCTCACGTGACACGCTTCCTCCAGGAGCCGTTCCCATACAAACATAGTCCCGGCATGGGTGGAATTTCTAGCCTCTAAATAGGTTTTTTAAACATAGTTTGGGTTTTATTTATAAACGACTTGCCGGATTGCAATGAAATTTTGATAGTACGCTTAGAGGACTCAAATCGAGGATTGATCGTGCTTAGAATTGGAAATAAACCAATCAAAAAGACATTAAGTATAGCCTTAAAAGTAGTTTCTGCGAAAAGTCTAAGCTCGAAGTCTCGAAGCAGCGTTAAGGCGCGTCTCCTACTGCTGCTCAGGTTTTTCAAGAAACATTACACGAAATAATCGGTTTCCAATGTTTTAATTTTTTATATTATTTCCCAAAACCTCGCAAGGCACATTAAGCCGATAGTACTGTCAGTGCCGACTGTCATATAGTGGCAGTCGTTAAGCCATGTCAGAGGCTTTATGGTCGGCTTGATAACTTCTGAAAATAAGGCCAGCCACTGTCTTACAATCCTCCACCAACCCGGACTTGGCCTCCGTGATAGAGCATGGTCTAACCTTCCTGCGATGCAAATACCGGTGCCCAAGCAGTAGGGACATATGAAGGATTGATAATTATCCTTGTGCGTGAGACGTACAGAATCAGTGAGTACGTCGCTCAGGGTGGTTCCTTTCAAAGCCAAGCAAAGCAAGCCAGGTGGGCTATAACTAATATGGCAAAACAACGTTTGCGCGTTCAGCTGGTATGAGTAACGTTAGTGGTGGCCCCGCAGATGAAGCAGTACTGGCTGGGCCCGGGCTACCAGAAGGAGGGCGTGGCTGGCAACGACATCGCGCGCAGCAACGTGCCCGACATACGCATCTCCTTCCGCCACGAGGCGCTGCTCGACGAGCTCACCAACATCTTCAAGGTACACTGAGCCCTGCGGCTACTAGCGTACGGGTGATTTTACTGTGCAGTGTGCTGACGCTTGTTTGTGAATGGGCTCTGCCACATGTTCAAGGTACACTGAGCTTTGGGGATGCTGGTGTAAGGGTGATTTTATTGTGCAGAGTGCTGGCTCTTGTTTCGTTTGTGAATGGGTTCCGCCACATCTTCAAGGTACAGTGAGCTCTGAGGATGCTGGCGTAAGGGTGATTTTACTATGCAGAGTGCTAGCTTTTATTTTGTTTGTGAATGTGCTCGCCCACATGTTCAAGGTACACTGAGCTCTGGGGCTGCTAGTGTATGGCTGGTTTTACTGTCCAATGTTCTGACTCTTCTTTGTGAATGGGCTCAGCCACATCTTCAAGATAAACTGAGCGCTGGGGCTGCTACGTAAGGGTGGTTTTACTGTTCAGCATACTGGCTCTTGTTTTATTTGTGAGTGGGCTCGGCCACATCTTCAAGGTACACTGAGCTCTGGGGATGCTAGCGTAAGAGTGGTTTTACAGTGTGTTAGATCTTGTTTGTTTGCGGTGTGGAATGTCTGTGTCTGAATTTCTATATCTTTTAGGTTAGGTGTGTGGTGTGGGATCTGTCTTCATTTCCGAATATCCAAGAATGAATGAGCTCAATATCTTTAGGGCTTTCCGTGCGGTGTGGGCTGTGTCTTTTCTAAACTAATGGATTTATATGGCTCTGCAGCCTTCGGGGGTGTGTGCCGTATTATGCCATACAGCTATTTTGATAATTTGCCAAGAAATTAATGTAAAACAGCCACTGCAGTGACTTGTGAACCCAAAAATCTGTGAAGGTATCCCTAGAGGCAGGCAGTTTGCGGTTTTGTGTGAGTGTGTAGAATCTTTTCACGTTTTTGTGTGTAAGAGTGTGAACGTTGAGCGACTCTACATTTATTTGTCTTGATGTAGCCACTAATATTTATACCGTTTGAGTAAAAGCTTCCTCTAATACGCTTCATGATATCCCTGGATTAGCACTCGTATTTGTATTCCCTAGTTGATTAACACTTTAGTATTACGTGTTCCCTTTTCTTTTCTGTCTAACACTCACTATCGTCCAGTAAATAAGGGAATGGCACTGAGACTCTCACACTGTAAGAAGGACCCAAAATGCACCAAACTATAATAAAAGCGTGCATTTCAGGAAGGAATGTCCAACACGCCTCGCCGCTGAGAAACATCCAAAAAGCTGAGAAAGTGTGATGTCTAGAGGAAAAATCTATTTAAAGTAATTTTTAATGGTTTATTTTTAAATGAGCTTACAATTTTTTATTTCGATTTTATTGCAATTTTTATGAATTAAGTTTTTTATTAAGTAGGTTCAGGTATTCTGAGCCAAATATCTGTCCCAAATAATGTTTACTTAATGCATTAAGTTTCGTCGAACGATGGTGCTCTAGTGGTTTTCAGTTTCAATACGTACAAAGTACGTAAACTAAACGTAGCCTACACCATCTATAAAACCATGTCCCAGGCACTACAGCGTCGGAGTGGTCCCTTCACCCATCTAGTGTGAGTGAAGATACCACTGGACGCTGTATAAATCATCTCATTAAGTAGATGCAAAAAGGCCATCATATATATACGTAAACTAAATTACATTCTACACTAATGTAGAAATTACATTATAACTATGACTTCAGATAAGTGCTTGTGAGTAACAAAGTCACAAGTAACAGTCCATTCATTTGTTAATATGAACATTTTTCTAAGAGGACGAAAACAAGCATCGGTAAAAATATATCAACGCTTAAATACTCGTACTGTCGCGCCGGTCCTATCGCGAAACATCTAGAATGGAGCCTTCTGGAATAGTCGCCGTATACAGACCGTGCGTGAATAAATCCTAACTAGTTGTCATTGGCGTTTTACCTCCAAATCTAGAACCCGAGTCCGTAACAATACTATTGTTACTTACCACTGAAGGGTGGTTCAAAAGAACTGCGTTTTTTTTTGTAATTTCTAAGTAGAACGCTTAGTAGAACTTGCTTATATGACAGCGAAATTAAAACGAAACGGTGTATCTCCGTTTTGATACACCTGTCTATATTCGATACACCAATATAGTTAAGCGGAAGCCCCATCGTGCGCCGAAACTGCTATAGTGAAAATCATAAACATTGAATTTAAAAATTCAATGCTATTTATCTTGTAAGGGAGGCTTTCCCAAATGTGATACACTGTAAGTGAAGGGTCTGATGTGCCATAGGATTGTAGTAGCAGACACTATTAACAAGGATTTCATTAAACCCACTGTCTTCTGTCCAATCAAAATTTTACTCGTACTCGCTTTTGTAATGTAATTCGAACCTAATCTTCTCTCTTGAATGGAACTCCTCGCATAATCTTGATACATTTGCGTTATATAAAAGAACTTGACTATTGTATAATGCTCGGCCCCCGTGGTGAAGTATGGCTGTGCTATGGCAGAGTATAGCAGTGGGTGCCGGCTGCCGTCGATAGATGGAAGTCTTTAAGCCAAGTCAGAGGCCTGGGGGCGGCTTGAAAACTTTTCACAGTAAGAACAGCCACTAGTATTGCAAGCCTCCACCAATCCGGACTTGGCCCCCGTGGTGGAGTATAGCTTCTTCAGGGTAGAGCCTATACCTTCCTCAGGGAAGAGACCCGTGCCCCTCGGTGGGGACATAATGGGTTGATGATGATTGTATCTGGGGCCATATGCAGTACGCTCAGGCCCTAATAATACTTTTTACACGAACTTTGTCAACTTAATATTCCTTAGCACTAAAAGTATTAAGATGATGATGATGAAAAGTATCAAGATTAGGTGAGTAGGTCCTACTTTGCCAACATATATGCTTAGATTCAGAGACTCAAAGCTATCTTAACATTCCTACTGAGATCTAAAGGTTTTTTCTTGGTACAGTTTAGTCTCTGAATGAAGCCACAATTCCTACAATAATAATCTCAAGGCCTTATACTCTTTAGACTTCTAGAAATGAGATAGTGGAAGTTAGGACCATTTTACAAACAATAATAATTCATTTTTGTACTAATCTGTGTGTTCTTCTAATGCTCCTTTGTGTTGTCATTCTACAACGTGTTATTACATAACATAAAACCTGTAAACAATTTCCTCAGTATCAATAGTTAAATTCTTTCCAATCACTATTTCCAACCTCACTTTCTATAATCAAGTTAAAAATAATTGTATTTCATACAATTTTAGTACTCGCAGCGGTCCATTTCAATTGTTTTCAGGTTTTTGCGTTATTTCTTTAACATGGCGTATTAATATAATTATACTGTAAGTGAATGTGACGTAAGTGTTTTGGTGAGAATTCAACAAGATTGAACATGAACATAAAATCACTTCTCCGCCATCCCAAAAGCCTTGTAACGTAGTCCTCTAAACTTCTTATCATCCCGGAGGGAATGGTTCTACCCTTATCGAACTACTTTCATATCATTCATATGAACTGAATAAATGAATAATAAAAAATCGGTAAGTAGGTAGTTTTAAACATAGAACCACCTTTCCGGAAAGATAAAGGTTTTATACCCTGTATCTTAGGCATGGTTTTATACCTTTCATAGTCAAGTCGAGAGACCAACACAATGATTTTGCCAGTGCTTGACCTAGGTAGTATTTATAAAGCGCTCCCACTTCTGATATCGCGATTGCTGCTCTTTTCAAGAAGCTGCCTGAAACAAAACACCCACTAGACAATGCACTCAAGAGTGATTTCGGAGGTAAAAGCGCATAATTAATACGGCACATACCCCCAGTTTCTCGTATACGTATACTCGTAACAGTCTGTTAATCTATTGTTAAATAGCTTCCACTTGAAAAAACTGCATACAAAAAATATTACTGGATTTGTTGATAGTAGATTAACAATCTGCTATACGAAACCGGTGATTAGAGATCCTGCTAAGAGGTTAGGTTCTATAAGTAATGATGCCAAAACATTACTCTTATGTGAAGTTCTTCCAAACTTTATAGACAACTTCCGTAAGTTTTGAATTATCAGATCCAAATTCAAAATAAGATATCGGAACTCGAATAGTAACGAAAAATCTATTGACGGATAATATTAACTGACCTGCAAAACTAACTAGTTTTAATTTTGTTTTATCCTAAACTACCCAAAAAGTTGAGGTTTTTCCGCCACGTCTTTCAAGAAGTTTTTATACACGAAATTAAACTTTTAAAAAGTTATTGCAATTTTGAAAGTGGTAAACTTACTGCCGCACACAAACGTCAATTAAAAGTTAATCTCCGTTAAGTATGATATTGTCCTTTTCTGTTTCATTGTCAATGAGTGAAAGATATTGTTCGCGACAGACCTTTTTTATTGTTTATTTTGACTTTTTGTACATATTGTATTTTTTATTTGTCAGTTTTAAATTTAGCTTCTGTCTAATCTAGTATTAATTGTCTTGTGAAAATATTATTAAGATCGAATAAACACGGAATTCTAAATAGAAATATATTTTTATTAAAACAGAAAAGTAGGGCACCATACGGTGCTTAACGTCTCTGAGTGCGGCAGTTAGTTTTGCAGGCCAGTGGTAAGTGTCTGAAAGCTTTGAAGGAAGTCTCAATAGTTATGAAAAACTTTACCAACGTTTTGGCATCACTGTGTTGTTGGCATTGCCACGAGTCTACCCTGTCCCTAACAGTTTGTTCCTTGAGTTTCAATTCCGTATTCTTTGTTATTGCAGGCACACCACAATTTCTTTGACGCGCTCTAGTGTTCTCGCTTACCCTACTGACATGATTGCTGTTTCTGTACTTACTACCTTAATGTTTAAGCGTTGCTTTTTGTATGTTGTTTCTGCTTGTCTATAATTAAATATTTTTATTCTTGGGAGAGGCTAGGCAGTGTTAGTCCAGATGGGTGTATTTTGTGTCAACATAGTAATTTTGCCCTTACGTTATTTTATATTTAGTCGAGCTATCAAGTAACTTGGCATTCGCTTTGATAAAATTCATGCAAATTGACCAATCTTACCAAAATTTGTGGGCTGAGTTCAATGTAAATTAGTTAAAACTGTTGGCCTCTTATTTGAGCCACTTAGTTTGATGAGGCACAGCTAAAACGCGCCAAAAGGTATTTGGAAAATCCCTTGTTACATACGATTCAGTAATATTTTGTAGTTGGCTTTTTAATATATTATCGACTGGGCTAATACTGCCTTACCTCCCCTAACAATACTCTTATCGAAGAAAGTATAATTCAACAATTTGTGATAAAAATAAGTTATCCAATATACCCTATACGAACATTTGTACACACATATTTATATTGTAAGGAGAAGTGTTTGTTAATTAACTATAATATATTTGTTGGAAATAAATGGGTCATCTAAATCTTGCTTTTCTAATCATTCAAACATCCGGCTCGAAGGACCAATAATTGTCCCTAGATTTTTTCCTATTTAGTAATAATCTGCTTAAAGATGTGAAAATTAATTACCTATATCATATTTTTCTTGGGGGACATATAACAGGAAGATCCGTGATTAATAAATTTTTTTCTGAACATAGATATCGCGCTGTGGGACGCCTATCTTCTATTGAGGTATTTAGTAAGACTTGCATGGTGCTCACATTACTTCGCTGTTACTAAAAGAACAGTTACTAATGCCAGAGTTAAGAAAAACCGTTTAAATTGTCTTTATGTAACGTGACCGTTTTATTTATCTGTGGTGATTGACGGCCATAGAATTGCAATAACTATCTCAAAGGTGGGTATTTGTGTACAATTTTCCTAAAATTATACAAACAATATCAATACCATACAATATTTTCTATATATAATGATTTGTGATAAGTTTCAGTAAGTTTGGCACTCAGAATCTTGCAGTACACCATTATTACAATATATTCTTTATTTATTTCAAGACACAGATGATTATTTTATTATGGATGATAAAAACATTTTTGTTCAAAAAACGAGCTTCTGCTCTATGCTAGAAGAACAGCAGTCCTTGCGTGTTGACATACGTATTACAGCTGTACTCAATCCATACATTCATAGAGTGCTATAATTTCTACAGCGCTTACGTAGTGTGCTTTTTGAATCGAGCTCGATAAAGCCACAAAGCGTCGCACCATTTCTTTGTTTCCACGACCATAAGCAGGATGGCGTTAATCTGATGTTATTATGCCGCGGCGGTTGGTCAGTACATCCACACCTATACACAAGATACATAATGACATTCCAAATACACTGCCAATACAAACTTTATTTCTAACCAACAAGGACCTAATTCAAGTGGACTGTTCCCAGGTGTGTAACATGGCGCCGCACCAGAACGGCTCCGAGTCCCCTCTACCGCCAATGCAGCCCCCGCGCAACCCCGCAGCTATCGTCAAACGACCTTCTCTAGTGTAAGCGTTAGGAAGGCAAAGGAGCATGCTCCAGTCATCATGCTATAATGAAATTGTACGTACTGGCAGTAGATCTAGCAGGAAAGGATATAGAGCAAGGACGGATGTAGTGACCGTTGGAGACCCGTCTCTCGTGGTATTAACAAGAATATTCACAGCTGTCGGCCAGCTGAAAGATGAAATGTTGCCAAAATAAAATAGTTAAATTCAACATGGCCTATAAGTAGGTCTAATGTTAAAAATATCAATCTATCGCATGGCATAACTGTCACAGATGTTCACTGTAACTCGATAGCTACTACGTGGCATCTACGTTACATCTCATAGGTCAGATTGCAAGAGGCGCACGCGCTCCATCACAGCTACTTCGTAGCGCCAGATTTATCGCGGCGCCACTAGATGGCGTTATTTAATTTTGTACACTTTGTAATGATGATGAGATCAGGGCTTTATTTCATAGAACTAAATTCATGGTTTACTCTGATAATTCGATGCACTATCTATATTTATAATCAGCCCACATCAATTCGATGTACATTACCGATTAACCCGTAGATTAACAAGTAGTGGACTATGAATAGTAGTTATATGAAACGCAACTGTATTATTGGAACATATTTGTTAGGATTTTATTATTGTTCTAAGTTTTACAAGGGTGGATCCCTTTGATTGTTGTTTTAGATGTATGATTTGTAATCGCATTATAATTTGAGCCCATTACTTATGTGTAAAAATTATATTTTTGTAGTATTTTACAATGAGAAATAAAGTCTATTTGTGAACATTGGTTTTATTGTAAATATTTAATCTATGTTATTTATTTATTACCCGACCGATTAAAACTATTTCCTTACATACATTGACTGCGTAGTTGGTCTAGCTGGTATCATGTCCGATAACGATGCCGGAGGATATGGGTTGGATTCCCACTGGAGGCAGCCGTACAAATGTACGAGACTGAGGCTATTTGAACAAATGTTCAAATAGCCTCAGTCTGGGTGTATTTCCATGGATGGTGATGTATTTTCCTGAATACCGTATCACAGGGTATCCTAGTTTGGGAGCAGAACAAGTGATATTTATTATTAAAGGGTTCCTTGAGGTTAACTGAGAAAACCAAGGATAAGACATTAAAAACGAGCTGTTCAAATATATATTATATTTTTATTTGGTGGCGCTCGTGAATTTTACGGATGTTAGACTGGCCATCTGACTGTTAATTATAGATAGGGTTTATCTCTCGCTCATATACGTTATCCAAAAAGTGTAGAAATTAAAAAATAGTTTTGCTCAGGCTTTTTGTTTCTGTTAGTTAATTTGTTGCACTTATAATCATTATATAAATTTAAACTACAGTCATTTCATTAAAAATATGTAAGGTAGTAAATGCCTATTTAGAGGCCAAAAATTCCACCCATGGGATTCGGGAACCCGCGACCTCTGGCTATCCGTGCCAGCGCTCTTTCCAACTGAGCCAATGGGCGACTCACCGGCATCAGTGAAATTTCGAACCTCTACACTATTCTCTGTATTACGTACAGGCAGCGACATCTATATTAAAAACCTATTTAGAGGCTAAAAATTCCACCCATGCCGGGATTCGAACGCGCGACCAGAGGTAGCCAGAGGTCGCGGGTTCAAATCCCGGCATGGGTCTTCCGTTCCGGCTTGGAGATTTTTTTCATAACATGTGACAAGACTAGTGTCACACAGAGAAAGTGTCACATGTCACAATTTTAGTGTCACTTTCAGAAATGTTCAGTAAAAGCGAGAAAAATTAAAAAAGTGGTTCAGCAATTTTTGGTTTACTATGGGAAAGTTGAGGTCGAATCTGGAGTACAGGTTTAGCCATGAGCCGAAACAGTAGAGACTCTAAAAGAACATCCAACGCATCGAAGAAGAAGTAAGTGTTTATTCGGTTTTTCTCTACTATGACTTCCAATTTTCTTTTCTAAGTATCAATGGTTTCACGCTTTTGGCTACAGGTGCTTTCAACGAATGTATCGGCAAGTGGGGCGAGGCCGCTTTTTTTAATCTACAGAAATTATTCATGCCAGTTTTGGGCAGACAATCAGGCTATTCTCATGCCGAGACACCATTGAGCTACGTACGCTGCGGCGCAGGCACGTGCGACGCAGACATGTGTCTGCCCTGCTCTGCGTCTCATTGTAGTGCCGGCACAGATTTCTGCGCGATGCATGCACGTCGAGGCTTGTTTACTAACAATTTTGTTGCAATGACAGAACATTCAATTGAATTAGTTCGCTGTGAGCCTTGTTTGGATGATACAAATCATCCAGACTATTCATTCAAAAAAGACATTGAAAGAGTTATTATGGGTGAGAATTGAAGAGTTATTATGGGTGAGAATTGCCAAGGATTAGAGCGAATAGTTGCGTCGCAGCATGCTCTGGGGACCTATGTCTGCCTCAACTGCCCTGCCTTGTACTGAACTGTGCTGTGTCGCCTGCGACTCAGCATGCGCCCAGCCTCATTGTTAGAAAACGTGCATGGTTATGGTCGATTCCCAATTAATGTGAAAGATCCAGTTGGCCAAGTGGATCGAGAGCACGTAGTTAGAAGGTCCAAAAAAGTAGACTATCCGACTGCCCGATTCCAGTGAGAGCCGCCGGCCGTCGATATCGCGGCCGGCGCCGGCATCCCCGCCGCCGGTCCGGCGCGCGCTGCCGCAGCCGCGCGCGCCGCCCGCCGACTCGTATGCGCATCGCCGCCATTCGGACGTACCGTTCGGACGCGTCTCCGTCACCGGAATACACACCACTGGAGTAAGCCTGCTGCTTCTAATGTGGGGGTGATAGCTGTAGAGGCAGTCTCAAATGAAATCAGTTTCCTTAAAAACAATTACTTTATTCAGACAACTCAGGTTCATTAATGTAAGTAACAGTTATTTAAAAACTATGTTACCGTATAACTAAATAATATATTATTTACAAATCAAATTTAGAATAACAACTTAGATAATAGATTACATATACTTATAGGTTATTTTGCTAAACTATACAAACTGGTTTAATTATGAAAGAATCTGAAATATAGGAAAACTTAGTGGTTTGTAGTAGTTTTATGTTTCGGAGTTGTCCTCATAGCTAAAGTTGTTGGTTTGAAATCGAATCGTAATCGATCGTTACTTTCGTAAGCACATACCTACAAATTGATCTTTTAACTACGGCCCATTCAAAGTGTACTCGACACGGTTGCCAGTTTCCTTTCTTGACTGCAAAGATAGATCTGAGATCTGCTCTACTGCTTTAACACTATGTGACGATTAATCACTGACAGTACGCAGTAGGTATTCTGAAATGGAATGCGTTCATATATACCTTACTACGCCATCCCTGGGTACGAAAACAACTCTGAGACTGATGTCATAAGGATCTTAGCGCACGCCAGGATGATCTGCCATTGTCGAAACGCAACACGAAACTAGCGCAGCAACCGGGAAAAACTGAAAAGCCCCGTTTTCATTTACCTAGTTGAGTTTTGTGTGCTTTCCCCGGCGTTGTGCTCTCTGAAATGTTTGTAACGCGTAATCTATGAACAAGATATTGTTAGTTAAAATCGAAATAAAATATCTATTAAAATAATAACACTACCTATTTTTTTAATTGTTCCTTATAATCTAAATATCTATTAAAATTATGTTCCTACTTACATACTAATAATAACATTCTATTTTTTATTATAACTTTTATTTCTTTTTTTATATATTTTTAATGTTTTTTTTTGTCTGCTCTAGATATATAATATTAGTTACCACATTTCCAATAACTGAAAGTCTAAGTGTATTGCGGTGAACAATTCCGAATCTGCTCGTTGAATAAAACTTACAGAGTAAAAAAGTTGGTTCATATTAGCGCTTAATTCATTTCTCTGCGTGATCTGATCACAGTAAATAGACTCCGTGGGATACCATTAAATTTCCAATCTTCTAACATATTCGCGACTTTCGCGAGGCAATTATAAATATTTTCCGGGGGGACGTAATATTGACATTTCCACTATTCGGATCTCTTGATCTAGGAATATTTCCTGAAAACGTTCCCGGGTTTCCCCGATCCCCCAGGTGCCATTCGACGAGTTGGTATGCGCGGCGGCGTCTCTCGTGGAAGCCCTGTCGCTCCGGCGGCAGTACATGGAGCTCTCGGGGCAGAGCATCGCACAGGAAGTGCTCAACTACCTATCCAACAGGGGGCAGCTCTACCACACGCCCGAGCGAGACTCGAAGGACCTGGACAGCTTGATGCTGCACGTCGACAGTGCGTGATGTCTTCTTGCTCTCTACATCCATCGAAGCTCAATGGGTATCAGGAGAAAGAGGTCTGGGTTGAAAAGACGCTTTAGGTATGCACAAACCAAAATGTTCGTGCCCAATACTTCCGCGAAAGCCGACCGTGTTGATGATATCCGTGTAACAGGCGCCTCAGCGATGAAACCTGACTTTCCGGGAAGTTTGTTCAATTTACCTCAGGGCTTGAAGTCACCAATCAACGGTGGCCATCCGTTCTATACTCTTTACCTGGGTGTAGACGTGTGTGGGCTGCTTATAAGCCTCGGAGGTGGTTTAACCGGTGTGGCCTATTCCCAGCCGGTGTGTACTTCATAGAGAAGCTACGGATATACATACTTCTATAAAGAAAGAAAGAGACCAAGTAAGGTTTGTTTCACCTACCCCGCTGGACTTTATGTATCTACTCAAATACCATTTTTTTTATAACTAGACCGGCTTCGTTCTGTTTGCCAGACCTGTTTCGTTAACCAGGTGACATGGCGGAGCAGTATCTGCGAGTGGCGACCTCTCGTTCCTCGGAGGATGTGCTCAAGCCCTTTGAGAAGCTCAACAGCAAGCAGCTCTCAGACACCAGCAGTAAGTCTATTCAAAAATCATCCTAAATGTAATGTTAACTTCTTCTCCATCAGCATAATAGCAAATTCGCCATTCATTTCTGAATCTAGGGGGTTCTGCTGAATTATTCTATTTTCTGTGACTGCGACTCCATTAAGTTAGAAAGTTATTGGGACAGAGCTGTTTCGCGATTGGCCATAACTAGTCCCAGCTCCTCGACTCGTGACCTTGATAAGTCAAGGAGCAAAATAATACAACCAACTTAAATCAACTACCGGTCCGGTCCAGACGAATCGTGATTAGGTGCAAGCTATTGTTTAGAAGCAGACGTATCTATTTTACTCTTTGAGCATAGGATCTTTTTTCCTCCGTCGTAATAAGTCCTGAATTGACTGGTCGATTAAAAGTCCACGTCTTCCCAGTTCACCACATGGGAGGCGGGACGGTCACGGTGGCGCAGGCGTCGGTACGCGGAGGGGTCACGTCCGTTGACAGCGTTGACGACTACATGGAACCTATCATCCCAGGTAGGTTAATGTTTGCTAATACTACCAAAGTTATTAATTTTCTAGAGGATCTGGGCTCAATTCCCGAATGGGCCAAACCAATTGATTTATACGAATGACCCGAGTCTAGTCTCATAGTCTGATCCTCCTATACTGACTTAGACAAGTGATTGCGTCTATACCGCCCACAGGTTGCCAGGTGGAACCGTGGGCGGTAACTCAGCCAGGAAGCCGGGGCTATGTGCTGCGCTGGAAGGACGGACTGGTGCGCCTGTACCGCACTGAGAGCGACGCCAACCAAGACCGACCGCTGCCCTACAGACAGGCGAGAAGTTTTTCCGTTATTTATTAAAACGTGTACTCCCCCTAATATTGGAGCAGGTAATTGGAGCTGGTTGGTTATTTGAGTTGGACACAGCTTTAAACTGAATCGACCAGTCTGAGTTGACAAGATCTAAATCCGCAAAGTATAGTTCTCCCCCAAGACTTGTCTCTCTTTTATTGTCCTTTTCGTCCAGCCAACACTGCTACACCTTTATTTCGCTAATGGACCAATGTGACATCCCAATCTGCATATTCGGACTAACCAATTTTTATTCCTGGTCCTCACCCATAACATCTTAAATCTTACCTTAATGGTACGGCCACACTATCGGGATAACGCGAAGATTTGCGTTGTCGCGACATGTCTGGCCAAAAAATTCGTCCTATCGCGAATCATCATCGCGAATACAAACACCCTTCGCGCCGCTGTCGGTAAAATGCCGCACATCAAAGGTTTTTATGGCCCAAAGGCCAAAATCTTCTTTATGATGTGGTCAAGCTCTTCGCCGTAGAGCGAATAAGAAATGTTGTCGCGACAATGCGAACACGAATCTTCGCCTTCAAGTGTGGCCGCAGCATAAAAGTATACCAGCGTATCACGAGGGAAACATCGCCGATGTAAATGTAGCGTGTATCGCAGGTCTCCTTCACGCGCTTCGTCGAGGACATGGATCGAATGGCGATTATGCTGGCTGACGGACCACTGTAAGTTGCTTTTGATTTATTTATCTCGTGCGTACATGCAACTACTTAGGAATGTTGAAGAAGCGAAGGTGATCTGTCAGGATCGAGGCCAGTGGCAGTCCCTAGTCCCTATCCCTCTGGGATACAAGCGTGAGGTTATGTTATGTTTATATTTTTTATTCTGTGGTAGAGGAACTGGTGGAGCGCTCTTAGTTCCATGTCGGATGCCTTTTTATATTGCAGCCGGTCTTCAACGGTCGCCATTATATTGTTGCATACAACATTATACAACCATAGACAAATTTTTAATTTATCTATGACGAGACAGACCCCATATTAATTGGGCCTCTTGCAGACCTCTCCATCCGTCGCTATCCCATTTCTCCGCTTCTTCTACTGTCGCTTGTCCTGCTTCTGAAACCCGATGTTTCGCTAACAGACTGGTCTCTGCATCTCCAAACGAGTACGCCTACCATGGCATGAGTCACAAAAGACACGGTCTTTTGCCCGAATCTACTCAGGCTAAAGCGGGACACAAGACAAAATCCGACTGTGTACTTGCTACGTTAGGAGCACTACTAGAATATTTCTCCAGCCAAGTTTTTCCCTTCTCCTTCGTCTCAGAGAGAACGGATCTCTTCCACGTCTGAGACGGTCTTCCGGCTACCATCTTTAGCCATGAACAGAGATAAATGGAAAGGCCTTGAGTCAGCACCATTCTCCACGGAGGAATAAAGGGACCAAAGAAGAATGGTTTCTAGTGAGGAGCTTCCATCTGTTGTGTTTCGGCTTTATTGAACCCTTAATGCCAACACCTGTAAAGGTTCCTAACCCCTCGTCCTGTGCCTCTGCTTACCTCACAGCCGCTCTTTCTGCTTCCGGAGGCTCTCTTTCCTCTCGTCAAAGTTCAAAATGCACGTGCTACTAAACGAGCTGCACGAATTGGCGCTGCAGAAGGCCGTGCCGCACCGAGACTTCTACAATGTCAGGTAAAATCGTGCCTATGTGTCATCAAGGGTTTAAACCTAACATAGGCACAGTCTGTTAGCTTTTAGAATATACCTCGGCTACTATCGGACAAACCATATAATATTGCAATAAGGTAAGGTTTATTTTGTATTGTTAATTGTAACTTAGGACAGGAAACTCTGGACTGAATTGGGGGAGGCCTTTGCCCAGCAGTGGGACACAAACATAGAGGCTACGTAAAAAAAAAAATAATTGTAACTTTACATAACTTTTCAAATTAGTAAAGAAAATTTTATACAGAGCAGGAAGTAGTATTACACTCGTGTGCTTTCGGCGAAAACCGAAGCCTACTCTAGAGCCCGAGGTATATTCTAAAAGCTAACAGACTGTAGTACTTGTGGTATAAACCAACCAGATTCAAATGTACCGTTAGTACTAAAAACCGCCGCTAGGTGCGCCTCTGTCATTATAGTCAGACCTGAGATTTCCGCACTTAGCCTCATGTTGGGCCATTGTACGTAGCAAGCGCTGAGGTACGTTAACACTTCAGACACTAGGTTTTCCTTACGAAGTTTTCCTTCACGGACAGTAAGTGGTTTTGCTACAATAATTTCACAAATGTACATAACTTTGAAAACAAAGTCATTGGTACATGACGGGGTTCGAACCCCACAACATCCCGATTGAGGAGCAGGCGTTCTACATCGCTCTTCTACCACCGCTTGTGTTTACCTCTGCGCCTTGCAATATCTCCATGTGCAACTACGAGTAGGTACGTGTCTTTATAATTAATCCAAGTGAAACATCCTGGTTGAATCTCCCACAATCCAATAGGACTATCCAACTCTGCCTCACAGGAAAGTGGATACCCACATACACGCGTGCTCCTCAATGAACCAGAAGCACCTTCTCCGCTTCATCAAGCGCACGCTGCGGCAGCAGCCCGACGACGTGGTGGCGCTGCAGCAGGACGGCAGCGCACTCACGCTGCGCGGCCTCTTCGAGACCATGCAGCTGGATGCCTACGACCTCAATATCGATATCTTGGATGTTCATGCTGTTAGTAGTTTGCAATACACTACTGCAGAAACACTGACATCGACACAGTTACAAATAGAGACAGCTACCAACATGATTGCGTAATCATAGAAATAGCCACAGACGAAGATCTGACGCAACTACACACAAAAAAGATTTTTTTTGTTGTCAGCTGTTGTTTGAGTATCTATTCTAGAGGAACTTCAGATAAAGACGAGGCTCTCCACAATCTGCACCCAACGTATCCTGAAGTTCTTCGGACATACCGTCCGACGCCGGCGCCGGCCAGATAACCTGGAGTATGTTATCATCACCGGTCGAGCGAACGGGAAACGAAGGAGGACGACCACCAACGCGTTGGTCAGATGTAATAACTAAAGCTTCGGGAAGGACCCTACAAGCAGCCATACATCTGGCGCGTAATAGAATCCAATGGAGAGAGCTGGTGGCGGAATCTGCGCTTAGTCACGTCCCTCAGCCATGAGGAAACGAAGAAGAAGTTGTTTGAGTAAGACACTAAAATGTGGTATGCAGCAGAAGTCCGGATTCGTGGACGCTTGCAAGACTAGTGGCTGGTCTTACTGTCAGAAGTTTTCAAGCCGCCCTAAGGCCTCTGACTTGGCTTAACGACTGCCATCTATTGAGGGCAGCCGGCACCAACAGCTTAACGTGTCTTGCGAAGCACGGAACCGCTCGGAAAAATGCCACTAGCGTTAATCTTAGACGGTTACATCCATGCATTGAACGCGCCCAGCGTTGCTTAGCCTTCGTGATCGTTTAAGATCACTCAGGCAGCCGGGGCTATGAGCGATTCCGATAACCATACATACATGCATACATAATCTCACGGCTGTATCCCAGAGGGGTAAGCAGAGACCAGGGACTGCCACTTGCCACGATCCTGACAGACCTTCGCTTCACCAACGTTCATAAGTGGTTGCAGGCACGCACGCAGGTTCCGGTACTTTTTATCCTCCCCTTTGCTAACACATTCCCTATTTGGTCGATGTATGTCCGCCTGGGACATCTCTTACCAGCCCTACCACTCACATTCGCAATATATATTTATTTCGTCAATCTTTCTTCCGATAACCCTAGATATCTTACACCTTTTACTACGTTTAATTGAGACTGCTTGCTAACAGGACCGCAACACATTCCACCGCTTCGACAAGTTCAACGCCAAGTACAACCCGGTGGGTGAGAGCAGACTGCGCGAGGTCTTCCTCAAGACTGACAACTACACCAACGGCCGGTACTTCGCCAGCATTATGAAGGTGAGCTGATCTTCACACTAAGGTGACAAATACCCAAACAAATTTAAAAACCTATTTAGAGGCTAAAAATTTCACCCATGCCGGGACTCGAACCCGCGACCTGGTTACGCTTTCTTCTATTTCCAGAACCTCGTAGACCTCATCAACTGCGCGAAATTGCGTCACCGTTTCATCGCTCTCGGCAGCAGCAATAAGATCGCACACAGATCCTACCAGGTCAACGTCCACCATATCAGTATCAACGCAGTGCGCGATAACCTTTGCCGAACACTCGATCTCACTGCAGAAGGTCTCATCGAGGGTCATAAAACTCGCTCCATTAAGATCAGTGCCGCTACAATCATCGGTGGTATCGGTCTCACTTTCAATTTCATGCTGCGAATCAGTCATCCCCTCGATCCCATCCTCCGAAAAATAAAGAACGCTACCGCCCGCGACACTAGACACCGCGTCATCCAAATTAAACCTATCTATCTTTTCCCTAAAAGACAAACAATTTTCGACTACCGCTCTGTCCCCTTTACTCAATCTAAACTCTTTTCGGAGGACGTCTTTCACGTTTACGCCGGTACATCTGACATGACCCCAAGCCATATCACAGATTTCTCCGATGTTAAACGGTGTCTCTGAATTAATATCACTGATCACCTCGCTATCAGTGTCGGTGGCAGTGTGACTACCAATACTGCGCATCTCAATTGTGGATGCATCAGAGCCGGACAGCGAATCATCGCCACTTTTAACATCAACGTGGTTAGCAGTCTCCAATACGGGAGACCCGACTTCCTGAACCGGTGACCCGGGCCGATCCAAACCGATTTCCTCACGCTGAGTTTCCTCCGACGTTAACACTCTCTTTTGCAAATAAGGGCGTAAAATGGTTACTATTCAATCGAATGTAAACAGTCTCGCGGTTCTTTTCCCCATAAACGCGCGGTTCCCGTAACAGATCAGTGTAGCACACCAATCGAACGTCAAATACCAACGAGATCAATTGCATTTCAGGTTCGCCACCCCACTCAGTCTCTGATTTCAATACATTAATTATATCACCGATGATCACGGCAGGCATCATTAACAATTTGCGACTCCTCAATAAATGGTTTTTAAACCCGGGTATACTCATCTTACAACCCAATACCTGCCTCGCGCTGTCGAAGAGACAATTTCCGTCACCGATCGCTTTCCCTTCTCTCAGTTCCGAGAGCGGAATCAGACTCTTATGTGTCGGTTCCTCCAACTCCTTAACATCGTTATCACCTTTCTCTCGCCCATCGACTGTCTCAGGTCTAGTGTCACTTTCCTCCCGCACCGATTCCTCCTGTGTTGACTCCTCTTTCTCAATTCCACAGGCGTCGTCGCTTAAGGGCGAATCGCGTAAAGGGTCTTTGTCGTCGCACACATTCATCGATGGCAAGTAGTTGTATCTCAGTTTTGTGAGATTCTCGATGTCGCTCTCGATATAAGTCTTTAACTCCAAGAACTTGACCGCATCAGTGATCGAAACCGAGTACTTCGCCGGGACCGCAGACCACTCTATAATCTTATGTAAAAATTTGTGGAACCAACGAGTGCCCCTGTTCATTGGTTCTGTGCCCTCGTAAGGTATGTTACCGGGGTTATTGGGCGGATGAACAGCGTAGGCAAACGGAGCATTTCGCAAATCCTCGGGTTCGGGGGGGGGGAACTGCTGGTCACCTTCTTCCACAGATTCTTCAAAATCTGCGCGGGGGAAAACCCATTCTGTTCGCGCATCTGCAAGATCTCTGCAGATACGCGAACATACTGAACCAGAATACTGAACCTTTTTACAAAGCAGTGTATAAAGATGGCACTGGCCAGCTGGTACATTCTGTCCGGTTCGAGGTCGTATGCAACCGGGCAAACCGCTTTCGTCCCGACAACACGCGTCGCAAAAGATTTTAGAGCCTCATACATTCGCTGCACCGAAAACTTGTTATGATCCAACCCCATAGCATACATTATTGTGTCTTTAACTAATTTCTTTGGCGCCACAAACCTGACCAACCTCATGTGATTCTCGTCGGAGTCGAATCCATTCGCCTCCCACAGGTAGGCCTGAACATTAACATAGTCGAAACTGTCAAACCATAAGAACTGCCGCACAACACCTCCGACGCAGCCCTTCGCAGCATTTCTCACGATTTTGAAAAACACAACACCACTCCGAATGGACTGAATATTGATGAAAAAAGCCTGCCCCTGTGAATCAAATATGACAGGATGAGTCATGAGCTCGATGTAGTTCGCCAGAGAGTGGGTATATGACCATGAACTATCGTGCAGAAAGTTCATATGAATTTTTTTCACACCATCAACGTCTTCAATGTACCAATATGCGTCGAGGTGTTTAATCACGCCTTTTGTTTCGACTAGCATGAGAGGGTCAAAAATAAAGGAACCCGATCCGACGATCGACCTTGCGCTAGTCATGCTGTCCGCAATTTGGGTCCCATCCCGATCGTATGTTGAATGCAGAAAAGTCTGGTACGGTGCGGTCGCTTTGCAATTCTCGGACAGACTTTCGCAAAAAAAATTTCTTGTACCGTCACGCAGATCATCATTATATTTCTTCAACGCTCTGCGTTGATAATTTGTCCTTGGGAAAAACGTTGTTAATGCAGCACATCTGTTCGCGTGGCGCTGCTGGTCGTGTGTGCTAAGGATCGGACTACACACGTGGAAATCATCTCTGCCCCGCTGGATCGCCTTGAACACACATCCCCCAGAATCCTTAATCAGCGCGTCGTAACCGTCCGGTTTCTGAATTTTCCTGTTAACGCCAAGCGTTAAAATGTTAATTTGAGACTCACATTGCCGCGACGCCGCTGCGAAGGCGTGAGAATGGAATAGGTCGTGCTTAAATGTTATATCCAACTCCGGGTAAGTAGATATAAGCGTGGACTCGTCCTCCGCGGACAACTGATACCTAATACAAATTTTTTTCTTCTTTCGTCGCCAGGTCCACGAGTCTTTTTGCGTCATTCAATAAACAGTTCCTAACACTACCCGCCAATACACTATCGGGGTTTGCCATGTCTCTAGCGATAACCTTTTCTACTTCCTCATCGTAGTCCATGCCCACCTTGCGAACGATACCGGGAACCAAGGAATTAGGAATCAAATCTCCTCCAATCCTATAGTCTAAATGTTGATACAGCTCCCGCATCTCAGAGTAACGCATCTGAGGATTATTCTTTTTAACGTGTACGACACCGTCACGTACAACATATGGTCTAGGCAGCATATCGCGCTTACCGATTGATTTATCTAGCAACCTACAAACCAATCTAATCTTGGGAAACGGCCCAAGACTTTCTGCAATGTACAGCAGATTCGCGCAAGATAAACCTTGAGAGAATAAATATAACAAGTAGCAATATCCATTAGCGGTGAATATGTCCTTACTCACCACGCAAAACTTACCTGCCTCCACGGTGTTGATGTCGATGTAGATCGACACCTTCGAGAACAGCGTCATCCTGATCCGACCAGGCGAGGCCGAAAAAGAAGGAGAGAGGATACCCAGGCGAGGGTTTTCCTCAAAAACAGTTGTAAGGCGAAACAACTGCCAAATTCGGTTACAGTTAAACAGCAACCGATGTTTTTGTGATGTTTGGCAATATCCCCGCGACCTGGTTTTTTTTTTGTCTAGGTTACTGCCACCATTGATTTCGTGGCAACCTTAAAGTCAATACTTTTGATAAAATAAAAGGATAATTATAAATAGTTCCCTCCATAAATTAATTTAAAATGTTAAAAGCTATGTTATGTTACATTTTTGAATAAAATTAATTAATATATAATTAGTCAGTGTTCATTTAAAACTGGTCGATGTTACATTATGGTTGCATTAAAACACTACATTTATTCTAATGGGTTAAGATTTTTTTTTCTTATCCTTGGATTTTCGTTCGTTTTTTTTATTATCAAACCCATTCACATACCCTTTTTAGCAATAAGTCATAAAAAAAAAAACAAGAACATAGAATTACCATAACACATAATATACAATTTGTCAATGTCAAATGTAAAAATTAAAATTAAATTTAAACATACTAAAAATTAAAATTAAATACACAAAATGTCCTTTAGATGTATACCCCGACGCCTTATCTCTGTCTACTCAGTCGAGTAGTCACAAGCAAGGCGCCGGGGCACAAAATAAAAGTAATAATAAAATTAAAATTATTATAAGATGTCCAAAGTACACCCCACTCTCACCCGGCCCGTCCAAAATTTGAATTGTAAGATAACAATAAAAAAAAAAATAAAAAAAAAAAAATTAAAATTAATAAGAGGTTCAGGGCATTTGCCACGCCTGTACTAAAACCGACCCCCATTCGCCCTTGCGGCCGCGCGCGTCACCTTTTAGAGGCTACAAATTCCACCCATTCCGGGACTCGAACCCGCGACCTGGTTAGCCAGAGGTCGCGGGTTCGAGTCCCGGCATGTGTAGAATTTTTAGCCTCTTAGGTTTTATTTTATCCCTAGTATTTTTGTCTATCACAACCTCCACGGAAAAGGTCTTAAAGACCTACTAATTTATCTGGTTGTGAACCTTACGCACTCCCGTAAGATTAGAAATAAGAGACCCCGTAAGACCGGAATCGCAAGTGCCGCCGAGCTCTTCCGCCTTGCAAGAGAAGATAAATATGCAGAGCTGACTGCCAACCTTCGCTAGTCGGAGAGGCACCATAAGGAGACGAAGACTTATTATGGGTCTCCACTGTCCAGCTCTGAAGTCTCCTACAAGCCCTGACTGCCCCACAGGAGGTGATGTCAGACCTGGAGGAGAACAAATATACGTTCGCGGAGCCGCGCATCTCCATCTACTGCAAGAAACGCAACGAGTGGTCGAAGCTGGCCACGTGGGCCATCAACCACGACGTGCACTCGCCGCACGTCAAGTGGATCATACAGGTGCCGCGGTTGTTGTAAGTAGCATTAACCGCTCTTTGGTGTATCCTGTTAAGCGCTCGTGGCTTAGTCGAACCCGAGTGATTGGAGTCAATCAGTTGAGTTAAGCAACAGCCTGCAGATGCTGGATGCGGCAAGGTGGAGACAGGGCGCTATGGCGCTCATTAGGGGAGGGCTATGTCCAGCAGTGGACTACATAATATAGCCTGAACAAAAAGAAGAAGAAGCAGGCGCGGTCAGGTGCAGGATGGGTGACTGTCTCGTGACTATAGCTATTGGCATTTTTCCGAGCGCTTCCGTGCTTCGCAAGGCACGTCAAGCCGTTGGTGCCGGCTGTCATGTAATGGCAGTCGCTAAGCCATGTCAGAGGCCTTATGGGCGGCTTGATAACTTCTGACAGTAAGGCCCGTCACTGCCTTACAATCCCCCACCAGCCCGGACTTGGCCCCCGTGGTGGAGTTTGGCCTAACTTTCCTGCGATGCAGAAAGAGACCCGTGCCCCAGCAGTGGGGACATACAAGGGTTGATATTGGTGCATCTTATTGCTTCTCCTGAATGCTTCGTACAACATTAAAAACACCTCTTTCCTTAGGTACAAGGGTAAAATCGAAAGCAAAATAAAAAAACTATGCGGTTGATGAATGAGCGCCCCATCATTTATGTTTAAGACCTATTCTGTACCACATGAATTCTGCAATAAACGAACTTGAATTTGAGATTCACCAAGAGCCTTGAGATTTCCAAAAGTCGTAGCACGAAACTGGTTGTCAATGACACACTCTAACCGATATGTTCTAAAATGGCGCATTTTTTAAATAACCCTGTTTATTTGTATGTCCATCAGTAAGTAGGTATGTGTACATCATACCTTTTCACTAATGGTCTCTTCCTGCGCAGGTAAGACCCGTGCCCCAGCAGTGGGGACATACAAGGGTTGATATCGAAACTGTACAACATACACTCGAGTCGGGTATCGGAAGTATTCTCTGAGCACATCAAAGATTTTGAACGTTGCTCGCAGCGACATCTACCGCGCAAACAAGCTGCTGAAGAACTTCCAGGAGTTCCTGAGTAACCTGTTTGGTCCGCTCTTCGACGTCTCCATCGATCCCAGCGCGGACCCCGCTCTGCACAAGTTTTTGACGGTAAGGGAACAGATGTTGATGCTTTACAAACTGGTTATACAATAACTTTTACACAACACAATTACTTGTCCTAGTCTCACACTAGGATACCCTGTGCAATGGTTACTATCAAAGGACATCAAACATGGAAATCCACCCAGACTGAGTACATTTGTACAAATGAACGGAAGCCCCCGACGGAAATGGAATCCACGACGACGAATGGAAAATTAATCATATCTGGCACCGCTGGGAGAGCGCAGCTAGAGATAGGGACCGCTGGGTTTATCTGGAGGAGACCTTCACCCGTAGAGGGTCCCCTCATTATAATTTAAGGTTTATTACTAGAATTCATGTTTTTTAAGTGGTAATAAAAGCTTTATTTATTTATTTATCTGGCACCGCTGGACCAACGTTCGGTCGCGGCGACAGCTACGACTATGGAGAGCATCGATCACGTGCGATTGTGTGACTGATGTAGCTTATCTTGCCTATAAAGGTGCGGCACCGACTACATGTAAGTTTCCATTTGATTCGTGGAGAGACAGAACAGTGACACAAACACGCTAAAGAGATCAGGTCAATTTGTGTTCTGTTTATTAGAAAGATAGCCAGATAAAAGAAGAGGAATATTGTAGCTAAATATAGCTGTACAGAAACGTAACCAAATGTCACATCTCAAATGAAAAACAGTGACGAGTAGGATTGAGGTGCTTAGCCAGGGTGCTTACAGCAACAACACACGGAAAAGAAAGAGACAGACTAGCTGAAGTAGACTAAAACAAACATTTAGGCTAGCATTATACGACTAACAATAAATCTAGAAAATGATAGATTGGATTGATAGCCTCTTTTTCGTATTTTAACCCGCTGTACGCAATACGCACTTGGCCCCCGTGGTGGAGTATGTATGACCTATAATTTCCTCAGGGAAGAGACCCATGCCCATCGGTGGGGACATAATGGGGTGATGATGATGATGACACCATACGCAAAATCTATAATATAAAAATGAATCGCTGAATGTGTTGGTAAGCGCAAATCTCGAGAGCAGCTGAACCGATTTTGCTAATTATTTTTTTAGTATATTCTTTGAAGTACGAGAATGGTTCTTACGGAATGAAAAAAAAAAATTAAAATTATAGAATCAACTATCAGGCGGTACGAAGTTCGCTGGGTCAGCTAGTTAATAATAAATAAGCCTAAATCTTAGGTGTATCTTCCCCACAGCAAGTAATTGGCTTCGACAGCGTGGACGATGAGTCGAAGCCGGAGAATCCGCATCTGCACGACCTGATCCGATCTCCGGACAAGTGGGACACCGAGGACAACCCGCCCTACGCCTACTACCTGTATTATATGTATGCCAACATGGTCACACTCAACCAGCTGCGACAGTAAGTTAATACGATGACTCACCTATACTAAGTCTTTAGATGGTCAGTGGAGTTTTCAGTCAAAGTTGGTCGGAGATTTTCTCGTCATCTTTTTCTCCACTAAATCTCGACCCGCAGACAGTAATAACAATATAATTGTACATTGACATTCAACAAACAGAATGTAAGTTGTTTACGTTGAAATAAACATCAGATTTTTTATTTTTGAGATTACCAAATTTGCAATCGTTTAGAACCACATGTTTGAAAGCCGTACTGTCTCCAGTGGATGAACATTACATTTAGGCTTTCTAAAATAAGCTGGGTTTCTTTAGTCAAACCACGACCATCAACGTAAGACTGCCCTTGATCCGGCATTGCAATATATGGAATAGGACAAGCTAGTTTATCAATCACAACTTGCCCGGGAAGCTTCTCGGTTCTGGGTTAGATCGTTGATGTTCAACAATGTTCAGTCCAGTTTCTATTTCGCTCTTTTCGGGTAACCTCCTGTACAATTTTTATGCCTCTGGTGTTATCACCATTACGATGATACTATCATAAACCCACGTTTAGAGCAGTGATCTTGAAGGGAGTGTGTCTGCAGGGAGCAGGGTCTGAACACGTTCGTGCTGCGGCCGCACTGCGGCGAGGCGGGACACCCCATGCACCTGAGCGCGGCTTTCCTGCTGGCCGAAAACATCTCGCACGGTCTCAACTTGAGGAAGGTATGACCTCCAAACATTTGATCAATTTTGTGTGCAATTCGGGAATAGCCATTGCATGAATTCCTTTTGAAGCATAACAGGTCAGTCAAGCGTGTGAATAACAGTATTAGCTTCTTTGCATGAATTTGGAGGAATTTGGAGCATAACAGCTCAGTGAAGCCTGTCACCGACAGAATTGGCTTCTTCGCGTGAATTTTATTTGAAGCATAACCGCTCACTCAAGCTTTAAAATGTCAGTATTGTCTTTGTGCATGAATTTCATTTGGAGCTCTGTCAATCGTGTAAATTCCACTGTTGGCTTCTTCTTTAGTTTCTGTCGCGATACATTGCTGTTTTACCAAGGTCGCATGTACAGAACTATCTCCAACCGCGTCTAAAGAGCACAGCAGAACGTTGCTTAGAACGTAGCAGATAGTATCCGAACAATAAAATGGTGGTTCTGGATCCTTAGCAGCCCCTCGTTCTCTTTCACCCTAATACGACACCCTTTTTCCCATCCCTAGGTGCCGGTCCTGCAGTACCTCTACTACCTGGCCCAGATCTTCATAGCGATGTCTCCTCTGAGCAACAACTCGCTGTTCCTGCGCTACCAGCGCAACCCTCTCCCGGAGTACTTCGCCTGCGGACTGCGAGTCACTCTCAGCACTGATGATCCGCTGCAGTTCCACTACACAAGAGTATGATGTGTTTGCGGTTTTCTAGACAATTTTATTTTGGAAACGAACTCTAGTTTGTCTCGGGTCTTGGATGCTATCTATGTATTTATTGTATTAAGTCTATCGTCGAGTTAGCACATGTAACACAAGCCATTTAGTTGTACTTAGTATAGGGCTAACGAGATCTGTGTAATATGTCCATGAATATTTATTATTATTTATATTTTTTTTAAATATTTGTGTAATTTCCATCTTTTTGTGCAATAACGTGTTGTCTATCTTGTATACCCTTGGTGTGGGTTACGTATAACTGTCGAGGAAAACATCGTGAGGAAATCCGCGGCTTCGTTGGCTCGGTCTCGTACCTCCGTAATAAAAAGCAAGAAGTCATCACCTGCTCTTCAGTGTAGCCGACTATTAAAATGAGAAGCCATATCACCCCAGAAATCCACTAAACGACTACTTTCTGAAGTTTGACTCCTAGTTTTACTAAGTTCCTTTGCAGGGTATAATGACAGGCCACTTCGCCCGTGATTGCCCAAGGGGAAGCGATCTCTAGGGAAACCGCCTACTAAATAGAGTGACCAGATCATCAAAGGCACAAATTCCACCAGGCTTAACACGCAGAAAACGACAGTTCCAGACGGAGACCACTCTACTACACTCATCCCTATGGTAGCAGCCAGGATCCCCAGCATTGAGGGAAAAACTGAATGAATTCGACTAGTGCCAAGACACAGTTCAGCATTTTGCCTCCAGGCCAGCTGAGTAGGCGCTGTAAACTTCTCGATGTGAAGCTACTGCCATTCCCTCATGTCTGAGAGTCACGATCATGGGTCTCTAGTTTCCACAGAATAGAATAGAAATCGTTTATTACCAAAACACACAACAATTAACAAAATTAGTATCAACAGACAATCAACATTGTTTTGTGTAGACTGCGTCTAAACATTTTGGTAAAAGGAGAGAGCTGAGCTAACACGTCGGTTACCACGAAGTAGTTACCAACGCTGGTTTTCAGCACTCCCCGGCTCTATGGTTGTAATTTAGAGCAGGAGCGGTTTTCCGCACAGCGAGCGGTTCTCCGTCACATGGACCGCCTGGTACATTCAGCCACCCGCTACAGTTTTTATGGCATCTGACCATCTAGTTGGGGCCTGTTCAAGTGCCTGGCTGGAAAAACTGGCTAGCGAAAGGATTATTCCGGCGACACTCTTCATGATTCAAACCAAAATTTGCTCTCGTGCGATTGCAACCCTGTATGTCCCCACTGCTGGGACACGGGTTTCTTTCTGCATTGCAGGAAGGTTAGGCCATCCTCCACCACGGGGGATGCCATTATATGACAGCCGGCACCCACGGAATAACGTGCCTTGCGAAGCACGGAAGCGCTCGAAAAAATGCCACTATCGGTAGTAACGGGACGGTCACCCATCCAGCACCTGACCGCGCCTGTTGTTGCTTAACTCGAGTGATTGATTCCAATCACTCGGTTCGACTAGGCCACGAGCGCTTCACTTGGCCACGAGCGCTTCGTAAACGTTTCGTTTGTTCACATAAACTGAGCGAAAACAGGGAATGTTATCAGGACCATTGTTTTAGGAGCCTCTGATGGAGGAGTACAGCGTGGCGGCGCAGGCGTGGAAACTCAGCTCATGTGATATGTGCGAACTGGCCAGGAACTCCGTCATCATGTCCGGATTTCCTCACGAGGCAGGTCTATCATGTGTCATTTGAAATTCGTCGTATTTTCGACGAAAGCTCATTTATTGACGACTTTTTATCCCTGACCGATTGACGAAACAAATATATACAGCGAATGTGGGTTTAAGTCCGGTAAGGGACGTCCCAAGCGGACATACGCCGGTCAAATAGGGGATGTATTAGCAAAGGGGAAGATAAAAATTAGAAACCGGTGTGCGTGCATGCAACGACTATGAACGTTGATTAGGGGAATGTGATCTGTCAGAATCGTAGCAAGTGGCACTCCCTGGTCTCTGCCTTTAGGATACTAGTGGGAGGTTATGTTGTGTTTTTTTCCCTGCAGTTGAAGCAGTTCTGGATCGGCACTGACTACCGGCGCGACGACCCAGACGGCAATGATATCACCCGGACTAACGTGCCCAACGTTCGCATTTCCTACCGCCACGAGTCGCTGCTCGACGAACTTGATCACATCTTCCGCGCTGGGTAAGGCAAGTATGAGTGGCGCCTCCTAGCGTCTTTTAGCGGCATGTGGCGCCCCCTAGCGGCCAGTGGCGCCCCTAGTAGCTCGTGGTGCACCTAGCGGAAAGTGGCGCTCCTAGCAACAAGTGGCACTCCTAGCTACCACTCAACATTTGCAGCGAGTTAGGCAGTTTCGCTTTTCCTTTGCCACATTTCGTTGCTCGTCGTACTTGACCACATTGACCGCAAGTATAAGTGGCACCCTCGGGCGGTCAGTGTCCTATAGTAGCGAATACTGAACTCGCGCATCTCTTAATACCGCTATGAGTTAGTGTACTGCGATTACTTGTAAAAGAAATTTGAACTTCTGTAGTAGCCGCTGAATAAAGCTGATTGAAGATTAAATTGTGTTTAGACATTTTTTTACGATATCACAAAAAATGGGTAAACTACATTCGGGGATGATAAGTCCTTGTAGGACTTATCATCCCCGAATGTAATGTGGACATCAGGGGCCTATTTCGTAGAACTACGATGCTCGTTGCAAAGACGATTAACCCACAGATTAACAAGTTGGAAGACTCGGCTCCGCAGTGTCCGCTCGCATTGTCATAATACACTATGAATAAATAGTTTTATGAAACTCGCCCCAAAAAATAAATTTACATAGCTTTTACCTTTTTTTTTAGGAAATTGTGACCAGTAGCACCTCTCTCAACTGAAAATAAGTTTGTCTCTAAAATGACAAGTTTGGACTAGTTTTGTTTTACCTTTAAAAGACAAATCAATAATCCTGAACTATTAAATATAGTTACTCTGTTTTTTGCAGGTTGGATTGCGTATGTGACTATAACTGATAGAAATGGTTCATGATAGCAACAGTAAAAAACAACTTTCTATTTTAATAGTTTTGTTAAGTGCTTTAAATTGAAAGAAAAATAAAGTTATTGTGTAAGAACTATTACAATGATTGTACAATGTTCTATTATAATTCTACAATGCATCCTATCGTATTTTAATTAGCTCACAACGCCGCCAAATAGTAAAATTTTTAGAACTTTCAAGATTTCAATTAAAATTATTTGTTACCGGATTTCATGAAAGTTCGCCATTTTGAGAATAAGCCATTTAGCGTTTTGGCCCTTCTACGAATTAGGCATTCAGAGAATAAGCCATTCTGTCAATTAGCCTTTTTTACTGGTAGCCTTTTTGCTAATTGGCCATTTATCGACTAAGCGAAAAATACTCCCTGGATCCATTTATTGCCAGGATTGGCCGATATTAAAAACAAATTCTTCGGAGTTCCCGCGTTCTTACCGTCGGCAAAGACATCCTATCGTAGTGAAAGGATTGACGATCAGCGTTTACGATTCGCCAATCACCCGGATTGCATGCAGAACAAGGCTCAGTAGGATCGTCACCGCGTTACGATTTAAACAGTACATAAGTTCTTTAGTTAAAGTTCCACGCAAACGAAGTTGTCTATTCTCTACAGTTAGACCTGGGATTTACGCACTTAGCCTTATTTGGGACGAACTCCTGAACCGTGGTCCCACCAATGAGATCACTCTTGCTAGCCTCTTTCCGTGCCCCAATTTTATAAAACTACAATAGGGTATTTACTAAAAAAGTAAAATTATTTACACATCTGTATAAACTATGAGTTTTAAAAACGATTTAACAAAAAAAGCATCATTTCTGCAAAAAAAACTTGATAATTTTGTATCGATAGCAATTTTATCGAAAGCTGCCAGGATTGGTCGAATCTACAATGACGTCACATGTCGGCAAATATAGCGATCCGAGAACCCGAGAGTTGACGTTTATTTGTATAAGACTAGTGACTGTACGACGCCATATTGCTTCAGAGCGTGTTGCCGGCTTATTTAAAAAATCAATTTTTATTTGCTTTTTTAATAATTTACACTAAAGATTGAGAAACTCTCGCTTTCTGAGCAATTAATAAAACACCAACGAAAAATCTAAGTTGGTTTTCAGAAACCTGTCACATTTAACGAGTAGGAAATCTAATAACTGTACTAATCGGCTACACAACGTACATTGAATTGTCATAATCAAGTACGACTTAAAGTTGTATAAAACGCGGCCCAGAAGGCGAGCTGCGCTCTGATGTCACTTCTGCCCTCCTGAAGAGATCCCAGCTTCCCATCGATAGGTCCGTTGCTGTTCCCCGTCGGTTCTCTACGTCACATACTTCCCTCAGAAGCCAGTGATGCTGCGCACGGCCTTCTCTTCATCATAGGGCGCCATGCGCCGGTACGAGTGGAACTCCATGCTGAAGCTGGCGAACCCTGATGTCAAAGAGCGCAGCGCGCTGGAGTAACCCAGCAGCTCGGACAGAGGGACTAGGCACTCGATCTCCTGGAACGAGAGAATACTATCAATATAACGGAAATGAAGCGCTCGTGGCCTAGTCGAACCGAGCAATTAACATAACATACTATAACATTTACATATAGGCGCATACATTGCTTCCAGCCCCACACTAGGATACCCTGTGTCGTGGGAACCAGAAACAACAACATCACAAACGTGTAAACATCCAGGACCTGAGAGATTTTTTGTCCACAGCCTGGGATCGAATCCGGGACCTCTTGCATGGTAGGCAGATGCGCTACCGCTTCGCCACAGAGGTCACGATTGGAATCAATCGCTTAAGTTAAGCAATGACAGGCGCGGTCAGGTGCAAGGATGGGTGTCCCGTGACTATCGCTAGTGCCATTTTTTCCGAGCGTTTCCGTGCTTCGCAAGGCACGTTAAGCCGTTGGTGCCGGCTATCGTGTAATGGCAGTCGTAAAGCCATGTAAAGCCAGAGGCCTTATAGGCGACTTGATAACTTCTGAGACTAAGACCCGCTACACGGGTCCAAGTCCGGTGGCGGCCCCGTGGCGGAGTATGGGCTAACCTTCCTGCGATGCAGGAAGGAGACCTGTGCCCCAGCAATGGGGACACACAGGGTTGATATCATCATCATCATCATCATTATTTATCGCCGGATTTGTCCGCGAACTTAGTGAGTGCTGTGTGTCGTCTCGCTGCGTAAAACGAAACGTGAATTTAGGGTACAACACCAACTCTCACTACTCGTGACCACGGCAACTGCAACCTTGCCAAAACGTCGGGAATTAAGGTAGTTACGTTTTAATAAATAATCGCGATTAAACCCATTTAATATGTCGTCCCAGGGTCTTTACAGGCATGCTGTGGGCGATCTTCGAAGTGTTCAGGCTCCATGGTGAGTCCTCAAGCAAAATGAAAAGGCTCAAGTATGCTGAACAACGTTTATTCAAGATTGTTATATTACAAAATCAATACGTCCAATCGACATGCGCAGGCAGTTTTATGCAACGTAAAACAGAGTTTCCTTCGCAGCGCGCCCGTTTCCGTCAAATATATAACTATGTATGAGGAAATAAATATGACGCAAGCTGGTATTTTAGCGCTGGAATTCGCCAATCCGCTGTGGGCATGTGTGGTGATTAAGGTCATAATCTCCTTGACAAGTCTGTTGTGCGCTGCATTGGGAAGTTTATAGGCAGCTTATGTAAGCTCTGCGTCTGCCAAAATCCTATCCTAAAAATAATATAACCTATTTAGAGGCTAAAATTCCACCCATGCCAGAGGTCGCGGGGTCGAATCCCGGCATGGGTGGAATTTTTAGCCTCCAAATAGGTTTTTTTAAATTTCAAATGTAAGCTTTGGATAAGTGTACTTTTGACTGATTCTAGCAAACCAAACTAGTTTCGACCGTTTGAGAGTTTTGACTGTGACATATTTACCGAAGGCGAGGTGCATACCTTCTCCTGGCGGCGCATGCGCACGCGCGCGATCTCGGCGCGGCGCCGCGTCAGGTCGGCCAGCGCGCGCGCCGCCACCGCCTCGCGGCTCACCACCGCCAGAGCCATCACCGGCTCCAGCAGGTGCGAGCCAGCCTCCTCGAACACCTGGAACATCCACACACGAGCGATCACCAACCTTACTACAGTACTACACATCATAAAAGTCCCTTCGGGAATCTTCGTTCGCGCAGACTAGGAGGAAGTGTAACGAAAGTACCCGAAGCAAGTGCTGCTAGTAGTGCTAGTGAAGCTAGAAGGCAGTGGCTGAAAACCAGCGCTGTCCGGGGCTGACCCGGGCTAGCACCAGCTGAGCCACTACCTTTTGCCTTATTTTATAATATCTAATTTTAAGTCTCACTTTGTTTAAGTTGTTTTTGATCAGGCAATAAAATTCTTTTTATTCTTTATTCTTCTTTATTCTTTATAAGTACATAAAGTTTGTACGCACATGTCTTATGCTTTAATTTTATTTCACCTTCTCCTAAGATACAGGTTTTTCGCCTAGTTTAGGGGACAGGATGCAACGACAAGAATATTGTACAATAGATTTAGCACCAAACGATTGTAGTCATTTATTTACATGTAAAAATTTTGGTATTTGAAATAAAGAATTATTATTATTATTATTATTATTATATTATTCAACATGATCTTTAACCGATACGGTTAAGGTGCAGAATTGATTGCCGCAGTAGCGCTACCTATTCCGCTCACGCTAATATTGCCAAACTAATAGTCACCTACATCGATGACGTTGAATCAACCAATAGCAACAAAGGAGCGCGGCCTACCATAAAATGAAACTATCTGATTGGTCAATCAACTTGCCGCACATCCAAAATTTGGTCATCTGCGCAGGTACATCCGCAAGACTTATTTCTTGTGTAGCACTGTACTACGTGAATTGGTTCCTTTTCTTTCAGTGCTTCTCCACTGATGGAGGTTGGCGACAGCTCTGTATATTCCTGTCTTTTCTTCAGGGAATAAATAAGTATTCATGGACATATTACACAGATCTCGTTAGCCCTATACTAAGTACAAGTAAATGACTTGTGTTACAGGTTAGCACCTGTAAAAAAAGGATTACAATGTGAAAAGAACTACCCTCCCCCCGATAACGTAATCTAACCGTCAAACCAGTGACCGTTAAACCGTCAACTGCCTAGCGGTCATTATTTAATCGCCATTTTTGCGCAAAACATAATGACCGTTAGGCGGTTGAAGATTTAACGGTCACTGGTTTGACGGTTGCCAGAGGCAAGACAAGAGGCGCTGTATGCTGAAATAAAGGCTATATAAACCTAATTCAGCAACAGATGGTACAAAGGTCAAATTTTGTTACGGTTACTTGTCCACACCTTTTCCCGTTTAATACAGTTGTCTTATCTTATGTTTATCTCATACCTTTCTAAGACACTGCACCACAGCTGACGAGAGGACGGAGTCCGACGTCCCTCGGCCGACCTCCAGCCAGTGTAGCGTCACTTGCACATCCACCATCTGTGACAACATTAGGTACTATGTTAACAGGCTAAGTGTCAAGAACGGCTGAAGAAAGGACGAGATTACTTAAAACATTGATGAAGTAAACATTTTTGACAGGTCACACTTGACCCGTCACGCCTGATGGTAAGCGAAGACGGGTTCTACGATGTTACGTGCTTACCTCTTAAACGCCGGTTGACTCTACTTTTATCATCTTTTTATCTATATTCATGATTGTGATATTCTTTTCTGGTTGCCATAACACAGGATATCCTAATTTGCGACTATGGCAATAGATTTTGTTTGAAGTTCCTATTATAATCTTCTTCTTCTTTTTCTTAAGGCTATATTAGTCCACTGCTGGACATAACCCTCCCCTAATGAGCGCCATAGCGTCTTATCTTCAGCTTGCCGCACCCAGCATTTGCCTGCAGTTTTTCGCAGATCGTCATCCCACCTGTTCGGATGGCGTCCTACACTACAGTGTATCCGTTCTTAAATGGCAAAACGAGTAAACAAACATGGCTGACCAATAAATTGTGACATTTCATAGTGTTGCTGAAATTACTGAATGAATGACGGATTTCATTATTGAATGAATGGAATGAATGAAGTTTAAGTCATAAAATAATCTAAATAATTATGTAATATTAGTATCGCAATCCATCTGCTACACTGAACTCGACCCATATACCTACAAACTGGGACAAAAAAAATTAAGAAAATTCCGCTAATAAATGTTGGCGGTAATGCTATCTCCTCAATAAAGAGTTCTTAAGATCTTTATGGGAAAAAGTAGAATCGAAAAACGTGTAGAACATTAAAGATGTTGGACCATTTAAAATGGGGGTTTGTGCTGCAAAAGATATTATTTTTAGTTTTTTTTTATACTGATTTGTAGATTTTAAAAAACCTATTTAGAGGCTAAAAATTCCACCCATGCCGGGATTCGAACCCGCGACCTCTGGCTATCCGTGCCAGCGCTCTTTCCAACTGAGTTTATGGGCGACTCACCGGCATCAGTGAAATTTCGAACCTCTTTACACTATTCTCTGTATTACGTACAGGCAGCGACATTAGCTGTAGTAAAGTCTGGATGGAATTTTTAGTCCCTAAATAGGTTTTTTTAAAATTGTCATTAGCATGGGTTAGTGCATTAAAAAAATAAAAATAGTATAATGACTTGGAGATATTTAGAAAATCTCATCTGGCAACCGTGGCTACAGCAACGTGAAAAAAACTTCTTGCTCGCTGGCTCGGCTGATCCACTGGCAGTTTTTTATACCGCTTTAAAACTGACAGAATTTCAAGCATGCTCGAAGAATCAACGGTATAACCCACAGAGTAAAATTAAAAAAAAAAATCGCCGTATTTTGGGGTGATGTAGTTGCGGTCTATACCGTTGGCTCGCAGAAAATAAAAACTGCGGTAAAGAAAACTGGTGGCTCGCTAATGCAACACCCGCTTAACATGCAAGGTTTTAGTAAAAAAACAATCAAACTTTAATTCTTTATTCAATACCCACCGCAATACCTACTCTATTTTGTTATTTTTATTATTCCGGTGCTATGTGCACTTCTTAAATAACATAACAGCGCAATTTCGTTCATTCGTTCTTTCATTCACCTCATACAACCGCATCCCAACACTAAAAAAAATTACAAACTAATCTGTGTAGTTTTGCTAACCTGTGATCAGAAAATCAGTGTATTTAGAATTTCGGCAAAAAATCATAGTTTTAATCAGAAATTCAGCCAGTTTTCGGTCAAATATGATGCCCCTGTGTCTTAACTAGTGTCTACAACTAAATGTGGTAACCTACGTCGAGTGATGCTTTCGGAATTCGTGTTTTGTGGTCGAGTGAGGTTTGTTTACTCGTTTTGCCATTTAAGAACGGATATACTGTACGTTGGCCGAGTCCCTATTATAATCTATAGAGGTATAAACTTTCGTCTATTTATACAGCGTCCAGTGGCACCTTCAGTTACACTAAATGAAGAGACCACTCGCACGCCGCAGTGCTTGGGGCAGAGGCTTGACAGTAAACCTGACTATTGCAGAGTGTAAGCAGAACCAGATTCATACCTTACAGCCAAGTTTGGGTCCGTGCAGCAGCGCTGTGGCGACTCCCTGTCGGATCGCACTCAGCTGTCTCGGGTGCACGTGCGCCAGGTTGGCCGCGCTATCGGCTGATTTATCTAGCCTGGGACAGGGGTTCAAGTAACAATAAAAACTTCCTCACAACACAATCTTAATTAAATCGTCCTGCCCCTTAATTATGTAACCGTTCATGTATACATCTGTGTACGAAAGCGGAATCTTTACTTAGCTTTGCTGTATTGATATGAGGCGTAAGTAATGTATCACACAGTAGATACATTTCAGTCTATATCTGATACGAGACAGCGTTATTATTATGTCTGGTATTAAACAGTATCAAAATATTAAAAGGTATTTAGGGATCGATTGTTTCTAAGTAGTGTTGAAAACAGTCATGAGTAAAATTTTTTTCAACACACTTGCTCATAAAGTGGCTCTATTCACCGCAATTAGGCACAGAATGACACCCATAATCGAGCTGTGATTTTTTCATTACTATAACTCACTAGTGAGTTATACTTTTTTTTTATTTATAAGTTGAGTTGCTTTGTTCTCAAAAAAAATTTATAAAAAAAAATCGTATTGCGATCAAATAAATTAATGTGCCTATTGCTTGCTCTTTTCATGCAACTTCTTATTTAAATAGATAATTTTAACTCGTACATGTTTAATAAATAAAACTTTCACTCAAATATAACTTTTGTTTTCTCTGTAATCTTTTATATTACATAAGTGTATTATCGTATTATTACTTATTTATATAGTCATAAATATTACTCCCTTCCTCCCGCTATCTTAATTTAAACACCCAATGCTAAGGTTGCTGGAAGAGATCTCTGTTAGAGATTAGTTCGCCTTTGAAACAAATTTCATGTAATAATATATTTTAAACTTTCGCGACTTGTACACATAGAATATTTTCGGGGTTTAATCGCGTAGTAATTTATTGCTATTTTACCTCGACGTTTCGACGACTTTACAGTCATCGTGGTCATGAGAAGACTGATGGCTATCACCCGTTCGCATGAGGTTTCAGACTATCACAAAGCGACTAAGCCCCGAAAATATTCTAACAATTTCATGTAATGATATTTCGAATTTACTATTTGCAATAAAGAATATATTAATAAAAGAAAACTTTAAACCTCGAAAATTACCCTACTTGGCTCTCTTAAGAGCCTTGCCTACGGCTCAGGTCTCAATGGCGCCTCGGCGGTAATCACCACTGTTACCATACGGCGGTAAAAACCAATAGTACCATAATGAACTTTATTATTATTGACTACAGTCTTATTTTTCATTCCGTAGAATTCTGACATTTCGTAAGTGTTGCTACTAAAGAGTTCTCCACCGAAAAAGAGACAAATTTGACCCATTTGAGAATAATAAAAATTTAATTATTTTTTATGTTTTACCTACATAAGGTTAAATTATTTACTTGCTTAAGTGACTTAATACAAAAATAACAAAGATTTCAATATCATGAACAATACATCGAATTAACTTTAATTACTTTATTTTATTCTAGAGCTGACAACACCGCCACCTAATTTAAGGTTTAGTAAACCTTTTTAGAAGAATAAAATGTTAGCTGTCACGTCGCGTCTGTCACTTTGATTTGCTGATGAAAAGAGACGTAATTATCACTCGTCGTAAATTCACTTTTAATGTGGAGCTCCGCACTTTATAAAATGGAAACATTCACTAATAAATAAAATGTATAGACTGAGATATTCAGACTCGCATTGAAATTGAAAAATATGCCTGGCCCAAAAGGTTTGTAATCTCTGATATGTCAAAAAATGATAACTGTCAGAATTCTACGGAATTAAAAATCAGACTATAGCTATTATTATTATTGACGGCCTCTGGGGCGCAGCGGTAGTGCATCTGCCTACCGTGCAACCGGGTTCAATCCCCGGTTGGGAACAAAAAAAAAACCCCAGGTATTGGATGTTTACATGTTTGTGATGTCGTTGTTTCTGGTTCCCGCGACACAGTGTATCCTAGTGTGGGGCCAGAAGCAATGTGTGTTCCTGTATGTAAATGTTACGTTATATTATATATTAAATGGGTCTACTCGCGATTATTTATTATGTAAAACCTATATAGCATGTGTGAATATCGCAAGTCATTATGAAATATTGTTAACATACCTCAGCGCTTGCCACGTACAATAGCCCATTGGTACACTAACAAGCCGTTAATCTATTGTTAACAGCTGCCAGTTGGCCAAAGTGCATACAAAAAACATTTGACAGCTGTTAACAGTAGATAAACAGATTGGTAGTGTACAATAAACTGGGGGTAAATGCGGTGCAGCTCGAGTAAGACTACTTCTCCTTACCTGAGCACTTTATCCGGCGCGAGTCCCGCGACAGTCTTAGCGGAGAGCTCCAGTTTGACGGACTGCTTGGCGCTGCCGATGCGGCGGTCCACGGAGTGCCAGCGCCGCGCCTCGCCCGCCAGAGCCTCCCGGTACGCTATCTGCAGCGGGCCCAGCTCCACCGCGATGTTGTACTCGCGGATTATGCGCTCCTTTATTATCTCCAGGTGAAGCTCGCCCATACCTGGTGGTGCAAGGGGCCTGTGGTGTTTTGTCCATTTTACTCCAAAATGATCTAGATTTTGAAATGGACGTTAGCAGGTACAGGATGGGTGAACGTCCCGTGACTACCGCTAGTGGCATTTTTCCGAGCGCTTCCGTGCTTCTCAAGGTATGTTAAGCCGTTGGTGCCGGTTGTCATGCAATTGCAGTCGTTAAGCCGTGTCAGAGACCTTATGGGCGGCTTCATAGCTTCTGACAGTAAGTAACGCTACTGTCTTACAATCCTCCACTAACCCATACTTGGCCCCCGTGATAGAGTATGGCCTAACCATCCTGCGACGTATGAAGAGACCCTTGCCCCAGCAGTGGGGACATCGGGTCTCTTGGGTAGATATCGACATTAGACCAGTCCATCCAAAGGTTGTCTGGAAGAGGTCACTTTTAGTGATTTCGCCGCTGTGTGTACCCTTAGGTGAAGAAATATCTGAGTTATTTCTATTTTTATGTACAATGAAGTGTTCTCCATCTATCTATCCCATTACGTAGATGCAATGGCCACTTTCCTACAATGCAGGAAGACCCGTGCCCCAGCAGTGGGGATATATTTCGATATGGTTCATATCGAAAGGTCAAATTGTTATAATAATTATAATAAATATTCATGGATATATTATACAGATCTCGTCAGCCCTATACTAAGTACAACTAAATGACTTGTGTTACAGGTGCTAACTCGACGATAGATTTAATACATTAAATACATAGATAACATCCAAGACCTGAGACAAACTAGAAAAGTTCGTTTCCTAGTTTGACCCGGCCGGGGATCGGATCCGAGCCCTTCGGTTTTACAGTCAGCGTGCCAAACCACTGCGCCACCGAGGTCGTCAAGTCATAAGTTGTCGAAGGTTGTCTGGCTGTATGGTTAGCACCGACCTGCCAGCACGAGTTGTCCAGCCTCGTCGTCGGTGCTGACGCGCAGGCTGGGGTCCTCCCGCTGCAGCTGCTGCAGCGCCGCCTCCAGCGCCTGCTGATGCGCCGCGCTCGGCGGCTCGATCGTGCAAAGGAACACTGGCTCCGGGACTGTCGTGCCTAGAGGAGGTAAGGAAAGATATTGTTAATAGTGCTTTTTTGGTTTCCATACCTCAAAAGGAAAAAAACGGAACCCTTATAGGATGACTTCTGTCCATCCGTTCGTCTATCTGTAAAGAACTTTTATTTCAGAAAGGTCCTTTGAACTTGTGAAAAAAATCTAAGTTTCTAAGTTTCGGGAAATAAGGTAATTACGTTTTACCTAATAAATAATCGCGATTTCACCCGTTTAATATATAACTATGTGCGAGTATCGCGAATCATTAACAAATACTAAAGATTATACAATTGGCAGGCTTAATACTATCTTTCTATACAATAGCTAGGCGGTGGTAGCGGAGCGGTGTAGAACGCCGGCCTCTCAATCGGGAGGTCGTGGGTTCAAACCCCGGCATGTACCGTTGACTTTGTTTTCTAAGTTATGTACATTTGTAAAATTATAGTAGCAATACCACTCGCCGACGGTGAAGGAAAACATCGTAAGGAAACCCCAGTGTCTGAAGTGTTAACGTACCTCAGCGCTGGCTACGTAGAATGGTCCAACTATGAGGCTAAGTGCGGAAATCTCAGGTCTAACTAACTACAATACCTATTCCTAGCAGTACGCTAGCCGCATCGACCGCCTCCCCCTCGGCGGCCTCTGTTTCAAGAGCGCGCAGTCTGAGCTCCGCGGCCGGCAGCGCCAGCCGCTCCCGGCCGCCGGGCTGGCTCAGCAACTTGCCCAGCCGGTCCTTGGCGCGACCGGCCGCCGCCTGCGTCGAGGTGACGAGATCGCCTGTCATCGTCGTCTGCGAAACAGCGACCAGTTAGTAATACATTTAATGCAGAAGTTCCTAATCTTTTGTCGACCAAGGACCACTTTTTGTGTTCAGCAGGGACCACAAGCAGGTTTGTGGATTTGCACGCATATTGATAGAAGTTAGCATACTATTATACTATTTTTATTTTTAATGCACTAACCCGTGCTAAGGACAATTTTAAAAACCTATTTAGAGGCTAAAAATTCCACTCATGCCGGGATTCGAACCCGCGACCTCTGGCTATCCGTGCCAGCGCTCTTTCCAACTGAGCTAATGGGCAACTCACCGGCATCAGTGAAATTTCGAACCTTTTTTACACTATTCTCTGTATTACGTACAGGCAGCGACAGGATTAAGTGTAAAGAGTGTCCAGATAAATATTCTGCTTTGTTTGGCAAGAAATAGATTTCATAGATTTCAGATAACCAAAAACCTCTTCCCGTTCTGAAAAAGCGCAACAGACTTAAAGTTTTAGCTTAGAGGCCAGACCTTGATTCAAATTGGTCTCTGAACACCTATTTTTTCAGGCGATGTTCACTTTCTGCTTGAACAACCAAAGGTGTTTCTTACCTTGAGTCCACTCACTACAGCAATATTTCCAGCGGTCACCGATTCCACCGGTTTATACTCATCAGCTAACGCCACGTACAGGGATGCAGACTGGAAGAAAACAACTGTTTGAGACAGTTTAAGCCTTTCGTACTATGGTCAAAGAGATTACATTACAATTTAAGTAATTACTTGATCGCTTTTATCTTGTCCAAGGCTATAAATCTTTTGGCCTTTCGTTATCTCTCCGCTGTACAGCCTCAGAAACGTCAGCACGCCTCTCTGATCGTCGTGTTGCACTTTGAACGCCCTCGCAGCCAGATCTTTGTCAAAAACTTTATACAACTCTTGGCACTGCAAGGGAGACGGTAGGTAATCAATCACAGCGTCCATAAGCATTTGCACGCCCACGTTTTTGTAGGAGCTACCGCAGAGTATCGGAAACAATTTCATCTCAAGAGTGCATCTGCGAATGGCCGAATTGAGCTCGGACTTATTCAAATTATCTAGGGACTCCTGCTGGATGATTACGTCAGCTAGTTTATCGTCTAAAGAGGATATGGTGTCAACAATTTGTCTGTGCTCGTTCATGGACCGCTCCCAGGTTGGTCCGTCTTCCTTTTCTGTTAATTTCCGCCGGGTATACTTCAGTCCACGCCCTTGTGTGAAGATTATCTCCTCTAACGTCACCAGGTCAATGAGACCTGGAACAAAAGGAAAATAATTTAACATAACATAAAATAACCTCAGGCCTGTATCCCGGGCAGGTAGACTGGCAGGAGACCTGTGTTTCTAAAATAAAACGTATTAATACCATCATTTTGAATTATGTAGCGAATGAACGCAGTTACCATCCATATATTGCGAGATATCTTGGTGTAAAGATTAAACTAAAGGTGTGTATTCGTAAATTTATCTTGTAGACTTTTAGTCCGGATTTACTTACGGGTGTTGTTATATCGGAAAAGTCCGACCAGGTTAAAAATCGGACTAAAAGTCTACAATGTGTTGTGCTTACGAAAGTTTTAGTTCATAAATTTATCTTCTTCGTATTTCCTAATCATCATCACCATCATCATCAACCCATTATGTTCCCATGTAATTCCGTATGTCTATCAGCTATTTTTATACACCTCCTGCGGTTGACGTAAAGAATATGCTTGTAGCATTAAGTTCGCCGCATTGCCACTGTAATATTTATTTATGTGCAATAAACGGATTATTAAAAATAATAATAAAGGATTACGAATACGTGAAGATCTAGACACGACGCGATACCTAGGCATCATTAACCCATCAACCAGACAGAGGCTCAAGCGAACTGAGGTCAGTTTTGATAATCAAATATGATACACCAACAATACGATTTGAAACTAAAATTATGCACTTTTTATCCCCATGTCATGCGGACAAAGTCACCACAAATGCTAAAGTGACTGAAAATGATCGTTATGTCTTGTCTTCACGCCTAAACAACTAAAACAATTTGCGCGATTTTTTTATCGAAATAGGTTACTTCCTAAGTAAGGACTAAACCTAAGCTAATCCCACGCCATCGCCATAGCAACATAACATAGCATCAAGCCTCAAAAATTGGCACCAAACGTGTATGAAACGACGAATTTTCGACGTGGGTTTTATCTCTTTTTTAAGTAAAACAGGTTACATTTGACCCAGTCACGCCTGATGGTAAGCGAAGTCGGGGTCTACGATATTACGTGCTTGCCTGTTAAATGGCGGTTGACTTTACTTTTAAAAGCACTCAAGTACATAAAATAAGTAAATATCATTCCGATGTAAAAACCTAACTGCAAAGTAGCTGGTCGGGGCTGTAAGTGATGCAATCTATTTCAGCCAGATGTCGCTGCCTTTACGTAATACAGAGAATAGTGTCAAGAGGTTCGAAATTTCACTGATGCCGGTGAGTCGCACATTAGCTCAGTTGGATAGAGCGCTGGCACGGATACCCAGAGGTCGCGGGTTCGAATCCCGGCATGGGTGGAATTTTTAGCCTCTAAATAGGTTTTTAAAACTCAAGTACATTTCCGTGCATGTATGTTGTGTATTTAATTAGTTGTATGCATACAAAATAACATAGACAATAATTAAAAAATTCATTTAAAAAAAACACTCAAGTTATATGTCTCCGGAAAGAAAGACGACGACAGCGTGTTCCAGAACTTTGCCGTTCTTATTAAGTATAAAAGAATACACGAATCGCTCAGTGCGGATTCGCGGAATATCGACGACAAAAGCTTGCATTCGAGCCGATCGTCTGCCGGTCCGATGGAAGAACGGGCATAGGGGTATATGAGTTCTCATGGGAGAAGCTTGCGCAAACAGAGTCGATCGTCTGCCGGTCCGATGGAAGAAAGGGGATGGGGCTATAAGAGTTCTCATGGGAGAAGCTTGCGCAAACAAAACTTTGGGGGGTAGGCCCATTATTCTCACCAATGAGCTTCCCCTCGTGCCGGACTGGCGCGTGCAGCAGCAGTGGCTGCACGTGCAGCTTGTCGGCGACGGCGCGCGCGCACTCCGCCTCGTCCGCGTCGCCCCGGTCCATCTTGTTGAGGTAGAGTAGACGCGGCACGCGGTAGCCATTCGCCTGCCGCCAAACGGTTATCGTCTGCGCCTCCACGCCTGTAGGAATAATTCGTTTTTTAGACCTGAGATTTCCGCATTCAGCCTCCAAGTTGGGCCATTGTGTGTTACAAGCGCTGAGGTATGTTAACACTTCAGACAATAGGGTTTCCTCCTTTACAATTAGCGAGTGTTATTGCTACTATAACTTCACAAATGCACATAACATTGAAAACAAAGTCATTGGTACGCGACAGGATTCGAACCCACGACCTCCAGATTGCGTTTTACCGCTCCGCTACCAGCGCTCGACGCCTGGGAGATGGTAGTGGATAAGTAACTATTTCTTAATGACTCGCGATGCTCATATATGTTGTCTATGGAGAACTTATCCAACCATAATGATAGTTATATATTATTACATTGTATTTATTAAGAGGGAACGAAGGAAAAAGTACCCGGAACCAGCGTGCGTGCATGCAACGATTTATGAACGTTGATGAAGCGAAGGTGATCTGTCAGGATCGTGGCAGTCCCTGGTCTCTTCCTACCCCTCTGGGATACAGGCGCGAGGTAATGTATGTGTATTTATGTATTTATGAAGTAAAGCCCTCTGTTGCTCAGCCTAATGCACAATGTAATATATAACTATGTACGAGCATTGAAATTAAGGTAGAATTTTTATGTTTTCGGCAATACTAGTCTCTAGGGCTGACATTCAGAGACGGATCCCAAGTTCACGCTTAGAGCAGTCTTAGCAAAGTAAACTAAAGTCATACTTAGTAAAGAGCCGAAATTTTCGTATACATTCATTAACGTAAAATTAACGGTACATTCGATCCGGAGTTAAGCATTGAGCTAAGAGAAGAAACGTCTTAAGAAAGTCATCTATATTGTCTATTATTTTTTAGTGATGTAGTTCTTACCGGTTTTTTAAATATTATATCGCTACAGGAGAGCAGGACAACATCATACAAGTTTATGTATGTGAGAGTGAAATAAAAAGCTCACAGATAATGCTCGTAGAACATCAGTGAAATGACGCGTGACGTTTGGAGTCGTCTGTGAGCGAAAGAATTGTTTACATTCTTTGGTTAGCGGTTGGCGCGAGTTTTATAAGTTGGCGAAAACTGTACCTATTCTCAATTCAGTAAATTATTATTCATTATTCATCATCCAGACCTAGGTCTCCCAAGGCGTCCACTTCTTTTAAAAAGTCTATAACTTTAAAGCGATTCATTTTCTCACAAAACTCCGCAGTAAACGCAATGCTAATCACAAACTCCAACCAAAACAATACGACAAAAAGGTAACCTCAAAGTGAAGTGAAGAGAACCAAATGACAAATGACAGTTCTAAGTTCACGAAAAGTCACCAATATTGGCTACTTACACTTAGCTAAGTACCATTTCATACTCAACTTGATAAGATTTGATTCTGAATACGAAATAATTCTAAGTACGTGATTTTGACATTTCTGAGACCGGTCTTAGCTTAGTTTCGTCTCTGAATGTCAGCCTAGGAATAGAAGTGTAATAGAGTACAAATTGCTTTGGAAAATATCGATTTGGGTCATCATAACATATGGGAAGGAGTGCATGATGTCTGTCAAGATCTCTCCAGGATATAAGCTTACGATTTTATGTAATTTAATGCAAGATAAGTGTCTTTGGCGCTCGTGGCCTAGCGGAACCGAGTGATTGGAATCAATCACTTGGGTTAAGCAACAACAGGCGCGGTCTGATACTGGATGGGTGACCATCTCATGACTACCGCTATTGGCATTTTTTCAGAAGCCACTTCGCAAGGCACGTTAAGCAGTTGGTGCCGGCTGTTATGTAATGGCAGTCGTTAAGCCATGTCAAAAGAGCGGTGGTAGCGGAGCGGTGTAGAACGCCGGCTTCTCAATCGGGAGGTCGTGGGTTCGAACCCCGGCATGTACCAATGACTTTGTTTTCTAAGTTATGTACATTTGTGAAATTATAGTAGCAATACTACTCGCTGACGGTGAAGGAAAACATCGTAACCCTAGTGTCCGAGGTGTTAGCGTACCTCAGCGCTTGCTACGTACAAAAGCCCAACTAAGAGGCTAAGTGCGGAAATCTCAGGTCTAACTAACTAAGCCATGTCAGAGGCCTTACTGACAGTAAGGCCCACCACTGTCTTACAATCCTTCCCCAACCTGGACTTGGCCCCCATGGTGGAGTATGGCCAAACCTTCCTACCATACAGAAAGAGACCTGTGCTCCAACAGTGGGGACATATAAAGGGTTGATATTGAAGTGTCTTTTTTGACATACAATAATTCTATTGTAAGGCTTTATTTAGTTACATGGCAGGCTTCCACATACCAGCAGAAGCATCCAGCACCACCACAGCTCCATCCAGCACTGCCAAGCTCTGTTCCACCTCCATCGTGAAGTCAATGTGGCCCGGTGTGTCAATTAAGTTGATCTGGCTGCCGTTCCAGGGGAATGACACTGCTGCCGCTGTAACAACGTTGTTTGTAGTCTTGGTTAAGTACCGAACGTAAACAAAGGAGAACTTCTTGGTGCTATAGGAGTATCAAGGTGCTGCTTTTTACTGGTATTCTGTTTGAAGTCTTAACTATTTCCTAAATTGTTGTATTACAGTGGATGCAGGAATTTTGGTCTTTTCATTGTAGTTTCTAACCCTTTTAGTCCCTAGAATCATTGCTTAGACAGATAGAGAGATAGATAGAGAACACTTTATTGTACATATAAATGGAAATTACACAGATATTTCTTAACCTAAGAGTACAGACGGCGGCCTTATCACTAAAAGTGATCTCTTCCAGACAACCTTCACCAGACAACCAGACTTAGACAACCTTAGAGAGCTGCTATGACTCTTTATTCACTGTAGGGATATCCCATTAGTTCTTCTTCTGTCCTTTAACTCCTTAGGGGGCATAGGTGCGCTGCAGCTTTCAGTCCAGGCCAGATAGTGTCGGTTGCACTAGGAAGTTTATATAAGGGTTTGTCTGATAAGGACAGTGTTGCCAACTCAGATTTTGAAAATGACGTAGGCCAGATTAGAAAATTACGTAGATTTAGTAAAAATTGCATAGGAAAAGTTCGTAGATCTACGTTCTTTTTATATGACCTTTGTTGCTTTTTTTAACCCAAGCTGAATACTTCTTGTCTTTTTCCCATAAGTTTGAGTATTTTTGTTCATAATGAAGCTTTCTTTTTTTAAGTGGGAGTAACAATTCGGTTTTCCTCACTGTCACTGCTTATTTCCATACCTATTGAATTCAATTGAGCAATGGAAGCTGAAAATTAACACAAACGAACGACGAAACGAAACTCGAAGGGATTTGAAAAGAATACTCAGTTGACGTTTCACTTTTTCTTTAGGGCGCGCGGCGAGCGAGCAAGAGACGTTTCGTTTTAGGTAAGCAGATAGTCGCCATGACGTGAGTTTTTATCTCAGGTTTTTATGAATGACGTGACCGTTGTTGTGGCGAGGCGAGTGTGCGATGAACGGAATGTATGAACTTTTTTTTTTTTGCGACAGTAATAGATATTTTTCCTATTCAGCCTAATGGATTTGGATTTGAATTGTATAATTTGATTAAAAATAAGTAGATTCCGTGACTGAAGTTCGTAGGTTTTCTAGAACGGCCTAAATACGTAGATCTACGTAAAAAGACGTAGAGTTGGCAACGCTGGATAAGGATTTCTTGTCCTATCCACGTGGCCTCTCCAGAGCAACACCTGGTTGGTTATAAATGATTTAAGTAGTATCACATGAGTATTGGCTGAGTACTCACAAGTAATGGTGATCCCACGTTGGCGCTCTTGTTCCATGTAGTCAGTGACGGTGTTTCCATGGTGCACCTCGCCCATGGAACGAATAGTGCCAGAGTAGAAGAGCATTCGCTCTGTTGTAGTCGTTTTACCTTTGGAATATAATAATTAAGTCTTTGCAAACTATATTGAAGGCAATCTTTATGATGGCTAGATAATTCGGAAAAAAAACGGGTAAAAATCGGTGATTTCAAGGTTATATCCTCACCTGCGTCGATATGTGCTAGGATTCCAATATTCCGGATACTTTCAATATTTTGCTTCTCTCCGAGCTTAGTCGTAGTACTAAAGCGCCGTAACTGTGCATTTCTGTATATTTTTCTGTAATAATTCACTAAGCAAAACGTCCTCATCTCAGCTGATGTAAACAATGCAGCCATTTTGATTGAGTGATCTGAAATTTCACAGACTAAACAAAAACAGTTTTTTTTTATGTTAAGTCTGTGAAAGATTGAAAAGAGTGAAAGATAAAGATTGATGTTGAAACGCAGCCTACTCCTATCTCGCTCCCACCCACTCATTTACTCGTAGAAAGAGACTTGCTTCACAGAACAAGATTTACTATTTTACTCAGGGATGTTATACGTGCCATAATTATGGTATATGTACCATAATTCAGTTGTTCGTACCATGTACCATGCATGATACATCCACTATGGTACGCAAAAGTACCATAATTATGCCATTTTTTTCATCACAAGCACTTTTGCATCACATATTTTCATCTTTCGCTTCGAGTTTTTTTTTTACCGATATCTAGCAACAGTAAAAAATAATTCATTTCGTTCAGTAAGTCGATAAGAACGTTCATATCTGTAATAGTTTTTGGAGGCTGTGGATTGTAAGTGAACTTCACAGGTGAACTTTGTAGCTTTATCGGTAATTTTTCTTCAAAAAGTTGAACTTAGAAGTAGCGAATAGCACAGATTAAAAAGAAAAAAGCGAGTAGGTAGAGTGTTCGTTTGAAGAATTTGTGAAAATTCGAAGAAATTTTAATACTTTGATTAATAGTACCTAACTACCTACCTAATTTATTAAATCCGTAAGAGTTTACCACCCGTACCTTATTTTTTTCAAAAATACCATAATTTTGAGCATCTGGTGCCATAATTCAAGACTTGGCATGTAACATCCCTGATTTTACTTTCTCTCTCACTCATTTTCGCAATGGCACCCGCGTCGATTTGTTTGTGTTGAATACGTGACGAAACAGTTTTATTAGTTTTGAGCTTCTAAACAACATAACAACTAGACGGATAAGCTCTCACCATGGGAGTACCCGCCTTCTTCCGCTGGCTCAGCCGCAAATACGCCAGCGTCATTGTAGAATGTATTGAACAGAGGGTAAGTGCCACCTAACCTCAAATCTGTAGACCCACTCTACAAATTTCCAAATTGCGACTGACATCTCTGATAATACCCTCAGCCAACCGACGTGGACGGCCAGCTAGTCCCAATAGACTCATCCCTACCCAATCCAAATGGTGTAGAGTTCGACAATCTTTACTTGGACATGAATGGCATCATTCATCCCTGTACACATCCCGAGGACAAGCCAGCACCTAAAGATGAAGACGAGATGATGGTGGCAATCTTCGAGTGCATCGACCGTCTGTTCCGCATCGTGAGGCCGAGGAAAGTGCTCTACATGGCCATTGATGGAGTGGTGGGTAGATGGTAGCGTTAAGATCTTCCCAGTTGCTTTCCTTAGGGAAGATTGTAAAGATAATAAAGGATATTTCTTTTAAAATATTTTTTGGTTACAGTGAATTATTCTCTATCCGTTATTCTATCAAAAACATTTTAGGCTCCCCGTGCTAAGATGAACCAGCAGCGTTCTCGCCGTTTCCGTGCCTCCAAGGAGACACAGGAGAAGATTGATGAAATTGCACGCATCCGCACTGAGCTGCAGCTTAAGGGAGCCTATCTGCCCCCAGAGAAGCCAAAGGAAGCACACTTTGATTCCAACTGTATCACACCAGGCACACCATTTATGGACCGGCTCAGCAAGTGCCTGCATTACTATATTCATGACAGGTTTGTGCACTCTATCAATGTCTCATTTGAATAACAAAGTTCTGATAAATTGTGTACCACATTATTCCTACATGGAACTCGCTGTATCATTCGGGTCCAACATAGACAGTAGACTTCCCACTATGTTAGGGAAATTAGTTTGCCGAACTACTTACACTAACATGGCCATTACATTACATGTTTACAACAAACTTATTTGTAGAGAGGTGATTTATTTTATTTTACGTATGATATACATGGGGTTAAAATACGAAAGGGAGAACATCAATCCCATCTGTCACTACTTTGTCTGCTTTGTATACACTGGTGATGAGAAATAGCTATTTAATATGGCAAGTGTATTGATAAATAAAATAATAATAATAATAAATTTGTTTATTGTTCAAAAGCATAATGTGGGTTTGTACATCACTTAAACTATTTATCTATTAAATTATAATTGCATGCTCATAGTTTTCTTAGTTATTAACAGTAGGTACATCATTAATATAACTAAACAAGCCTTGATCAGTAATAGAAAGAAATGTACAATGGTGTTTGCTGGCCCTTATACTAAGCTAAAGCCTGTATGATAAGAGCCAGTAAAGCTAAAAATATATTATATTATATATATTTCTTAAGGGATAGGATGGCTATGCTGTCATTACAAATGTCTCCTAGCTTATTACTAAATGGAAGGTTGAAGGATCAAAGTTAGTACAACTGCAATATTTGTCTGTTTATCCCTTAGACTGAACAATGACCCAGGCTGGAAAGGCATTAAGGTGATCCTGTCAGATGCCAATGTGCCTGGAGAAGGAGAACACAAGATCATGGACTACATTCGTCGCCAGAGAGGTAACACACTGGATATTGATGTATTCCCACACTGAACTCCTCCTGAAACTACTTACAGGTGAAAAATCTTTAGCACCGCTACTACTCATTGTATGCTAGTGCCATAATACAAGAGGAAGTCCAGCCTATCTCTGGCGCTGATTTAAGCCCTCACATTCCCCAGCACAACCCGACCACGACACAAACACGCAGCACGTGCTGTGCGGCGCGGACGCCGACCTCATCATGCTGGGGCTGGCCACCCACGAGCCCAACTTCACCATCATCCGCGAGGAGTTCAAGCCAAACAAGCCCCGCCCTTGCGACGTCTGCGGGCAGCTCGGTGAGTTATACCCAATAATTCTTAGTGCGAATGCCTCTGATTCTGTCACTCATCTTAGTGAGCTATCCATAAAAACACGCCTATCTACATTTTGCCAAGTGAAAGGCCATCAGCTTCTTCGGACACATCATTCATTCTCCCAGGCACAGTTTGAAGCAGATGATGGCAGGTGGATGGTAAATGTATCAGAGGAATGTCAAAGGATAAGCCGGTGTCATACTAAACCTAGATATAAGTGGACTAGACCACTGAAATCTAGATGTAGTAAAGGGTAGGGCAGTAAGAAAAGCTACTTGACCAAGTTCTTAACCCTACTGTTCCCCAGGTCACGAGATGAAGGAGTGCACAGGTACCACACCCCAAGACTCGCTCGTGAAGGACTCCAACCCAGCCTTCGGGACTCAGGACAGCTTCATCTTCGTCCGCTTGAGCGTCCTACGCGAGTACCTGGAGCGGGAACTTCAGATGCCAAACCTTCCGTTTCCCTACGACTTTGAGCGCGCGCTGGATGATTGGGTGTTCATGTGCTTCTTTGTCGGGAACGACTTCCTCCCCCACCTCCCCTCGCTGGAGATCCGTGAGGGCGCCGTGGACAGGCTCGTGAACTTGTACAAGAAGTGCGTCTATAAGACCAGGGTGAGTGTCATAATTTATGTTTTCTAGCGTCTATTTTTTAGTCGATACATAAGAATAACTATTCCTACTAAGTATTATCTAATTATCTCCTCCGAAACAGCTTCACCAACTTTTATGAACTTTTTGTGTATATAGGTCGTAGGCACTGTTTGCCACGTCAACTAGGAAGCTACAAAATTTGACATAAATTATATTGACATTATATATCCTAAAGTTATATGGTAATAAATGGTTCGTGGTTTGTTCGTGATACAATATAACCCATTTAACCCATGTTGTAAATGACTTAGGGAGCTATAATATTATTTGGGAATACCATTTCTAGCTAGCAGAATTTGTGGTTTTGCTTTTATGACGAAAGTGTAAATTGTAAATGTAACAGCAGCAAGTAGTTAAAATAAACTAATGTACAATTCAATGACACTTCATCATATTAATATGAAGTCACTTCAATATACTTCGTATTTGGGTATTTTGGCTAGGAAGCCCTGTTCTACATATTTTTAATTGTGTTAGGCATAAATAACTGTCTGAAATAAATATTTTTTTTTCCAGTTAAAAACCAATAGTCTTTTTAAAAACTTATTTCATAAAATTTCATATTTCATAAAACTCAAATGCAGTTTACATAGTCTGTGGTAAAGGAAAAGGCGTAAACACAAATTACATTTAAACTGCCTTAGAGAAGCTTTAAATAAAATTGCTTTAAATTAATTAAATAATAGACAGCATACTTGCTACAAACCCACTACAATGTCAATGTTCCCGAGCAGGGTTGGCTGACCGACTCCGGCGACGTAAACCTGGAACGCGTTCAGGTCATCATGTCGGAGCTTGGCCTCGTGGAGGACGAGATCTTCAAGCGGCGCCAGCAGAACGAGCTCAACTTCAAGGCTCGAGAGAAGGCCAAGAAGCGAGGCCAGCAACAGCAGAGGCCGAACTTTAATCTGTTGCAGAACACGCAGTTTGCTGCTATGGCAAGTGATGGCCAACTTTTAATAAATTTTATTCCGTACCGAAACGCCACGAGCTTTTCGGTCCGGAACCTAGTGAAACCGAGTGATTTTCTGGGACTACCGCTAGTGGCATTTTTAGTGGCGCCGAGAGCTCCCGTGCTTCGCAAGACGTTAAGCCATATCAGAGTCCTTATAGGGCGGCTTGATAACTTCTGACCATAAGGCCCGCCACTGTCTTACAATACTCCACCAACCCAGACTTCGCCCCCGTGGTGGAGTATGGCCTAACCCGCCCACCATGCAGGAAGAAACCCATGCATCAGCGGGTTGCTGATACAAAATTTAATTCCGGACCGATACACACATCTCTAGAATGCCATGCCCGTAACAATCTATACAGCCCAAGAAAGTCGCCCAATGTTGGGACTATATATTGAAAGTCTATTTCGTTATCAACCCTTGTATGTCCCCACTGCTGGGGCACGGGTCTCTTCCTGCATCGCAAGAAGGTTATGCCATACTCCACCACGGGGGCCAAGTCCGGGTTGGTGGAGGATTGTAAGACAGTGGCGGGCCTTACTGTCAGAAGTTATCAAGCCGCCCATAAGGCCTCTGACATGGCTTAACGACTGCCATTATATGACAGCCGGCACCAACGGCTTAACGTGCCTTGCGAAGCACGGAAGCGCTCGGAAAAATGCCACTAGCGGTAGTCACGGGACGCTCACCCATCCCATACCTGACCGCCTCCTCTTAGTCCTGAAAGTCTATTAAAAACCTTTTTAGAGGCTAATAATTCCAATTTGAACGCGCGACCTCTGGCTATCCGTGCCAGCGCTCTTCCAACCGAGGTAATGGACGACTCACGTACGTAATACAGAGAGTATTGTAAAGAGGTTCGAAAAGTCACTGATGCCGGTGAGTCGCCCATTAGCTCAGTTGGAAGAGCGCTGGCACGGCTAGCCAGAGGTCGCGGGTTCGAATCCCGGTATGGGTGGAATTTTTAAGCCTCTATATAGGCTTCTAAAGAATGCCAAGAAACAACAGAAGCCTAATTTCAAACAGTTGCTGAATAAGCAAATAATAAATAAATGAAGTAATGTTCAGAATTTATATATAACACTATTTCAACTTCGAAGATAAGAAACGAGAGGATTTTTCATTTATCGTCCTACTCTTGTCTCTTGGACTACCAATCTACGAGATCATTCTTGCTTATAATGCACGAGTGTGCTACGTTTGTGGTCTAATATTTTTGAATAAAACGCCAAGATGGTGACATCTAGGTATAGTAAAATAACAAAATATGTAACCTGTTCTATGTTTGCATAGATTAGGATTCTTTTTATTTTTTTGTTGTTTCCATTTAATGACGTTTTTCCGGTTTCGTAGACCCCACAGAACATAAAGGTTATGTGGTAGCCACTGCCAATTTCTGAATTATTGAGAATTGCGCTAAGTAAATAGTTGACTATAGTGCTGTCTCTTCGGATTTCTCTAAAAAGAACGTGACAGAACATAACTTAATTATTTTCTTAGTACAATTCAGAAACCGGCCCATAGATTTGTTTTTGTGATTTAAAATTAATGAATGCAGCCCAAATCGGAATAATCGGACCAAGATTTAAAAATTATATATTTTCTCCAAAATAAACAAAAATGATTTTTTTGTAAGACAATACCAATTGATTTATGTTACAGCCAGTTGGACAAGGGTCCAGGGCAGTGGAGAATGCGCGCCAAGAAGCGGCGAACATCCGCATCGCTGGCATGCACACTAACGCTGTAAGTAACACGTCAGTTGTAAAAAAAAAACACCTTACGTTGTTTACTTACACCTACTTCCTTACGGATTTTGTCAATGACTTCTGAACTTGTTAGATCACATGGTGGGTTTTCCCTTGATAAATCACAGTGAAGTTCATTTACTAAACAATGCTGTCTAAAATTTCTTATAGTGTTGGTTTATTGAATTAAAAAAATTAATTGCTTTGAATATAATAATGAAGCCCAAATCCACCATTCCCCTGTTATAGCAAGACGGGGCCGAGGGCCGAGGTCGCAAGCGCTCGGCCGCGGCCGCCGGCCTCGACTCGCCCGCGGCCGAGGCCGAGGACGAAGACGAGCAGAAACATGACGAGGTGCGGCTGTGGGAGGCCGGCTTCAAGGAGCGCTACTACGAGAGCAAGTTCGAGGTCTCCAGGGATAACCTCGAGTTTAGGTAATGGAATTGGAGTTACGTAACTCATATGCTGTGTATTATAAGTATTACCAAACAGGTTAGATTATCTTTTTTATTATTATTATTAATACTTTTATTGCACATAACTTTTAACAATGAAATTATACATTCCGCCGGACTTAGTGCCATACGCATTTTCTACCAGTTAACTGCAAGAGGTAGACGAAAAGGTTGGTCGGCATGCAAAAAACAAGATATTATTGTTTTTTATCTTGGGTCTCACTGTCTTGAAATAAATAAAGAGTAATAAGAAAGTAATTATTTATATTATAAATTATGCTTTGTAATATTATGTTTGCCTAGTCACTAGTATTTGTAGTAGTTTGATCACTCTTAGTCCAGTACATTGTCCACGTACATTGCCATACCGTGTATGGCTAATTTTCTGTGTTTCGCTTTTCATGTATGCTACTGTTTTGTTTATGCTTTCTTCGTGCTGCGACTAGTAATTAGATTTATATACGTGTGTCTTGTGTGAATAAATAATCTATTTATCTATTTAAATATCTGTTTTTTTTTTACATATTAAATACAAATAGGCCGGCCGGTGTCTTAGAAACCTCTACCAACCCGGACTTGGCCCCCGTGGTGGAGTATGGCCTAACCTTCTTGCGACAGCAGGAAGAGACCAGTCCTCAGCAGGGTGGACATTCAGGGTTGCAACCGGCAAATATAAAAATAACACAAACAAAAAGATTTCTCATGCCTTTCTTCGAACGTAGACCGCGACTCGGCAAACGTAGTGTAAGACGCCCTCCGACCAGGTGGGATGGCGCTCTGCGAAAAACTGCAGGCAGATGTTGGGTGCGGTGCATCTGGGCGCTTTGGCGCTCATTAGGGGAGGGCTATGTTCAGCAGTGGACTAACATAGCCTGATGGTGATAATGTGTTTCTGATCCTGAGGCATGTTCTCGGGGGTAAATTATTATTTACATTGTGATTGGTAATTCCCCCGGCAGGTACCGCGTGGCTCTGCAGTACGTCCGCGGGCTGTGCTGGGTGCTCCGGTACTACTACCAGGGCTGCGCCAGCTGGAAGTGGTACTTCCCCTACCACTACGCGCCCTTCGCTTCGGACTTCGTCAACATCGGCGGCCTCAGCACCACCTTCGAGAAGGGGACTCAGCCAGTAGGTTAAGTTCTTACTAAATTCCGCTTCTAGATGGCAGCACTTGATTGAATGTTGACCGTGGTACAAATACAAAATGGTAAAATATTTGCCAAAGAGATTAACGAAAATAAGAAAGAAAGTCCTCAGTGCTGTAGTGTCATTTAAACTTATTCTACAATTAGCAAAGGGGAAGTTAAAAAGTACCCGGAAATGGCGTGCGTGCATGCACCGACTCATGATCGTTGATGAAGCGAAGGTGATCTGTCAGGATCGTAGCTAGTGGCAGTCCCTGGTCTCTGCCTACCCCTCTGGGCTACAGGCGTGAGGTTATGTATGTCTTGATAGATAGAGAACACTTTATTGTACATAAAATGGAAATTACACAGATATTATGTGCATGTTTGTCTATAATAACTGTGCCCCGCGGTGTTTATAGATTGTCCCATGGGAATAAGATATTTTACCGCAATAAAACGTAGCCTATATGTTAATCCAGGGTGTCAGCTAACTCCATTCCAAATTTTATTAAAATCGCTCCAGCCGTTTAGACGTGAAGAAGTTACAAACATACACACTCACAAACTTTCGTCTTTATAATATTAGTGTGATTTATCTTTGATGAGGAAAAGGTTATTTTATACCCAACAGTGGGCAGCGGTGGGCTGATGATGAAGGGAGAAAACGGCGGTCCTTAGGGGCCGAATTAATTTTGAACGCTCAATTAATTGACAGTGGTTTTGTTTCACTGCAGTTCCGTCCGCTGGAGCAGCTGATGGGTGTGTTCCCGGCCGCCTCTTCATCGCACGTGCCCAAGCCTTGGGCCAAGCTAATGAGCGACCCGGTGAGGCTACTGAACCATCGCTCCTCATTTCTTTGTTCCACATATTTCCACAGATCTAGTAGCACAAATCCGGACTGAGGGAAGAGACCGGTTAGTGCACGCGACTGTACACTTTAGTGTACAGTCGCGTGCACTAACCTGTAAACACCTAAGAACCTTGTCACATTAACCACTTCTAGCTTGATGTTTGAGAAATTGACTGTTTTGACTTTGACAAGGTAATGAAGTGCGTACATTTTAGTGCTCGAGACTGTACGTGCTTTTTCTTAGACAGAGGAATAGGCCCAATCACCACGCATATTAAATCCACTGTGGATGGTCAGTAGTTGAAGTCAGACCCGATATTTCTGCACTTAACCTCATAGTTGGGCCATTGTACGGTTCAAGCGCCGAGGTATGTTAACACTTCAAACACTAGAGTTTCCTCACGGTGGTTTTCTTTACGCTGGTAGCGGAGCCGTAGAACGGTGTCCTTTCATTTGGAAGGCCGTGGGTTGGAATCCTTGCATGTACCAATGACTTTGTTTTCTTGGTTACATACATTTGTGAAGTTATAAGAGCAATACCGCTCGCTAACCGTGAAGAAAAACATCGTGAAGTAACCTGAGTGTCTGAGATGTTCACATAGCTCCGTGCTTAAATTCGCCAATCCACGGTGGGCACGCGTGGTGATTAAGCCCATACTGTATCTTTGAGAGAATACCTTTATCCTGTAGTATAGTGGGTCGTTTACAATCTCGTCTTACACGTAGTCTTACTCATAACCTGCTGCGGCCGAGAATAGGTGATCTTAGTATTTTTATTTTTAATGCACTAACCCGTGCTAAGGACAATTTTTAGAGGCTAAAAATTCCACCCATGCCGGGTTTCGAACCCGCGACCTCTGGCTATCTGTGCCAGCGCTCTATCCAACTGAGCTAATGGGTGAGTCGTGAGTCAGAGGTCGCGGGTTCGAATCCCGGCATGGGTGGAATTTTTAGCCTCTAAATAGGTTATTAATAGGTGATCTGCTTAAAGCTGTGCTAGCTTTGACAGACCATTACTGAATAAACACTTCCACACCACTGGAGTAAGGGGGGTGAGAAAAAGTGGTACGTCGTAAATTAATCAGGTGTCGCTAGATGGCGTCCTTTCAAAACTGTCTCGTTTACATAGTGATGGGCTGTTTTTTATTACGTTCTACCACCACAGAGGAAATCTCTATCACGAACTAAAGCCGGCGCTTCACATAGCTGGTTTTCAGAGTGCTTAGTGCGAGTTTTTTAACTACTCGATCGCGTTAACGTAAACTCATATTTCTATGGCATCGAGGAAGCGCCACCTAGTGACAAGTATGGAAATTAAAATTGCTGAGTGCGAGTTGTAATGGTTTACGTTGAGAAGTGAACACGTTTACCAGCCAAAACACGAATAAACGCGAGTGCGAGTTGTACTGTGACAGCGTTTTGCCAGTTCGAACGGTTAACTTACACATACTCACTACTCAATGCTCGATTAACGCGGTAGTAAAGTTATTCGATTGGATCTGTCAAACTCGCACTAAGCACTCTGAAGAATGTTTTGCACCGATTTTCTAAAACAAGAATAGCTATGTGAAGTGCTTATAGTCTGTTAGCTTTTAGAATATACCGCGCGGGCTCTAGAGTAGGCTTCGGTTTTCGACAATTTTCGCCGGTTTTCGTACTGATGATCGAGTTCTGATTTCGAAATTAAGTGTCATATTAGTTCCGATATTTCAATTACACGAATATATCCGATTCTATCCGATAGTAGACGATGTATATTTTAAAAGCTAACAGACTATACATAGTATAACATAATCTTTATCTTTATATCTTTTCTCCCCAGTTCTCACCGATCATCGACTTCTACCCTATTGACTTCAAGATCGACCTGAACGGCAAGAAATTCGCGTGGCAGGGCGTCGCCTTGCTGCCGTTTGTGGAGGAGTCCAGGCTCTTCAAAGCGCTAGTGCCTTACTATGAAAACCTCACTGCCGCTGAAAGTAAGTATTCTGGAAATTTGGTTAACAATAAATTTAGTGTCGAATCTCTCTCTCTCTCCTTCAACCTATATTCTAGCTTTTTGCTTTGGGCGTCCAGTCTTTTTTTAGTGTCTGCTCCACTTCTGCTCTGGTTGGTTGGTTGGTCGGCACAACAGAAGTAAACGAAATATACAATAAACGAACCAAAAAAAAAAGAAAGATAGATTTAGCCTGTCGAATGTCTAAAAGTGTCGTAAAAGGCGACTAGGGGACACAAATCGGGGGGTGGGCAGCAGCGCTCCCTGCAGTACAATACCACCAAACTGCAATCCCCAACCCGCATGCCCAGCGTGGGGATTATGATCACCCCCCAATGATGGCACAACCTTGCGCTATGGCGCTCATTGGGTCAGGGCTATGTCCAGCAGTGGACAAATATAGCCTGAAGAAGAAGATGTCTAAATTGCCGCAAAAGGTAGCTGACTCAGCGTTGTCCTGAGGGAGTGAGCCCTCAGCGCTGATTCGTTCAATGCACAAGGTAATGGTACTACAGTTTACGTGTCCTGGTGCATTTATAGGATATATCAATAGTATACATAAATATTAAAGTAAAAAGGGCCCTAAAATCCTTAGATATATACAATACAGTATATATACAATACAATTCTTAGATATAAATTTCATTATTATTATTGTGTTATTGGGCAACTGGTTTTTAATTTGTTTTTAATGTGGAATGATTTTTTATTAATGTGTATTTTTAATATTTGATGAAATTTTATGAATTGATTGTGTATCTGAATAATTTGATTAATTTTGCATTGTCTGTTTGTTTATGTTAATGTCGATTTTCTTCTTTTTTGTTGTGTTATTTTTATTTAACCTGCTGTATTAGGTGGAAAACCTGTATATAAGAGCGGAGTTTATAATGAAATAAATAAATAAAATGTTATTAATTCTAAATGATATTGTAAAATACAAATGAAATAAATCCAATAAGTAAATATAAGTGGAAAAATATCCAGAAAAAAACGCGCCGAAGCAAACACCTGACCGACAATATCACAGTGTGACCAACACCCGAATCTCCCCCAGTTCAGCGCAACATCCGCGGCCACGACCGCCTCTACGTGGAAGCGGGCAACGGCAGCTACGAGTTCCTGCTCGGCCTTTACGGCGCGGCCGGGGCGGACAAGCGCTCGCTCATCGAGAACAAGCAGCGGTACCCCTTCCGCTACGACGGAGTCCGCGGTGACGTCATGCTGGCGCAGGAGGCCGTGCCCATGGACGGGTGAGTCTGTCAATCAATCAGTCAATAGTAAATTCAACGCTCAGCAAGCAGCAGCGGCGCTACGATGGAATGCGCTGTGACGTCATGCTGGCGCAGGAGACTGTTGTGATGGGCGTGTGAGTCAATCAATTAGTGAATCAATCAATAGTCAATCCATCGCTCATCTAGCAGAAGCAGCTATACCGCTTATGGTACGGCCACACTATCGCGATAACGCGAAGATTTGCGTTGTCGCGACATGTCTGGCCAAAGAATTCGTCGTATCGCGAATCATCATCGCGAATACAATCACCCTTCGCGCCGCTGTCGGTAAAATGCCGCACATCAAAGGGTTTTATGGCCCAAAGGCCAAAATCTTCTTATGATGTGGTCAAGCTCTTCGCCGTAGAGCGAACACGAAATGTTGTCGCGACAACGCGAGCACGAATCTTCGCCTTCAAGTGTGGCCGCAGCATAACGCTATGATGAAGTGGGCTGTGACGTCATGCTGGCGCAGAAGTCTCTGCCGATTAGCGGGTGAGTCAAACAGTCAGTCAATCCCTCATCAAGCAAAATATCGCTATCGGCTTTGGCTGTGTGCGTTGTGACGTATGCTGACGCAGGAATCTGTCTCCGTGGAAGGGTGAGTCAATCAATTGCTCATTGAGCAGAAGCAGCGCTACCTTTTCCTCTATCGTGGAGTGCGCGGTGACGTCATGCTGGCGCAAGATTTTATGGTTATATACAGGGGTGATAAATCGCAAAGGTTGTAGGTCAATTCCCACTAGGAGGCCGACATACTTTAATATTTAACAACCTGGAATCAGCGTCAGTCTGGCTGCATTGCCTTTCCGATGTCCTTGATTGGTTATTAAGTCGCTGAGTATTCTAGTTTGGGACCAGCCCTTTAATTACGTAACACTCCACTCTATCGAGTTAAGCATTTAGACGACTTCAAAGTGTCAAAATATGTATGCATATGACAGCTGAAGTAGCTGAAAAAAAGTAAAAATCAACTCACTCAACTCAGTGGATACTTACATAATTAAGTCCCAGAACACGTGATTGCAATGTGCGGATGTTACTTTAATTTTGCCCTCGATGCTTGTCTAACCCACCTCACGCACAAGGTTTCTCGTGTGGGATTTTGGGTTTCATTATATTCTACGAAATTTTAAAAACCTATTTAAAAACCTATTTAGAGGCTAAAAATTCCACCCATGCCGGGATTCGAACCCGCGACCTCTGGCTATCCGTGCCAGCGCTCTTTCCAACTGAGCTAATTGGCGATTCACTCAGTCAAATTTCGGCAATCAGTGAAATTTCGAACCTCTTTACAATATTCTCTGTATTACGTACGAAATTGTTTTTCGAAGTTTCTGTATTGTAATTCTGGTGCAGGCAGCTGAACTCGCCGGTGATGGGCCTGCGCCCAGTGCTGGGCAACCGGGTGGTGTGCGTGCGCTTCCAGGACCCGGAGTACCCGGAGGACTTCATCTTCCCGGCGGCGCGGCTGCAGGGCGCGCAGGAGCCGCTGCGCGTGCTCAAGCCGGGGAACCTGGCGCACCAGGAAAACAGGGACTGGCGGCCCAGGATCGGTGAGGCTTCATACCATATTATTATACTTTATTGCACACTGTAACACAATACAGGAAATGTGTGAGCATTGCGAATCATTAACAAATAAAATATATTTATATAGGCCGGGTAATTGCTTGGTTTTAAAAACCTATTTAGAGGCCCAAAATTCCACCCATGCTGGGACTCGAACCCGCGACCTCTGGCTATCCGTGGCAGCGCTCTCCCAACTGAGCAAATCACTGCCTGTACGTAATACAGAGAGTATTGTAAAGAGGTTCAAAATTTCACTGATGCTGGGTAGCCGCCCCCATTAGCTCAGTTGGGAATTTTTATCCTCTAAATAGTTTTTTAATATTGTCCTAAACACGGGTTAGTACATTAAAAACAATATAAAAATTGCTTGGTTGCTGCCATTCATAAAAGCCTACCTGAGGCATTAAGACGACCTCTGTGGCGTAGCGTTAGCGCATCTGCCTACCATACAAGAGTCCCGGGTTGGAACCTCGGCTGGGGACATTATCAAACCCAGGTCTTGGATGTTTACATGTTTCGATGTCTTTGTTTCTGGTTCCCAAGACACAAGCCGCCTTATTCCAAAACGCGGTCTAAATTTTGTACTGGGATTGTTACCAGGTTTAAACCATAGACCAAGTAAAATGTTATTACAAAACGAAGTTTATCGCTACGTCATGGACTAACTATGGTACTAAAGTTAAACTCCCGATACCCCTTCTGTGGACTAACCTCCAAATTGAAGTTTGAATTTGTTTGGTTTCGTGTGTGTGATAGATTGCAATAAATAATTGATATTGTGGACTCCATTGATATGATGGATTTCGATGATTTGGACGATTTGGGCATGCTGGAGATGTCTCGGCGATCCAGCAGACATCGTCATCGTGTGAATCCCTTCGAATTAAGTGACGAAGCAGACAAAATCTAGTAATAAATAAATCAAAACTTACTTTATCTTCTGAGCTCCAATTTTCACTTCTTTTTTTCTTTAAATGTTCCATTTTATTATTATAATAATCAACAACGAAACCGCCCAAAGTATAAAAATTTATATTATGTCACAAATTAGTATTATGTACCTATTCCCAGTATGAAACTATCAGAATATTTTGACATCTCGGATTGGCGCGCGCGCTCGAATATTTCACTCCATTTCACACAACACGAGAGTAGCTAGTTGATTATAAAAACGCTTCAATAACAATATAATAATTAATAGTGCTCATTTTAGTTAGATTGGAACCTAAACAAAGAACAATTTACGATGTATAGGTATTTTAAACGCAATAATGAATATTTTTGCGTTAAAAATGTGAAGATAATATCCATTTAGTGAAACGAAACGCAGCATTGAATGAAAGCTGAATGAACGAATCAGTGAATATTATTTGAACCATGGCTGATCTCTGGTTTAACAGATCCTCGAATAGTCTTCTATTTGTAATAACGACACACATTTGATCTGGGTCTAACTTTGATACCGCAACAATCCTAGATCTTTTAGTCTTGGTTTAAACCAGGACTTATTCAGGTTTTTATAATAAGGCGGAAGGTATCCTAGTGTGGGAACAGAAGCAATGTAAGTGACTGTATGTAACTGTTATGTTATGAAATAAAAGTTTCAAAAGTACAATTTAAAAGAATGATTAAGTGCTTGGTTTTCAGCAGATTGTAAACCTATCCTTAGCTTCTGATTCAAATACGATCGACGCTGTATAGGTTTTTCTATAACAAAATGTCACCAAGAGCTTTCCGATAAACTGCAGCATCAGCAGTTTGACCAATAATTAAGTTTGGTTTTATGTATATTTCTTCTTTTGAATAAATAAATAAATAAAAAATAATACAGTAAAGTTGACCTATAGTTCCGTTATATCCGTCTATGTCAACTGTCCTAGTATATCGTTCCGGACCAATCATCGCTGCCTCTAGTCCACCTGATTAACTGCCTCGTTCATCTAGCGGTGACATGCTTGACAGCCGAAATGGAGGTGCTCGTAATCCTCATAAAATTTGAGTTATCTCGTATAATTATGTTTTTATATGGCTATATTGGGACTAAATGGAAAAACTATAGGTTTTTCTAATATAAAATATAAAAATCTCGTATCACATTTGTTATTAAACACCTCCGAAAGGGCCGTACTGATTTTAATGAATTTTGTTTGTGAATATTTAGTACTTCTGAAAAGTCTAAGGCTGATTATAATTAATACGGCAAAACAACTTTCAGTCAGCTAGTAAACCTATAAAACCTAGAAAAAAGTTAAATCAGCCAGCCCATGTTCATTGCACATATTCCTCCCTAAGGCACCCAACTTATTTCTGTCCTCGAACATCCTCATGCAGCCGCTGCCAGCAATCTACCTTTCGTCCTCGGCTCAGCGAGCTTGTGGTAATACCCTGCGCAATAAGTATTTCACTAGTTTTTTTGTGAGATCCTCTATGGCATAAAGACAATGTCTCACAACCTAATTCCGAGACAAATTTCCCAGTACGATCCTAAATGGCGTCTCTCCCGCAGGCATGGTCCCGTCAAACACGGTGGCGTCTCTGGAGGCGGCCGGGCACCGCATGCTCGGGCACAGTCTGCCGCGCGACCGCTCCTTCTCCAACGTGCCTCCGCCGCAAGGCCCGCCACAGTACCAGCATAGTAAGTTCAAGCCGTTAATTATCTGCATTAAAGATTATGCTGATGTGGCAGTGGGCTGGCCATATCTCGCGAAGAACCGACAACCGTTGGATTGAACGTGTTCTTGAGTGGCGGCCGCGTCTCGGCAAACGTAGTGTAGGACGCCCTCCGAACAGGTGGGATGACGATCTGCGAAAAACTGCCGGCAGATGCTGGATGCGGCAAGCTGAAGACAGGGCGCTATGGCGCTCATTAGGGGAGGGGTATTTCCAGTAGTGGACTAGTATAGCCCGAAGAAGAAAGATTATCGCCGGACGCTTAGAATATTCTAGTTTGTGTAAGGACGTGGGACGAGGGCAATGGACATTATTTCTAGGGTCACTAAATGAGATTTTTTTTTATATATTTTTATGTGTCGTAGTTTTCGAGAAAAATAATTTCTTTAATTAATATTGCTCACTGATACACATCATTACGCCATCCCAGATATAACGGAGTCAGAAACATCATTCATTTGAATCTCTCAAAATATATTCCGAACACGGATGTTTTACGTCCATGTTAAAATAATAAACACGCAAAAACAGACTTCCTATTTACAAAAAAAACTACGAGTCATAAATAAATTATGGAAGACGATGAGGGTAGCTGGCGCAAATCAGAACAGAACACTTGCATGTTTATGATCTGCGAAAATACTAAACCAAAATGTCAAAAAAAATCACTGATAGAGCAGTGACAGTTTTTTTTTTACAAGCTTCAATGTTGACGATGATACACGACGATAATTCCGTTCTGGTTTGCTTGTACGCCCTTTTAGATTGAGAAGGTTTTCAAAACGAAAATCATGAATGAAAATCTCATCTGAGGTAAAAACTAGACTATCCAGATTAGCATCCTTTTCAAATGCAGCAAAGGAACAAATTCGAATTAATGTCCATTGCATACAAAAAGTACTGCGTGATTGAACCCTATACCGATGAGACTAGGCGAGGACGTCAACTCTATACAAGTGCTTCCTGTGCCCCGCGCCTAGGTTTTAATGGTTCGCTATCCTACCGTGCTGCTTAGATTGAAGAAGAAGTTAGCAGAGGTACACCGTCAAGGAACGGAAACTTCTTGATGGTTGACGCTTCTGTTCAGTTTGCAGGAAGAAGGAGACTCAGGGTCTAAAATATCATGGCAAGAAATGAACAAGAAATAATGTTTTGTAATTTCATGATTTATTTAGGGTTATTTCCAGTTCCATTTTGTCATTTATAACATCTTTTATTCTACCACTTTTGGTTATGGTTTACATTTCTTTTATCCAGGTATTTTGCGGTGTTTCTGATATCTAGTGGCGTTGTTTGACAGACGCTTAACGCAACACAAATAAATTGCATATTCTTCTACGTAGGACATTGATGTAACGCGTAATTCGTATATATTATATTATCTTAACCCAATATGTTAATAACTATTACCGGACATTTTACAATAAAAATATGTAACCACAAATGAAATAAACTGCTTATAAGGACTGCTTTAGAGAAATCGTGTCTTATAAATAAAGCTGTAACTGAAGGAAGTGTGTAAAATGCGATAGTCTACTTAAAATTTTATTGGAATTGAATTGTATTTTCGTATGTGTAGAGGACATAAAAAACGCTCGTGTTATGAAAATTAAACACAAAAATATTGTTTATTACTAAATGTTGAAACACATATTTTCATGTTTCATGTCACACTTATAGTGCTGAATAATTTTGATTTACATGTTCTCCGTCCAGAACCAAGAGATTCTTTTTAAAAAAGTATTCTTGAAGTCCCAACTTTGATTAAAACGCTGTCAATTAACCAAACCTACAGTTGAACGCCCGCGATCGCAATCAGAGGCAACAACGGGCCCGCCCGCCCCTAACGATTTGTTTATGATGTCCCGTAATCCGCGGCACGTCCGCCCGTCGGCCCGTCAGCCCGTCCAATAAAGCGCGCCAGTAATTGCGGCACGTGACTTCTGCCCTCCCGCGCACCCGTAGGTACAACCCTCGTAGCTACCCACAGCGCAGTTCTGAATTAAAGATCATAATTAGACCCACGTTCGATATCAACCCTTGTCTGTCCCCACTGCTGAGGCACGGGTCTCTTCCTGCATCGCAGGAAGGTTAGGCCATACTCCACCACGGGGGCCAAGTCCGGGTTGGTGGAGGATTGTAAGACAGTGGTGGGCCTTACTGTCAGAAGTTATCAAGCCGCCCATAAGGCCTCTGACATGGCTTAACGACTGCTATTACATGACAGCCGGCACCAACGGCTTAACGTGCCTTGCGAAGCACCTTCGATATCAACCCTTATATGTCCCCACTGCTGGAGCACGGGTCTCTTCCTGCAAGGTTAAGAAAGAATGTTAGGCCATACTCCACCACGAGGGCTAAGTTCGGGTTGGCGGAGGATTGTGAGGCAGGGACGGGCCTTACTGTCAGAAGTTATCAAGCCGCCCATAAGGCCTCTGACATGGCTTATCGACTGCCATTACATGACAGGCGGCACCAACGACTTAACGTGCCTTGCGAAGCACAGAAGCGCCCGGAAAAATGCCACTATCCACGGGACGGTCATCCATCCTGCACCCGACCGCGCCTGTTGTTGCTTATCTATTGATTCCAATCACTCGGTTCGACAAGGCCACGAGCAGATCCACGATTAGACCTATTTAATACATTGACGAGCTCAGTGGCGCAACGGTTTGGCACGCTGTCTGTAAAACCGAAGGTCTCTGGTTCGATCCCCGGCCGGGTCAAACTAGGAAACGAACTTTTCTAGTTTGTCTCGGCTGTTGGATGTAATATATCTATTTATTGTATTAAATCTATCGTCGAGTTAGCACCTGTAACACAACTAAATTAGTTGTACTTAGTATAGGGCTAACAAGATTTGTGTGATATGTCCAGGAATATTTATTTATTTAACTATGCATGAGCATCGCCAGTCATTATGAAATACAAATAATAGTAACTTGCACACCAAATACGATCACTGGTCAGTCAGTATATCTATAAAAATATTACGTACGTACGGAAAATATCAGTAACTTTAAAACTAGGTAGCCAATGTAAATACTATACTATCGTTCTCGAGATCTAGGCTGGCAAAGGTTAATACATTTTTGGGGCATTTTATACATTTCTACGATAAGATCCCTGAAGATATAATAAGCTTGGCTGAAACGCGGTTCAAATAAATTGTAAAGTACACTTCGTTCAAAAGTGCTACTGTAACATAAACGATTATTTAGATGACAATGATGTATGGGATTAAAGCCAGTACAATGCTAGAACGCAGTACATTAAAAATGCCCAAAATTCATAGTAAACTGATGGAGCGGTGGTAGCAGAGCGGTGGCTTTACAATCGGGAGGTCGTGGGTTTTTTATCCCAGCATCTATCAATGACTTTGTTTTCTAAGTTATGTACATTTGTGAAGTTATAGTAGCAATATCAGTTGCTAAGGGCGTAGGAAAACATGGTGAGAAAACCTCACACGTTTACATACCTCAGCGCATGCTACGTACGATTGCCTAACTGTGAGGCTAAGTGCGGAAATCCCAGGGTAAATTGTCAAGTACCAAGATTGCGTTATTCCTATTAAAAGGCACTTGAAATTATATTTGTAAAGAGCTGCAGTAACTTTAATCGGCTCCAGTCCTTAATGCGATAATGATATCCGTTCCGCTATCCAAATAGATCACTGGAAGCCGACTGTTAAAATGACAAAACACTGGCACTATCGCTGAAAGAGACGGGCCCGAAAGAAAGAAAACAAAATTACGGCCAATGAAAGGAGGCCATTATTCTCGTTCGAAATTCAAATTGGCCTATCCACCCGCCCGCGACATTGACGTGTAATAGCGCGCGAAGGCAAACAGGAAGCGGGAAGGGAAGCCATTGTCCGCTGCAGTGTCGCCAACTACGAAAATAATAATTATCGGAGGGTTGCGCGCACAATAGAGCAGTTTTTTTCTACAGCGAGTCGATCGACTCAAGTGCTTCCTATTATTCAGCCGGAGAGGATTAAAAGAAACAGTATTATCGGGATTTTAAATGTTTATTTTTTATCACCCTTCTTTTTAATCCCAGCTGGTCGCAAAGGTGTTTTAATGCCAGTATTTTCGCAACGCGAAATGAGGATCGAATTTTTATCAAGAATTATCTTATAATCTGCAAAAAATTGAAAGGATAAAATACACTTACGGGTTTCTCTAATCCTTTTCTTGTCTGAATAAAAGGCTTGGTTTCCTGTTCTTATAAGTTTCGAGTGCACAATATATTGGAAGCTACGCCTAGCTGATATTTACCTCTCGAAGACAACTTCAGTATTGCTTGCCTTTGAGCTTGCATATCAGTGAAACATTTCATTTCCTATGTCTATGTATATTAGGCTTTGTTGCACGATACAAACAAAATGATAGATATTGTGTAGACGGGCAAGGCGGACTTATGAAATTAATGGCTTCCAGCCAGCCAGTTAGAATTTTGGAACGTTAAACAGAGGAGAGAACAGGTTGAATGATCTAGTAAAAAAAATATTATTCACTATAAAGACAAAATGTTTACCTAATGTACATCAAAGCTCTGTTAGTTTCACAATTAATAAATTATACAGGGAAGAAGCTAGCAAAGAAACCCCACAATTATTATATTCTTTTTTTTTATTATTGTCCTTAGCACGGGTTAGTGCCAAGGACAATTTTTAAAAACCTATTTAGAGGCTGAAAATTCCACCCATGCCGGGACTCGAACCCGCGACCTCTGGCTAACCGTGCCAGCGCTGTCCCAACTGAGCTAATGGGCGACTTACCGGCATCAGTGAAATTTCGAACCTCTTTACAATACTCTCTGTATTACGTTCAGGCAGCAACATCTGACTGAAGTAATTTGCATCACTTGCAGCCCCGAGTACCTACTTTGCAGTTAGGTCTTACATCGGAATGATATCGCTGTACCCACATGATTATATTCTTTTTTTTAATGCACTAACCCGTGCTAGGGACAATTTTAAAAAACCTATTTAGAGGCTAAAAATTCCACCCATGCCTCCATCCCATCTGGCTAACCGTGCCAGCACTCTCCCAACTGAGCTAATGGGTGACTCACCGGCATCAGTTAAATTTCGAACCTCTACAATATTAAAAACCTATTTAAAGGCTAAACTTTACAATACTCTCTGTATTACGTACAGGCAGCAACATCTGACTGAAGTAATTTGCATCACTTACAGCCCCTAGTACCCACTTTGCAGTTAGGTTTTACATCGGAATGATCCACAATTATTCTTTTCAAAACAGGTTTTAAGATAATTAACAGAGCTTTCAACGTAAAGTTACATAAAATGAGACATAATCGTCCCCCATATCATTATTTCAATACCAGACATCATTGCCTTCCAAATAATCCTTAATGTTGTAATGCTTTCTTGCACAGAGTATGCTTAGCGCATTTTTAAATCCGTCTCGGTAGTAACTCTAACATATCTTAAAGGACCTTATTACAGAACCATATACAGTGCCCCATAAAGGATGTATTACTTTTGCAAGTCTAAATCGTCCAATTAACAATTTAAGTTTGTTTCTTGTACTAATATTATTTTGGCTACCAATATTTTGGACCCCGAATAGCTTCCTCAATCAAGTCCCAATTTAATTGCAATAGAATAATCAAACAGGAGTGACTGCGTGAGCTCTACATCCGTGCCTGGAGGCAACTGCTCCCACAATCGGTCTCCATTCAAAATATGTATTTTAAAATTCTCCACAAACGGTCGGGGGCGGCACGTGGCCAAATCATGAGGCGAATTAAACTCCTCTGACTCTGACCTATCACCTAGCTCCTAGAGCCCCCGCGTTAAGTGCGAAAATTGAACAACTATGGAGCTAACAGAAGAATATAGTGCTTACAAGTACAAGCGGTGATTTGTTTTTTTAATTGAACACGCTTCTTTAGATTTTTGATTGACGTTAAATCGTAGTGTGGAAATTAGGGGTGACTACAAACTTCAAGTAACGTCTAGACACGATGTATCAGAAAACCTAAAATAGGGAGTTTTTTCCTTTCAAAATCTAGATCATTTCGGAGAAAAAATGGTCAAAAAAGCTCCAAATGGACTCCTTTAAAATAGGGTGGTTTTTCTTCAGCGGTTACACATATAATGCTGCTTCGCAAAGGCTACCATCCACTTCCACCACAATACGAGGAACGTAAGTTGAAAACTAAATTTTAGCATTACATCTAAACTAAAGATGCGTTGAGGTATGTTCAAATACCTCAACGCTCGAAATCACCAGTCCACAGTGGACACGCATGGTGGTTAATCCTACACTGTTTCTCTTAAAGAAAGACTATATTGGCTACGTCACATTAAATAAACTCACGCCTGTATCCCAGAGGTGTAGACTGAGACCAGGGAGGCCGATTCGCACTTCATTAGCAAATAATTCGTATAAGACTCTAAGCTTGAAAGACTTGCGTTCTACATAAAAAGTCGAGCGAAAGCCAAAATCTGTTCTCTGAACGTCATGCTACTTTGAATTCGAACGAGAAAATATATGTCTAATGATTCTGTCGAGTTATCTTAAATGTTTAAGCCTTCGAATATTTTGCGTCTACGCTTTCTATTCGCATGGGTGATAATCGGCTCCCTGGTTGTACCACTTGCCTCGATCCTGACTACTTCTGTCACTTCTCCAATAGTATTGTGTGAAATAGAGTATTAAGCTATCGTTGCATGTACGCATGCCGGTCTCAGGTTCATGAACATTAATCGTATGTTGTGCAATAGACTAATTGAGGAGTTTTTTTTCCGCTGCCTTTTTCTCCACTACAATACGGCCCAAAGGCAGCAGCTTACATTTTACACTGTACATTGACATTCAGTTGAAATAAATTGATTTGATTGATTGATTGAATTAGGCTAATTTAATCAGTCGTTGCATACACGCTGGTTTCAGATACTTTTTATCTTGTCCTTTTTAAATTGGCTACTTATCTTATGTAATAATCAGTCTCCGTGTTAGAGTAATGGGCTTGCAGAGTTTGAGTTCTCTCGCAGTGAAAGCAGCCGTCAGAAACGCAATAAGAGCACGGCCGAGTGTGAAAGTTCAGCTCGCAGACATAATGGCCGCCGAGTGAGCGAGACCCATTCAGACATGAGAGCGGGACGCAAATAAAACCAAGATACGGCCCCACGTTGGGCGCCAAAATGTAATGGAAAAAATATTTACTGCCTCGCGAGGCTTAGGACTTAAACTAGTGTGGTTTATCAGTCAGGTCCTGATTGTCCGATTATCGGATCCGGATAAAATTTGGCGCAGAGATAGATTTATAATCTGGAAAAGACATAGGTACGTAGTAATTAATCCCTTAATAATCATTAAATCCCGAAAATAAAACGATACGTCGTAATTTCCACGCGCGTGAAGTAGCTTTTCGTCATATATTCCACTGTTCTAGTTCTAACCCCCGGTTTCTCGTACACTAACAATCTGTTAATCTATTGTTAACAGCTGTCAATTTTTTTTTAATAAACTTTGTCCACCTGACTGCTGTTAACAGTAGATTAACGGCTTGTTAGTGTACCAGAAACCGGGGGTTAATCACGCATTAAAAATGTGACGTAATTTAAAGCCGCACATTGTTACGTACCGCCATGTAACACGCTGCTACGGGCGACGGTGTTTCCGACAATATTCCGGTCGGCCGGCGCCTTTATCGCGCTCCCGAGCACTCCACGCCGAGACAAAGGTGCGACAAAAACCGTACGAATCCACCTCGCAGACGATAATTAGAGGCCTCTACAACGTACGCTTGGGCGTGGGCAATTTTTGTTACCTAATATTGCAATTTATGAGTTTAGAATTTCTACTAGTTCAATTCAATTTATTTACATTCTGTTTGCTGAATGTCAATGTACAATGTAAAATGAAAGTGAAAGCTACTGCCTTCGGGCCGTAGCGTAGTGAAGAAAAAGTCACCGGAAAAAAAAACTCCACTCAGACTATCTTTTCTCATGTCATCTTAAACCTAATACATAATTTGCCACCTATACGTATGATTAGATTAAGATTCATTGCCATCACGTTAATTGTTTTACAAAAGTGACAAAACGTTAATTGAATCTAATTTCTATAATATTCTCAATTGGAACTAATGTATATTTATTAAACCTTATCACCTTGAAGTAAATTCCAAAAGCGTCAGTTGTTAATAAGTAGTTCTAAAAACCTATTTAGAGGCCAAACATTCCACTCATGTCGGAATTCGAACCCGCGACCTCTGGCTATCCGTGCCAGTGCTCTTGCGACTGAGCTAATGGGTGACTCACCGATTGAGTAGGTAACAAACATCCAAAAATACATACAAACTTTCACATTTACAGTATTAGCAATCATTTTTTTACATTTGTAAATTTCACGTTCCTTGTACCTGTCTACAGACTCAATAAATAAAAAAATGTCACTTGAAGTCTAACGGCCTTACCACAAAACATTTAGACACGTGTTCAACAGTAGTTTAACGTTTTTTTTCTATGAAGTTTTGAGGTTAAACACCCGTTGAACAAGTGTCTAAATGTTTTGTGGTAAGGCCGTAAAGGTTTAATGTGTTGTAATTATTACACGCAAACCCCTCTTTCCGGAAACCATTTGAGAGAAATACTCATAAATCTATATAGATTTTTGTGGTAAGTTTAAAGATGTAAACTGATTAAAATTCTTAGCTCTAGTGGCGCAATTTTTTGTTCTAAAGCAGAACTTCAGTGGTTGACCACAGAAATAATTGTAAAGGAAACTGAATTTATATCACGCTTATAAAAATTGAATTTCGAATTAACTGACTGACGGTAGCCAATTCAAAACAATTCATGGTAGTATGTGACGTTATAATAATCGAGTACAGTGAAGTCATACATCAGTAGGTATGAAAGTAACTTCTTTTTTTTCTTCAGAGTTGTATAACAATTTACTAATCCTATTTTGGCATTGTTGATGAAATTTGATGTTTATGTTCGTTTAACTGATGTTGATGTTTAACTGATGATAACGATGATGTCTGTACTTGTTAAAAAACTGTATGACAGACAGCAACGCCTTCTTTCTGGAAAATTTAACTTATTTTATTACATTGCTGCTCTAGTAAAACTTTATTAATAATGACTGACTTTTTTGTATATGCTTTTTTAATCAGTGTGCTAATGCAAAAAAAAACAATTTATATTTTCATTTGATTAAAATACTATACACACCATAACATGTAAAGGTTAAAGTCGTCAATTTGACTTATTTGGTTTTACTCGTGTCTGAGAGTACGCGCCGGTGACGCGTGCTCAAGAGGCGGCGCGGCCGAATTGGCGGGAGAGCGGGGCGCGCTTCGGTGACAGTTTTACTTTTTCCTTTCTAAGGTTAATTAATTCGCCGACACATCCCCGGCCCTTAGTGTAGGATTTTTGGCAAAAAAAACTGTTAATGGCCAGGATGAAAATGGAATCAAGTTTCCAGCCAGTACGTATTAAGAGTTTCTAATCAGATTTTTATTTGTTTCAAAGCCAATCTATCAATATTATTTTAAATAGTTGTGTGACTTGTGATAGTGATAGTTGTGTGAGTTGCGAATAGTTGTGATAACTTATTAATGTATTTTCTATGTTAATTTGTCGACTGTACCTACTTTGTGTTAAGGCTTCATTTACTTTTGGTATGCCTCACGCCAGCAGTCTGAACTTTTTAATGATGAAATATAATCAGTATAATTTTTGACAGTAAATGAGGTCTGAGATAGATAGATATAAAAATATTTAATACACCCACAGTCGTATATAACTGATAAAAAATGCACAAGTAACACAAAGCAAAATTGTACAGCACGACTGCGACGGTACTAGACACGGTCATTTTAGACATTTTGAGGTTTTAATAAAGAAAGGTGGCCCCGAAAATAAAAACTCCTTGTCTATATCTGAAACGGAAGGACCTATATAAAAATTAAGACATTTCTAAAATGCCCGTAATTTTATTTTCAGACCACATTTGCCAAAGAATACTAATTCTTGTACAATCAAGGAACTGAGTGATGTGTAGTGATAAAGAATTAGAAAGATTTTAAAGTTGAACATGGATGTATATTCTAAAAGTTCATTAACATAGATAAAAACTTAAATATCAGGTACCTATGTGATAAAAACTACGCGCAAAAGCGTATTTATTAGTCTACACTGAGCTCGGTAAAAAGGAACCGTATTTTTGTTAGACATCAAGATCGTGGTTACGGTTATAGTTAATGGATAGACATTTACGAAGAAGCTTAATTAAAATTTAATAAAATGAAAAGTTTATTAGTACTCAACACCAAGTATTTTACTAAATTAATGTAAAAGCAAGCGATTATTACATTAATGATAATTGATAACATAGTAAAAAAGATTAGCCTCCGAGGTGGAGTATGGCCTAACCTTCCTGCGTTACAGGAAGAGACCCGCGCCCCAGCAGTGGGGACATACAAAAAGGTTGATGTCGATAGCAAAGATGGCGTCATAATTTGGATAAATTTATTCGATTGGCTCTGAAGCCTATGCTAGCCTATAACCTCTGGTACAGACATCAGTGTAACCATTCGAACGTGAGAGATGCCAGAAGGAAAATCAGCCTTAATAAGTACATAATCACACAGCCCTCAACTCCGCCACCTCACTCCGGCAAATCCCTTCGGCATTGACAATCACAGCCCGCGCCGGGACCATTTGTGGAGTGCGGTAAGGACCGCCATTAGCTGCCATTGTATGAGCCACCGGGGCCGTTTACCCTGTGCCAGTACTCACCTGGGTGTGGACTAGAATATTCATATATCTTTGTAGCGGTGGTTCCTCGGCTGGTAGAATGCTTGCCTCACATCCAAAACCTAAAGCTAGTTCCGATGTTAAACCTAACTTTGCATTTAGGTTTAACATCGGAACGATATCACTGTACCCACATGTTTACACTATTTTTATTTTTAATGCACTAACCCGTGCTAAGGAACAAATTTAAAAACCTATTTAGAGGCTAAAAATAAAAATAGTGTAATCATGTGGGTACAGTGATATCGTTCCGATGTTAAACCTAACTGCAAAGTAGGTAGTCGGGGCTGTAAGTAATGAAATTTGCTTAAGTCAGATGTCGCTGCCTGTACGTAATACAGAGAATAGTGTATATAGGTTCGAAATTTCATGCCTGATGACTGATGCCGTGAGTCGCCCATTGGCTCAATTGGTAGAGCGCTGGCACGGATAGCCAGAGGTTGCGGGTTCGAATCCCGGCATGGGTGAAATTTTTAGCCTCTAAATAGGTTTTTAAATTAGTCACATTAAGTTTTTCGCAACTTGTCCACACATTTATTTATGGTTTCCTCAGATACTTCTATACTCAGATGAGGTTACCTTTGTAAAGTTGTAGTAGCAATACTACTCAGTAGGTGTGAAGGAAAATATCGCGAGGAAAGCTGAGTGCCTGAGTTTATCTTCGGTGGACACGCGAGATGATTAGGCCCATTGTCGTACAGTGGGACCTTTATAAGCTGCGAGTCCCTGGTGTCTGTTTACCCTTCTGGGATACAGGCGAGAGTTTATTTTATTTTTGTTTTGTTATTTTTACAATTCTTATCCCAATAAACTACTATTTTATCTTGTCTATCCACACCTTGCCAAATGAGGCGCAATCCGCTCAGCAATGAGTACGCGGTAGGCGTCGCGCTCGGGCGTCGAGTGCGTAACAAGTCGCGCCATTAGCGCCATTGTGCGCGTTGGCGCCCGACGTGGGGCCGAGATTGTTCTGCTGAATGCGCCAGCGTTCGACCACGTTCGACGGAATAGCACCTAATGTGTAGGTGTTTGTGTGGGAAGTGTATACATTAAGAGAACACTTTCAAAGGCAAAGTAAAAAAAATACTTTCTCTATAAAAACAAAACCTTAATGAATTTAAAAGCTGTTACAGTACTACACATCATAAAAGTTCCTTCGGGAATTTTCGTTCGCGCAGACTAGGAAGTGTAACGAAAGTGCCCGAAGCTATAAGTACATTCAACATGATCTTTAACCGATACGGTGAGGTGCAGAATTGATTGCCGCAGTAGCACTACCTATTTCGCTCACGCTAATATTGACAAACTAATACTAACCTGCATCGATGACGTTGAATCAACCAATAGCAACGAAGGCGCGCGGCCTGCCATAAAATGAAACTATCTGATTGGTCGATCAACTTGCCGCACAGCCAAAATTTGATCATCTGCGCAGGTACATCCGCGAGACTTATTTCTTGTGTAGCACTGTACAGTCTGTTACCTTTTAGAATATACCTCAGGTTCTAGAGTAGACTTCGGTTTGCGCCGAAAGCACACGAGTGTAATACTACATCCTGCTCTGTATAAAACTGTTTTGAAAAATTATGTAATGTTATAAATAACAATACAAAATAAACCTTACCTTATTGCAATATACTCGTAATCGGTCTATCCGATAGTAGCCGACGTATATTCTAAAAGCTAACAGACTGTAGTTTCACAATTAATAGATTAGGTGGCTAAGAAATTCCACATTTATTCCTGTTGGTACTTGTTTATTGGTACATATTAATAATATTAAATTAAACGGATAGCCAGAGTTCGCGGGTTCGAATCCCGGCATGGGTGGAATTTTTAGAAATATATGTAGGGACGGTCAGCCATCCAGCACCTGACCGCGCCTGTTGTTGCTTAACTCAAGTGATTGATTCCAATAACTTCGTATGACTAGGCCACGAGCGCTTCACAATACAACACAATAGACTAAGATAAAGAATATTCTTTTTTGTATACCGGAAAATTGATACAGAAACAGCAGATACAGAAGATAAGATACAACAGGCGGCCTTATTGCTAATAGCAATTTCTTCCAGGCAACCTCAAATCGGAGAATTTGTCGAAGGAGAAATAGTAGGGTAGTCGGTAAAATACGAATATTAATAAACAGGTATACGTAATAATAAACTCAAATAAATGATACTTGAATACTACAAATAAAAATATACACATACCTACTTACATAAATAGTGACTTATAACAAGTATGTCATAAGGACAAGAAAAATGTGATTTACCTACATATATATGAAAGGAAATTAATGAATAGTCTAATTCGATAGTGTTTGAACATTAGTATCGTCACTGCCGCTAGTGGAATTTTTCCGAGCGATTTACGAAAATATAATGTATGCGAGGAAAAGCATCAGAAATTTTCAAAATATTGGTAGTGAAAATTATGAAAAAATAAAAGCGGTTTGTGTGGATGATGGCAAGTGGCAAACTCTAGACTATGCCTAATCCTCCGTGATGCGCGAGTCTATTAAAAGTTTTAAACTACGAACAATGTACCTTCCGTTTATACACACCTAAGCCATGCGTGAAACCTTTAGTACATCCGCGAATGTCACTGAATCCGAAGCTCTCCGGCTGAAGTTTAAAAGTCAAGGGATTACATTCTATAATCGTCTCACGCTTACCCGCGCTTTGACTTTGATCGCCCCGTCAAATATTTAAACGATGCATTTGCACACCTACTTATCAAGTACTTAGCCTCCAGTAAATCGGCCATCGATGACTGAGTGCTCGGTCCTTTTTGTGATTGGGGCTCTCTACTAAGACTTATGATTTGGACTTACGAATTGTAGTCCATAAACATCAGTTGTGTTTTTATCGTCGTTTTTGCAAAATATTATAACGGTAATCAGCCGTTACACCATTTTTTATATTTTTTTCATTCCTTCCTAACATATATAAAGCAAAAATTAAAATTACGTCATCCATTCTAGATTTATTTTCGATTTTGGAAACACTGCTATTAACAATTTTTACTTTGCAAATTACGAGTGTCTATTTTTCCTGTTTATTCTGATGTTCTATTTCTACAGTTTTAAACTAAGCACAGTTACAGTGCTCTTAAAGTCAAATACATATTTTAAAATTAACCGGAAGGACACCTTTCAATATGTTAGCATCGTGGCAGTGGCAAAGTTTTGTTTACTCCGAAAATCCGAATATACGAATTATTTAAGGTTTTTTTGTTTATTTATACATCACATGGTTCCAATACAAGCAAATCAGCTGGTCCCTCAATCTTTAGGGCCGTGGCCTCTATGACGAGGTTGTACATAGTTACAATAGTAGTATTTCAGTTGAAGTGGTTTTGGTCATGCCGTAATTAATTAGCAAACTTCTTTCTTTTCTGAAACACAACAAACATTATGAGAAACAATTACTTTTGTAGGTATAATGTTTAGCGCTGCGTGAATATGAAAGAAATTAAAAGTCGACAAATCTTGAACTAACTGACGTTAGTGTTCGATTTCAGTATAAGTTATACACTGATGCTCATAATAGAATGAAACCACTGATTAGTAATTACTAATGTAAGTTGTTTTCTTCATGGTACTGGGGGCTGAATCCCGAGTCGTTCCGATTCACGACGGAAGTTCCCGAGTCGACCAAATATTAATCTGTGCTGCTTGAAGGATACCCGAGTCGACGATTAGTGGCAGCGGTTAGGCCACAACATGTTATTTACTAATTAGGATGTATTTAATCGGATTATCATCATTCTCATCATAATCAACCGATGTCAGTCCACTGCTAGACATTTGCCTCTCCCAAGACATGCGACTGAGCCCGATCTTCGGCTCTCCTCTTCCAGTCACTGGCCACCGCTTATGGAATTGTTATTAGTCGAACTATAGCCATCATTGGGGCGCTATCTATGGCGCTCATTATATAGGCTTTGTCCAGCAATGGATTAATATAGCCTGAAGAAGAAGAAGAACTACGAGTATAGGCATAATCTAATAACTTAATTAGTGTCATTCATAACCGCCCACCTGTAATAGTATTCTAATACCTAAAATCTTTTGGCTTCTGACCATTAAACAATTGCGTTATTAAGTCGAATGATTGAATGTCTATAATACACTCTTATTATTTGAGTGTTGACACCGCTCATATCATGAACCCACCACAATTTAAAAATGTAAGTATCTAAAGTTAGAAAACTGTACAAACGCATGATCTGCTCTAGGTCCGCGCCCCAAACGCCTGGAGTGTGGATTACGGCACAAAGGGAGTGATTAAATACTCGTCACGAACCTTTGCCGATGCGCCTTGCTGGGAACGGAATTGGGGGGAGTACCTTCTCGCCACTTACTGGACAGATTAGGACTTTTACGTAAAGTGACATACTGTAAATATGTAGTATTTCTTAATGATTCGCGATACTCATACATGGTTATATATTAAACGGGTCAAATCGCGATTATTTATAAGGTAAAACGTAATTACCTTATTTCCCGACGTTTCGGCTGCGTTACAGTTGCCGTGGTCTCGGGTAAACTGTAACGCTGCCGAAACGTCGGGAAATAAGGTAATTACGTTTTACCTAATAAATAATCGCAATTTGACGCGTTTAATATATAACTACGTAAATATGTAGTTGGTTGGCTTCGCACGAATTGACTTTCCTGTGGGCCAGGCCGACTAAGGTGTTAGGATAGTATAGGTGCTGGGCAAGCCTAGTCCATCTAAAACAATATCCCTCGTATATAGATAGATAGAGAACACTTTATTGTACATAAAAACGGAAATTACACAGATATTTCTTAAACTACAAGCCGAGTACAGACGGCGGCCTTATCACTAAAAGTGATCTCTTCTAGACAACCTTCGGATGAACTGGACTATTAGAGAAGGAAGTAGATGTACAATAAAAAACATAAAAAAAAAAAATATTTCAGAGGTTCCAAATACAGTTTGAATAAATAAAATTATCAACAGATACATAAAAATAATTTACATTATAATTAACAAAATATACACATCCAAAGGACATAAGTAGAACACAACAACAACAGCAGGACAATACTACAACATTAAATAATAACAGTATTACAGTGTAGTAGTGAGATAGAACTCCTTTACCATAGCCTTAAAAATGGGAAGGGATTTGGCTTTCCGTACCTCCACCGGTAAGGCATTCCATAATCGGACTGCCTGCACGGTGAAGGAACACCCTCGTACTGCAGCTTCCTGACTCTTCATCCATCTAGTGTGAGTGAAGGGGCCACTGGACACTGCACGGTATAAATCATCGCATTACGTAGACGCAAAAACATTATTGTATACTATCGGATACGAAACAGACGATTTTTCTGATGCTTGAACTAGGTACGGTCTGTTAGCTTTTAGAATATACCTCAGGCTCTGTAGTAGGCTTCGCCGAAAACACACGAGTGTAATACTACTTCCTGCTCTGTATAAAATTTTTCTTCACTATTTTGAAAAGTTATGTAAAGTTTTTTGCCATCGTTGGGGGGTAGTGCCCATAATCCCCACGCTAGGCATGCGGGTTGGGGATCGCAGTTCGGTGGAATTTTACTGCAGGAGGCGCTGCTGCCCAACCCCCGGGTTGCGTCCCTTAGTCGCCTTTTAAGACACCCGCGGGAAGAATTTGGGTTGGTGCTATTCTCTAGGCCGACACCATACAGCATTATGGGCATTATCCCCCAATGATGGCACAACTTTGCGCTATGGCGCTCATTAGGGGAGGGGTATGTGCAGCAGTGGACTAATATAGCCTGAAGAAGAAGAAGATGTATTTTTTTTTGTCATATTATTTCCGATATTTGTATAACACGAATATATCCGATTCTATCCTTTAGCAGCCGAGGTATTTTCTAAAAGCTAACAGACTGTATCATAGTACTACGCTTACGAATGATGAAAATTAATCGTGTGATTAGGAGAAAAGCGACACTATATTGTTCTTTCATCACTCCTTAAAGGCTTTGATCCGACGAAAATATCGTCCAGGCCTCTTTATTCTGTCGTTGTGGGTCATTGATCGATTGCTAAATGTTAAATGTACTTGCTGAATCTCCGCCAAGACCGTGACTTCATTAATGCGAGCTACAGGCATAAGGCAGAAAACTATCTTCCCCTCGCTAAGAGGAATCTAAAGTCTGTATTGCTGTCGTAAACTGTGTCAACTATTTTTATGGAATGTTTTGTCTTCTTGTTACAGATCGTTCACAAAGCTACGGTCCGCAGCGCAGTGGGTACGTACCTTACGGTTCAAACAATCAGGGCGGCCAAGGGCAAGGTGGTTACAACCGGAACCAAGGAGGCGGGCACGGAGGCGGTTACGGCCAAAACCAGGGCGGTTACAACCAGAACAGATATAACCAAGGTGGTTACAACCAAGGCCAGGGTGGTAACCACCAAGGACACCGGAGTCAGAGTGCCGGTGGCGGTTACAACCAAGGGTCAAGGCCACACAGTGGTGATAGAAACCAACAAGGCTATCGGGGTTCTGGTTACAGCAGCAATCAACAAGGCTACAGCAGTGGACAAGGCCAGGACAGGAATGGACACGGAAGCCGGTGGCGCTGATTCAGAGATAGAAAACAATCTGGTGGCTGAAATAACATTACAAAATAGAATAAAAAGCGGAGATGTGTACGAGATGATTTAAAGGACGACAAAGTAATATTGGGTTAGCTAAAGCGTTGCAGAGCGCTGCGAAACTTTTAGGGGATTTTGACGATTCGTATGAAGAGGCAAAGTGAAATAAGCTACTTTGATTATGCAGATGTTCTATTATTATTAATGATAAGCATAATTTTTCTCGACTTTGTCGTTTAGATTCGGATAGATTGTTTTGACCTCAAAATTAATTAAAGCTCGTATGATAGCTATGGATAGGTAGACGTAACATTTGAAACTAGAATGCATATTCATACCGTATCATTGTCTCGAAATGAATTGTGGATGGAAAAGTAAAATCACAAAATCCGTTGTGACAGGGCTACAAAATACACCTTGTATTTAAGTATGTATGATGTCAATTTTCAATGAAAATTTTGTATGTTTATATTTATTGCAGAGATATTTAAAATATATACTATTGTAATATTTATAAAATATTTGTAATGACTCATTCATTGAGCAAAACGCAAAAGTTCCGTTACGGTGTCGAAATATATAGAACGAAAGGTACCTAATAAATTTATGAAAAGATCTTTGTGACTATTTATTTTACTAAAGTTTACTGTATAAACTAAGCAATTCGTAAAAACGCCTTCTGAACTTCGTTTGTAAACAACATTTTTAATCTTTTGTTACTTTTCTGACTTGTAGGTTTGTCTGTTTGTCGTACTCTATAATTGGCAAATATTCAAAAGACCTTTGCATCTACGTACTGAGATGATTTATGCAGCGTCCAGTGGCACTTTTACTCATACTAGATGGGTGGAGGGACCACTCAGACCCTGCATTGCCTGGGACATTGTTTTTTTAGACGTAGTACCACTTGAATACTTCTTAGTTAAAGTACTAAGAAATATTCCAGTGGTCTGTTTTTTTCCAAGTAAAAGACTATTGAGTTTACCGAGTTTGTTCGATTTCCTATTTGGCGTAACTATAAAAAACAGACAAAAATTGCAGTGTATCAAGCTCAATATAAGCTCTGGCCACGAACAACATATCACATGCCACCGAAAAAAAGTTAACATTTTTTGCCGCCAAAGCTGCTGTCAAAACGTTTTCCAATATGGCGGACAAAGCTCGTCTCGAGTGGCCCAGCGTTTGTTCGGGATCAATAGTTTTTTTACTTATTTCTTTTTTACAAATTGTTCGACATAAAAGAAAATTAGGGGCCCTATGCACTAGGAGGCCACTCGAAGTTCACGAGGGCTGAGTTAACGGCGATTCTCGAGTGGAAGGTGGGCTTTTTGTCCAGGTACGCGGTTTAATGAGCTGTTAATAATTTATTGATGTTGCCACTGGGTCGGTCGGCAGCTATACTCTATGGTCGGCAGCTTGCGCAAAACTGATTTAAAAAACGTCTCTTTGAAGATCTGAAATTCAGAATTTTTGAAATCGGAGCTCGTGAACGACCTAGTCTGCAATTGACAACATTCATTTCATATTTTACAACGCGCAAAACTAAAAATACCGTTTCTTAATTTTGCTATCTTGATTACGAAAATAACATTTAGAACGTTTATTATTTTTTAATTTTAGAGAAAATAAATGAAAACCAAAAATTGTGTGGTGACGTCACACATACGGTGGAATGAGGAGGTACCGTATAGTATTAAAAATTATATGACAGATGTCATTTTCAATTTCATTCAAATGTCATGTCGGAGAATACAGTGCGTTCACATTAACTTGACGCGTGAGAGAATTGGTAACAAGGACATAACATGTGAATTAGCTTTTGGACCTAATCGGAAGATGGTAAAACAAGCCCTCAATCCTTTTATTTTCCCCAAGTAATGGGAATGATTTCTTATTTAACATGGTAACAGTAAACATCTCAGTGCTACCAATTCTCTCACGCGTCAAGTTAATGTGAACGCACTGTAGTATATTTCATTACAAGTGCGGAAAGGCTGTCATTGCAAAGAGTTCCGACAAATGTCTACCCGAGCCGAGGCGCAGCCGAAGGCGAGGGTTGACAGTCGGAACAAGTTGCAATGACGGTTCCGCACGTGTACTGAACGACTATTTTTAATACAGTTGCGAAAAAAATAAGCAATTTAATAAAGAAAAATTATTTGGAAAATGGCGCCAACCGTAAATAAATTTAAGCAGAGATTTTTTTTCTTCACCCATTCTAGTAGGCAAAGTGAACTAAGCCCATACAGCCAAGTCTTCAGTAGATTTTTTTTATAGATATGATTTGAAAATGAAACCTAACTTAACCCATTCAGTCAAATCATTAAATCTGATATTGAAACAAATTAGTAGCTCATAAAAACTTCTATGATTTTTTTTAGTAAAAACTTCATGGTTGGTTTTTCTTTTTAATAGACAAAGACAATATTTTGACAGTTGGGAAAGAAAACGCACGAGTGCGGGAAAGGTAAAAAAAAACACGAGTGTTTAATAGCGACTGTTGTGCAACTGTAACTGTATTAAAATAGTACATTATATAAGTGCGGTAAGTTGAAAATTACAGCCGAGGCGATATTACTAGCCGAGCCATCGGCGATGGCTATAAGGAAGCAGAGGCTGTAATTTTCAAGCGCACGTATGTCATACGACGTTTTATAACATATTTACGAGGAAATTAATAAAACTCTGACTTTGTTATCATCACTACTTGACGACATTTTCAAATAAAAACAATATATCGAAAAGAAAAAGCGCGCGGATTTATTTTTACTTGTCCACAAATAAGCGATGCGCGCGCATCAACTTTTTTTTTAGGCAAAGGTACAAAAACAGCCAGTATTACTAATAAAGTAAATTAATTTTGTGTTTTTGTTACAGATAAATGGTTGTAATTTATTGTCAAAATTAATTAAATTATTATTTGTTATATTTTATTTCCCAAAGTTAATTTTATTCATAAAATATTGACCACTTTCTTGACATAAAACCTCTTTGCTAAGATTTTTAAAAGTATCGTCCATTTTAAGACTGAGTATCTTAAAACTTTATTTAAAAAAAACACGTGCCTTTTACATTACATTATCGCACAAGTACGTACCTAATGAGATACATTACGTTATTGAAATTGGTGTAATTACAACCACTTTACGAGCAAATATGTTATAAATTACTTTTCCTTTCCTTAATTCTAATGGTTTTTAAAAAGGTGGCAAGGGTGTTAGTATTATTAAGCCGTATGTGTGACGTCATTTGGCGGTTACGTCCTTTTATTACGTATGCTAAAAAAATTTAATGTCAATTCTCGTAGTTAGTAGGCTTTTTTCTCTTTTCTTAAAAACAATCTGGCTAAGTAAGTATGGATTGTCTATTCCGAAAAGATTCTAACTATGTGTACAAGTCGCGAAAGTTTAAAATATGTTAGTATGTAGAAGACAAACATTTTTGGTTCCGCATCGATTTTTACTTGGTATACAAAAATGTTCTTATATTTGTTGCCATTTTAAGTTAGTCCCTTAATGGCATGACTTTATTTCATAAGGTTTAATTTATATGGCTTAAGGTTTTACAGTTTTAGTCTCCAAGTTTCTTAGTTTTGGTCTTGAAGTTACAAAAAGTAATTCCCATTTGGAAATCTTTATAAAAAGTAGTTTAAGAACATAAAACCCTCGGAGGGAGGTGTAAAATACAGCTTCGTAAGGAGTAATCGACCGAGGGCCCTTGTGCGACGAATTAATTAATTTTCAGTGGATTCTGCAGGAAACACCCTTCGCGCTGAAATATCAATTATCTAGTATCACTTGGCGTTTTATATTTTCTCATTTATGTATCCCATTTGTGAAATTGTAGCAGCAATACCAATGGCTAACCGTATAGGTAAACATTGTGAGAAAACCTAGGTGTCAGAAGTATGCAGAAATACTGACGCTTAAAATCCACAAACCGCGCTGGGCACTTATGGATATTCAAACCAATACATAACCCTGGAAGAATCGATCTTAATCTTGATTTGCCTTGATTATTCGTGTCATGCTCCGTCGCAGAACCACCATCATAGAAAGTGATTAATTATGCCATAAAATTATGTACGTAAGGAGTACTTAATGTACATATACCGATATCGATGTACGTGCATCAGATTATGTTTAAATAACCATTGATAGTGGCTCTGCTGCAGAGCATACTCTCTAGCAGAGCCACAAAGTACATGTACTCAGGAAAAATAAACACCACTGTTTTTGGATGAAAAACGATGTACGAGTAGTGTTTATTGCGTACGTGTTAAAAATACCACTATAAGACAGTGGTTTTATTTATATTAACTTTACTAAAATGCTTGCAGGAAGCGCCTGATTATTTTATGTCGGCAAAGGTTTAGTGCATATAGGTACCTCCCGTGTCAGGCTTATGTAAGTGTGGCGTGATGTGGGGCAGGCCTTTGTCCAGCAGTGAACAAATAGTCCTAGCAGCTACGGCACTTTTTGCCGAAATAAGCGATTTGACCCGCAGCAGCACAAGTTTCACCGCTTAGGAACGGAGAGGGCGCCACTTCTTTGAAAAAACACTGAAAAATTCTGACACGCTAACGGATGAACCGATTGCAATGATTAATATCTTATTCAAAAGGAGATTACTTATTGTATCATCAAAAAAATTTAAATAAAATAAAAAACAATGACAACTGTCAAAAATCTTACATTTTGTAACATTTTTTTTTTGTAAATTCTCAGTTTTTACTCAATCATGCAAAAAAATTGTATAAAGAAGGTATGTTTTTTTCAACTCATATTGTTAGAAATTTAATACTGCATTAAATAAAAAAAAGATCATGCCAATATCTTTAATAGTTTAGGAAATATTTTTACGTGTGCTGGAAAAGCGGGGTCATTGCCCTTGCTTCGTAGTAATTATGAAGAAAAGGAATTTATTTTGTGATGGAATCGGGTAGTGATAGTGGGGATTTAAATAAACGATTTTAACCGCTGCAGCAACACTTACATCCCTTAGGAATATAGGTGGCGCCACTTATTTTAAATAAACCGCTCCACCGATTTTTCATGATTAAAGTTCATAATATAAAAAGATTTGTCATTTTCTTGTATAATAATACGTCGAGTTTTTGGTTGTTTAATCAGATTAAATATTACACTATTTTTATTTTTAATGCACTAACCCGTGCTAAGGAACAAATTTAAAAACCTATTTAGAGGCTAAAAATTTCACCCATGCCGGGATTCGAACCCGCAACCTCTGGCTATCCGTACCAGCGCTCTACCAATTGAGCCAATGGGCGACTCACGGCATCAGTGAAATTTCGAACCTCTTTACAATATTCTCTGTATTACGTACAGGCAGCGACATCTGACTTAAGCAAATTGCATTACTTACAGCTCCGACTACCTACTTTGCAGTTAGGTTTAACATCGGAACGATATCACTGTACCCACATGATTACACTATTTTTATTTTTAATGCACTAACCCGTGCTAAGGAACAAATTTAAAAACCTATTTAGAGGCTAAAAATTTCACCCATGCCGGGATTCGAACCCGCAACCTCTGGCTATCCGTACCAGCGCTCTACCAATTGAGCCAATGGGCGACTCACGGCATCAGTGAAATTTCGAACCTCTTTACAATATTCTCTGTATTGTACAGTGTGGGTACAATTAACAACGAAATTTCACTGATGCCGTGAGTCGCCCATTGGCTCAATTGGTAGAGCGCTGGTACGGATAGCCAGAGGTTGCGGGTTCGAATCCCGGCATGGGTGAAATTTTTAGCCTCTAAATAGGTTTTTAAATTTGTTCCTTAGCACGGGTTAGTGCATTAAAAATAAAAATAGTGTAATCATGTGGGTACAGTGATATCGTTCCGATGTTAAACCTAACTGCAAAGTAGGTAGTCGGGGCTGTAAGTAATGCAATTTGCTTAAGTCAGATGTCGCTGCCTGTACGTAATACAGAGAATATTGTAAAGAGGTTCGAAATTTCACTGATGCCGTGAGTCGCCCATTGGCTCAATTGGTAGAGCGCTGGTACGGATAGCCAGAGGTTGCGGGTTCGAATCCCGGCATGGGTGAAATTTTTAGCCTCTAAATTGGTTTTCAGATTAAATATTTCAAAAATTGCGCCTACAGATTTGGGTTGAACCAAATGTTTTTTTAAATGGACATTGAGGATAATGTTTTAAATAAATGAATTTTGGGGCAAAACACAAAATTTATAAGTACTTGCATATAGAATTTAAATTAAAAAACAGAATAGTCTCACTTGAATTATTCATCTTCTGCCGTCATGAAGCTTATTGAAATGAAAAGGAAAAGAAACATGATCGTTAATCATGACATAAAATAATCAGGCGCTTCCTGCAAGCATTTTAGTAAAGTTAATATAAATAAAACCACTGTCTTAAAGTGGTATTTTCCAACACGTACGCAATAAACATTACTCGTACATCGGTTTTCATTCAAAAACAGTGGCGTTTATGTTTCCTGAGTACATGTACTTTGTGGCTCTGCTAGAGAGTATGCTCTGCAGCAGAGCCACTATCAATGTTTATTTAAACATAATCTGATGCACGTACATCGATATCGGTATATGTACATTAAGTACGCGTTACGTACCTCATTTTATGGCATAATTAATCACTTTCTATGATGGTGGCTCTGCGACAGAGCATGACACGATTATTCCGATGTGAAAGTCCTTGATATTGTTTTCCTTACTCACTAAACCAACCATGTGTTAGGTACATTGGACGGCCAAGACTGCTTCTGATAATACCTAGTATGTGTTTGTTACTTCTATCTATCCATCTACAAGGTGACCTTGAATTAGTTCACCGTTTTTAAGGGGACTGTTGTACTTAAAATTACGTCAATTAAATATAAACAAAAATATTAGGATGAAAGTAATAAAATAGATTTAGGCGGACAATGTCCCGTTCGCAAAATGTCCCTCCGACAAAAATTGTCCCTTTCCCAAAACGTCCCTGTGTCATATCGTCCCTTTCTCATATCGTCCCTTTCTCAAAGCGTCCCTTCCTCAAAACGTCCCTAACTACTCACCCTTTATTACACAAGTTTTGGGTGGTAAAGTAATTGGTAGGTACCATAGAATGAGTTTTTATTCTCTATCCTATTCTTAAATACCTGGCTGGTCAAGGATAGCAAACAGCTTATCAAACAGAGACTTCATCAAGTCCTGAAGATCTTGAGTACCTATATCGCTCGACAAATGTCAAGATAAACCCTCTTTCCACTCCGACCAACTGGACTTCCAAATTTTTTATTTGCCATTTGTCGAGCGATAAACGTGACCGTAATAGGCTTGCTGTAAGAGACTTTTTGCGAAAGGGTTATTTTGCGAAAGGGACATTTTGCAAAAGGGTCATTTTGCAAAAGGGTCATTTTGCGTTAGGGTCCTTTTGCGAATGGGTAGTTTTGGATAAGGGTCCTTTTGCCAAAGGGTCATTTTGCGATAGGGTCCTTTTGCGAAATGATGAAGGGACATTTTGCGAATGGGACAATGTCCGCCTAAATCATAAAATAAACAATGTTTCGAGTGTCTTTATGGTGTGGACTCACCAATTCAATTGTTTTTTAATTGTTAACGCATTTTAGGCGGCAGACTCTTAAGCAATTACCATTATTATTTATTTATTTTGAACTTTATATAGTACTTCTAACTACTTCGAATTTGGATTCACAGTTTGAAGCCAAGGGTCACAAATCACAGATTATTTAATCAGAATATATTTTATAAACGCCTTTACTGATAGATTATTCATATGATTATATTTTTAATGGTACCAAATAAACATTCTATCTAGTACATAATACTGGTTTTCATAATGAAAAGATTGCCTCAACATATTGCTGACTATGTATTTTTAATAAGTTATTCTCCATAAATTCCCCTTATTCATTCAATTCCCCTTATTCATTCAATTCATTCAAATAAATCCAATTTATTTATTCCGGGACCTTGAATAAATGGTAACATTAAACACAATAAATGGAACATCATATTAATAAAAACTGATTTTACACGGAGTTTACTAGTTTATTTTACATTTTTACAATTTTCCGACGTTTCGGCACTTTTTGAAGTGCCGAGGTCTCGGAAGACTGAAGTCTTGAAAACTTCAGCACTTGAAAAAGTGCCGAAACGTCGGAAAATTGTAAAAATATAAAATAAACCAGTAAAATCCGTGTAAAAACAGTTTTTATTATGTCTAGTGCTCGTGTTAACCTTATAAAATACTATGCAGCAAATTAAGTAATAAACGAACAATAATTATTACTACGAGTAATTTAGTTAATTTAAATAATTATTAAGAATTTGCATAAGAATAATCAAATATTATGACTAAGTATAACATTCACAGTTTTACAGAAACATCTTGGCCAAAACAAGTTTGCACTATTTCAAAATCACCATGTATACAGCCCTTGAAAGGCGCCCACTGTTGGTTAATCGCCACTTCAGCGTCACGCGAACCTCCCCAGTCTCCTGCCAATTTAAAACTACGTAGTTACAAAAAGCCAAGACCTCATTGGTTAACTAATATCGCTATTACCAACCACAACAAAAATTGCATAACTAAGTGTCCATTAAAAACTAACCGAGTACTAAGCGTGAGAGTAAAAACTAAAAACTAATGCGGGCACCCATATCTTCAATGTTGTTTCCACACTCATTTGATAGCGCGCAGATTCGCTAAATATCATTATGCCCTTTTAGTAATTACGTGGATCACGTAAGGCTCAGCTGGGCGCCGGGGCTGCGGGCTGCGGCTCCCACACTAGTAACTCAGGGGAATGGGGTACCTAATGAAGTGTCTGGAAGCTGTGGTGGTACCTTGTCTTACAATCCTGACTGCTTGGCTTAAAGACCATGTCGTGGGAATAGGTTTTAACCCCCTAACTCCCGGAGGTAAATATTAGTCCGCATGATAAAACTTTGTAAAAAATATACAAGGGCTGCAAGTGATGCAAATTACTTAAGCCAGATGTTGCTGCCTGTACGTAACACAGAGAATATTGTAAAGAGGTTCGAAATTTCACTGATGCCGGTGAGTCGCCCATTAGCTCAGTTGGGTGAGCGCTGGCACGGTTAGCCAGAGGTCGCGGGTTCGAATCCCGGCATGGGTGGAATTTTTAGCCCCTAAATAGGTTTTTAAAATATACAACAAATAGTGGATGTAGAGCAATTAGTTTCCCAGATTACCTATTTAAAGTTTAATTATGATTTCCTAAGTATAGGACGCCAGTGCTTAGGCGTTGAGGCAAAGCCTGAAAGACGTTTTTTGGTTCCGGTTGTTTAACCAATTCCCATGAACAAAAGTTTGAAATTTTCAAGTTATTCTGTTACTTTTTCGTCCTACTTGAAAATAACAGACTTTTTATGTTTTGTTAGTTGAAAGTGGTACTGAAGCAGTACCTATCTGTAACTAAGCCACTTTAAACAAACTACAGATTTTTTTTTCAAACAAATTGGGTTTGGTTACTTTTTGTGTTATTTAATAACATTTTCTATATTCTCCGTTGCTGTTTTTTAACAGGGTTAAGTCGTGCAATTATGACCTAATCTGTTAAGTTTTCACCTTGAAAATTAACAAAAGGTTCTTTTATCCGAGCGTTTCCGAACGATAAAATTATGCAGGAATTACCGCTTGTCTTTTCTTACGAAGTTCACTACATTCCTAGTAAGTTTTTTAAGGAGACATAAGCTTGAAGCATTGCCATCAAAATTCTAGAAAATTTTAAAAGTGCCTATTTTATACTATCCTTATATGGATTTAACAGCACTCACGTTTTGAGCAATGAATTGCATTTGATTTGACAGGAAAATTTCAAATCAAATGACACACACACACACACACACACACACTTACACATACTTCTAAAGTTGGCAAATCTTGATAGGTTTTTAAATTTTTCCTTAGCACGGGTAAGTGCATTAAAAATAAAAATAGTATAATCATGTGGGTACAGTGATTTTGCTTAAGCCAGATGTCGCTGCCTGTACGTAATACAGAGAATAGTGTAAAGAGGTTCGAAATTTCACTGATGCCGGTGAGTCGCCCATTGGCTCAATTGGTAGAGCGCTGGCACGGATAGCCAGAGGTTGCGGGTTCGAATCCCGGCATGGGTGGAATTTTTAGCCTCTAAATAGGTTTTTAAATTTATTCTTAGCACGGGTAAGTGTGTTAAAAATAAAAATAGTATAAATCTTGATTACTTTTAATTGTGATATATTTAATTTAATAGTTAAAATTTAAAAAGCCTGTATTTGTACCTTTATTACAAAGCGTTGTTGTATATTTTTTGGTATCATGAACTGCCTATTTGTGGATATCTATTATTGGCCCTGTGAACCGTATTTTTATTATTGTGATCAAATAATTTGTTTTCGCTATTGATGTCCTTAATAAAATGACTGTTGGGTTATGTACCAATTTAGTTAGCCAGACCTGATCACCTGACATTGCCGCACTTAGCCCCATAGTTAAACCTTGCGCTGAGGTATGTTAACACGTAAGACACAAGGGCCTTCTTACGAGGTTACATGCCGGGATGCGGACCCACGACCTCCCGATTGAAAAGACAGCGTTCTATTCAGTTCAGTCTTTCAGCAGCTACCACAGCTCTTTAGCAGCTACTACCATCAAATACTCTTTCGAAATTGAGGAACTCACGTTCCAAAATATTGACTACACTTGCATCATTACGTAAATATATTCTGTTAAAAGTAGCAATTCAAAATATCAGTAATAAAGGTATTTCCCAGGCATTCTCCTAACTTTTTCCTATTGAGTGGTTCCGACAAAAGTCTCTCACATTACACATGGGTCAACACAAACCGCTCAATAGCTCACCCGTCACGCGTTAACTTGCAAAAGTCAAAACCGTGCCCAAGAGTCACTTCCCATAAAAATCGGCGCCTGCCTCAAGATCTAGAATGTTCACTTCACCATGCTCTAATCTGTCAAAGGTATGTCTATTATACTCCGCGAATTTTCGTATAGTTAGTGATTTTATAAGGGCGACGCGGCAGCGGGGACTCCGGCCGCCACGCTGCGTCCGCGTGACTCCGAATGACGTCACGCTGCGCGGGCGCCGCCGGCGGCTCCCGTTCCAGATTCAAATTGCATGTGACAGATGAGCTTCGCAATCTCGGGTCTTGAGAACGGCGCGAAGTGGCGTCCGACCGGTGACTGGGCTCGTCGGTGTGTGAATGAGCAATTTACGGAGTGATGGGAAACCGTGCGACTTGAAATGATTATTCTTTAACTGGTCTGTCAATCAAGGTGTGGGTAAGCGCACGTAAAACTATTGACGGCCATATTCATTTGTCGCAAGACCGATAACTGTTGGGGTTGACTGGTTCTTGAGTCTAGACCGCGAATCGATAAATGCAGCATAGGACGCATGGACGCACACACACCAGGTGGAGCGACGACATTCGTAAAGCGGTGGACAGTGACTGGAAGAGGAGTGCCGAATATCGGGCTCAGTGGCGTATCTTAGGAGAGGCCTATGTCCAGCAGTGATCGGTACCGATATCGATATCAACCCTTGTATGTCCCCACTGTTGGGGCACGGGTCTCTTCCTGCATCGCAGGAAGGTTAGGCCATACTCCACCATGGGGGCCAAGTCCGGGTTGGTGGAGGGTTGTAAGACAGTGGCGGGTCTTACTGTCAGAAGTTATCAAGCCGCCCATGAGGCCTCTGATATGGCTTAACGACTGCCATTACATGACAGCCGGCACCAACGGCTTAACGTGCCTTGCGAATCACGGAAGCGCTCGGAAAAATGCCACTAGCGGTAGTCACAGGACGGTCACCCATCCTGCACCTTACCGCGCCTGTGTCCAGCAGTGGATTATGATTAATTGGGTTTCGCTACCATCTCTTTAGGGAGGGGTTACACTCTCAGTTTGGCGTCAGACTGGTTAGAATGATTACAGAATTATCTACACGCCCATTCTCTAATAATCACCCAGGGATTTAAAAAAATCTCAGCCCGTTTAGAATGTTGGAAGACTGATGCATGACTGATTGTATAACACGCTCTTATCATTTTCGCGTCAGTCACGTCCGCGATGCAGTGGAGCAAGATCTACTTACCACGCGACATAGCTACGAACTCGCTACAAGCCCCGCCCATCGTTTTTTTGCGTTTCTGTAACAGCAAAGGAATAATAAATTACTATAGTAGGTACACGCTTTCCCTCCTTACAATTTATTTATTTTACTTATTTACATGAATGTTGTAACGGAACAGTAAAATTACACCAAAGCGTTACAGTACTTAACTGAGCACAACCTGTAGATAGATAGATAGATAGATAGAGATATTTCTTAACCTAAAAGTACAAACGGCGGCCTTATCACTAAAAGTGATCTCTTCCAGACAACCTTTGGATGGACTGGACTAATATATTGAAGAAGGAAGTAGATGTACAAATATACAAGATTATTACAAAGGTATAAATGAATACATGCCTAAACCACAGTGTACATATAGTAGTTATCAACAGATAAATACAAATAATTTACATTAATACACAAAATTAAAAAATATATCTATAATATAAAAATGAATCGCTAAATGTGTTGGTAAGCGCAAATCTCGAGAGCAGCTGAACCGATTTCGCTAATTCTTTTTTTAGAATATTCCTTGAAGTACGAGGATGGTTCTTACGGAGAGAAAAATAAAAAAAAATTAAAGAATCGACTGTTAGGCGGTACGAAGTTCGCTGGATCAGCTAGATCATTATATAAATACATAAACACTTAACATATTGAAAGGATTATACTATTTTTATTTTTTTAATGCACTAACCCGTGCTAACCTAACTGCAAAGTAGGTAGTCGGGGCTGTAAGTGATGCAATTTGCTTAAGCCAGATGTCGCTGCCTGTACGTAATACAGAGTATAGTGTAAAGAGGTTCGAAATTTCACTGATGCCGGTGAGTCGCCCATTGGCTCAATTGGTAGAGCGCTGGCACGGATAGCCAGAGGTTGCGGGTTCGAATCCCGGCATGGGTGAAATTTTTAGCCTCTAAATAGGTTTTTAAATATTGAAAGGACATAACAAAAAACACAAACAACAGATCAATATTACGGATTACTTCAGTGTTATAGTGTTCCTTTACCATAGCCTTAAAAATGGGAAGGGATTTGGCTTTCCGCACCTCCACTGGTAAGGCATTCCATAGTCGGACGGCCTGCACAGTGAAGGAACAGCTATAGAAAGTGGTGTGATGGGAAGGGATTTTCAGGAGTAGGTTTTGGGAAGAGCGAAGAGAAAGGAGTGCAGAAACTCAAAGCGCTCTTTTAGACAGGAAGGAGTAGCTGGATTAAACAGTACGCAATATAGAAGAAAAAGTATATGCGTATTCCGGCGGAGACGGATTGGGAGCCACTTGAGCTGTGAACGAAATTTAGAAACGTCATACACACATAAACCTGTTCTAGTTCTGTTCTATGTTCTAGCTTTCTCTTACTTACATACCTTCACCACACTTTCAATCCCATCCGCAAACACATCACTCTCTGGTGCTTCAGCGAGCAGCGCCAGCATAATATCCACATCTGAGCACTGCATAGAGGTGCATGAAAGGAGCCTCCCCGAAGGACGTATCCACTGAGCCCGTACGTCTGGCGTACCTTGGGCAACAATCAGCGAGCAATCCCTTACGCTGATTGGCAAATCCTTTCAGTTGACGGCTTGCATCGACTAGCTAAGAAGAAAAGCTATGCACTGGTAAATTGACAATTAACTGTTTTAATATTTTCGGGGCTTAATCGCGTAGTAATTTATTGCTATTTTACCTCGACGTTTCGACGACGTTACAGTCATCGTGGTCACGAGAAGACTGATGGCTGGTACCCGTTCGCATCTTCGCCTGATAAGGTTTCAGACTACCCTCAATCAGCCATCACAAAGCACTATTAGGGCGTTTGTCCACAGCCGTAGTATTGGGCCTGCTCGGACATCATAAAGATCGCTCCGTACTGTTACATTTGAGACAATGTACTAGTACTGTATATTAGTACTATTAGGACCTCATAGTAGAACCATCTCAACGTTCACGTTTTGACCTTTCAGCCATAAAATATGCTTTTTTTAATATCTGTATTTTTACAGGACCATTCATTTATGATTAATATTTTTAATGTTGCCGTGCCACCATTATATTAGAAGTACTATGATAAAAATCAATCAAAAAATATTTTTAGTTCGAGTAGTTTTTTTTCCTACGTACAGTGAAATAATTATTACCATCTAGATTATCGTAAGCTACTTTTGTTATTTGCAAAGAACAAAAGAAGCTCGTAGAACAAGATTACTACCACAGAAATAAGCGTCCCAAAGCGCACGTAACAGAAAAAAATTCCTTCACCAATAATTCACTGTAATAAACAGTGAAAATATTATGTTATATTCGTTAGAGAAACTAACATCAAGAAAACAACACGGTATTACTTTTACAAAAGTACCTACTTGGATTAGCGCGCGAACCAGAAGCGCAGAATTGACACAATGAATGAAACAAAAAACAAAACAAGTAAAAACAATCTTTACTGCTACGACATACGACCTACTTCTAAAGTTCGGAAAAGACCGACCGGCTGAAGGGAGACCGATCGAAACAATTTCGCTCCGTTCAGTTCAATCACCACACTCTCTCTCATGCAGCGTTCGTTCGCTCTCGGCCATATTCGTCACCCGGTCCGGTTCATTTATTCATTCAGCCAATCCGTGATCGCGAGAGCAATGAACGAATAGACCGAATGTCCGATTATTACTGGGAAACGTTTCCTTTCGTTCATTGCATGGTAACGTATCTTAATCGTACTTCGTACATGACCGACACAATACTACACAGCCGCCGTCACCGGGACGTCACCGAGAACGAGATTATTTCGGGCCGAGTTTAATATGACGTGACGGCGATCGTTGTCCACCGCGACCGATGGTTTAGTTTGTTCCAACTGTTCCAAACATTCTTTACTTTCTATAACTTCTATTAATGAATAAATATCGTATTTAAATTTTTTGGCCATTTTTATTACAATAATATATTATGATAATTGATGACAGACAAAATAATAACTGAGCTCGTGTACAGTGCGACGGCGACGGCAGTGTGTGGACAAGTTCATACGTGTTTTGTTTTGCCGGCACATCGACCCGTCAAAATCTCGGGCCACGTTCTAGCGGTCACGCCGATCTACTCGCAATTTCGGCGGCCGGGATGACGTCGCTCGGGTGACGGATGTGCGGTGGACACGCGGCTTAAGTAAATGTATGTACCGCTACTTCGGCGCCGTCATCTCGTTCTCGGTGACGTGACGGTGACGGCGGCGGTGGACAAACAGCCTGAGGGTTCTAAGAATGTGTTCAAGTCGCGAAAGTTTAAAATATGTTATGAGTTTGACAATTAACTGTCTGCTCCGCTATCTAAACGGCGACTGAGATGTACTTATCAGTCAATCCTGTTTGAATCCGTGTAGCCGTGAAAATTATTCATCATTGTGGAGTCAGTTAAGTCAATATAGACAACTGATGTGAAATTGAGCATGTAACCTCCATCTTACATGAATTTTGCGAGTGGTAAGTATTTATTTAATATTAAAATGTTTTAAAGTTTTTCGTTTCAGGATGTAGGAGGAATTATAGTATAGGTACAGGAAATTCTTTGGCATGGCATGTGTGTTACTTAAGTCTGAAAGTTCACGACAAAGCTACAGGTACCTATTAATATATAGTCAACAGTACTTTTTCAATTAAGGGAATAGGCGCCAAAGCAGCTTTAGCGGAGCGGTGTAGAACGCCGGCTTCTTAATCGCGAGGGCGTAGGTTCGAACCCCGGTTCATGTTCAATGACTTTGCTAATACATCCCCTATTTGTCCCCTAAGTATTTCTGCCTGGGACGCCCCTTACCAGCCCCTTCCACCCACGGCCCCATAGGAATTTAGTAAAAAAATTAAAAAGATAGTAAGATCGGCCAAGGGACCGGCTATGTAACTTTACCCACTGTAAATCTACGAAGACTACACTATGAAAACTTTTCAAAAGTGTACCAAAAGAATTTCAAGAAGATTGTGTTCCGTAAAACCGGGCGTTTTACTCAAATGTTTTGTTTCGAACATTCGTACCTAATAGCATTTGAATTCGGCCGAACTGCTCTCTGACCAAACTCGACCTCCCAAAACAAAACAAGAAAAAGAAAAAACAAGTTTTCCCCCAATTTTGCATTTGGAACACGTTCCACGCTCGCTGCCAATTGGTCTACGCACCGCGCTCTGATTGGCTCACAATATGATAGTAATGGCGTTAGCTCCATCTTGTCTATGATTGAAATGGCCTATGTAATAGCCTGTTTTAAAGAAAATCTACTTTGTTGTCTTAGTCTTAAGGTTTTGCTTTAAATGCGCAGTATAGGTGTTTTATGGTGCTAATAGCGAGTTTTTGTGCCCTTCCTGACAGATGTTGCTACACTTTAGTAACAATTTCACCAACATTTTCAATGGTCGTTTTTGTTACGATTAATTCTTTTGTCTGCAGTTGGTTAGATTTGGTTAATCGCTTGCTGTGATTACATCTGGGTTTTATAATGGTTGTAATTTTTGGTTCAAGCTTTTATTTATATCAACATTGATACATAATGTGAAAGATAGGATGGTCATGCTTTTTTATTTTATTATATGCTCCAGCTTAAGATTTCCCTAGAGTTGATGGGGAAATCTTAAATCTTAATCTCCACCACGTTTTCATACTAGAGGTATTATTTATACTTATATATTATTAAAGGTATTTTCGATTGTTTTAGGAAATTGTGTTTATACAAAATAAAACTGCATCTGAGGAATGCTTTAGAGGAATCGAGTTTTTATAAATAACGCTGAAACACTACCTACTATTGACCATTTAAACTGCATCTGAGGAATGTTATAGATACTCCTAATTTTTCGTTCATCAAAAATTCGCAACGAATGATTTATCTATCTATCTATCAATGGCAGTATCTACGGGTACGTGAAACGTAATTTTTTGTAGCCAAAATCGAATGGTTTGCTTAAACTGTTAGTCGTAACAGTTATTAGGCATAACGTGAACCTCGGGAACCTTACATACTTAGTTTAAAAATTTAATAGATTTTGAAATTTCTATTTTAACACCTCTAGATCATTTAGAATCGATAAATGTCCAAAAATTTGTTTTTTTTTGTCAATTTTTTTCAAAATGATCCAGGTTTTGAAATGGACACCTACTTAGTTTTGTTCGCCTTCCTACCGCAGTGGCTTGCGAAACTTTTTAAGACAGCCTTGACAGTTTTCTCCTTCAGACGTCAATTGTAGTCAATTTTGTATCCACTAAACGTGACAACGTTACAACTGTTATTTATCTAAAGTATCAAAGAGTTTCATAAAGTAGCAGGTAAGTAGGTAATAGCCTCAAGCGAATTACGATTCTGTAACACCGCTCGATTTCAGCTGACTGGCAATATCCTCAGCGTTCTCGTCTGACCGCGCTCCGAATTTATTATTACACTTTTTTATATTTCGTACAATTTTATTTTTTAATAATTCGCGCGGCGGCGGTCCTGGCCGCCATCGCCACTTGAGCACGGAGCTACAAAAAAGTCCCAACCACCATGTGTCGCGGTGATTCAGGTGAACTAATGAGGGGCCTGTAGCTTTTTTCTTCGTGTCGTGATTGTGGGTGTTACTGCATTAAATTACGAGGAATTAATGACCGAGTGTAACTGACCAGTGACCACGCAGGATTGGAATTTAATTATTATTTTGCTTCTACTCACATCAAGATAGACAAATAGTTTTTTCATTTGCTGTATTTCCTAGAGTATTTATTTTTTATTTGTAAAACAATCAGACTAAAGTTTCTATAAAAAATCCTTACAGAACAATAATGAAACCTGAACCCATAAATATTTTTCACTAAATAACAATGATGTAGAGTAACTAGGTAATAAAAATGCTAATTGTGCAGTAATACGAAGTATAGATTGATAGAGAACACTATTGTACATATAAATGGAAATTACACAAATACAGATTTAAGGCAGCTGTATTTTTACAGTTTTTCTTTCCATTTATCTCTAACAAAAAGTTTGACAAAGAAACTTTTTTGAATAGTCTAATTTACGATTATGATTGTAAGTAATGATTAAGTTACATGTAATATATAATAAATTAAATGGGTCTAATAGCTATACTTATTAAATAACTATATACCCGGTGGTATGAACATAAAGTTAAAAAAAAATGTGGCTGGTCAATTAATAGCTATTCTTCCTTTCACAGTAAAATATTTATGTTTAACAAGAGCCAGTGAAAAAATTACACAGAGACCTCAGGGTGGCTGCGGTATTGAGGTATGTTACATCTTATTTTTTTCGGCTTGCTTGACACAGGAACCCTAATCCATAGTATAAAACCGCGCCATTTGACACGGGGTCCGCATTATTATGTATTTTGGAAAAATCCATTGTTTTGTAATCTCCCTTCAGCCCTCGACCTGAAGGGCACTCTTGAACGCTGCGAAATACTCTGTACGCTCCATGAACACCAATTATGTAGTACATGCATTGAAAAGAGGTGACATTATGTAATGAATGAGGCTGAACGGAACGAGCCTGCTGCAACTTTTTTTAATGAAAAGATCGCGGGCCATTGTTATTTTTATGATGCCAGTTTTAGGGGCTGCCCGTTAAAAATAATCAATTCGCGCACGTTTTATTCTAAAGTGCTCTTGAAAAAGCATTAGGCGTTTAGTTTAATGCGAGGCCAAAGTAAATGTAACGTACGAGCTAACCTTTATAGAGCTAAAAGGGTGCCCGAAGTCTACATCAAACGGAAAACACTCCTTTGTGCCGATTTCATATTTCCTTTGTTCAGCTTGATGCACCATTAGCAGGCTGCAATCACCGGAAGTACTGAAAAAAGTAGGCGAAAAGCGCGCGTCAAAACTCTTTTGAGTTTTTGTCAGATCTCTTTCCCACCATTTTCGTAAGTGAGGGAAAGTCTCCGTGTGCTAAATGTAAAGTTGAAGGATTTAACCAAGCGTTTTGACGGTAAAGCCTCGCAGTTCGTTCGTACTGTAAAAGAATGAAACAGATTTTTTAGCTCCGGTGAAGTTAACACGACTTATCTCTGAAAACTTTTATTTCATGCGGATTTTTTCACATTGTTTCCCGTTTCTGTTTGGCTAGCAATAGTTAGTTAGACCTGAGATTTCCGCACTTAGCCTCATAGTTGGGCCATTGTACGTAGCAAGCGCTGAGGTGCGCTATCACCTCAGGCACTAGGGTTTCCTTACGATGTTTTCCTTCACGGTCAGCGAGTAGTATTGCTACTATAATTTCACAAATGTACATAACTTAGAAAACAAAGTACATGCCGGGGTTCGAACCCACGACCTCACGATTGAGAAGCCGGCGTTCTACACCGCTCCGCTACCACCGCTAATCTTGGCTAGCAATGTTAAGGTAGGTAGGTGCCTAAGTCCTAGCGAACGAACCATTGATTCCAAGTGTAAAACAAAGGTCTAAAATATCCCCCATCTTGCATGAATAATTTGTTAATGAGCACCATGAGAAACCAAGCGCCACCTGTCTCGCGTCTTGTCAAACATTTGTTAAACGAACAATGGTTGGGATAACAGGCAGTTTAGTCAAGTGTCCGAGTCATCGGTGATTAGAGCTGGAGGGTAAAAGGGTTGGGTCGGCAGGCCCTAACTATCCCAGAACTGCATTGAAGTTTGGAGATTTTGTGTTACCCCGGCTACCCCGTGGTTTCATTCTCCACAATTCAGTGATAAATGAACGGTGTCTTAGCTTAAAACTTCTACTCTGTAAAAATTTTACCTTGCGTCTCCTAGTGGGTACCTATTCTTATAGCTATTCTGCATCGCATAAAATCTTCATATGCTATCGTTGTGACATAGAATATTTCCGACAATTATTAGATCAAACCTTCTTCTCGTGTCATTCTGCCCACAGAGGTAATGTAAATATAAGAAGAAAGAAATGTATTTAGCGGGTCGAATCGCGATTATTTATTAGGTAAACTTATTTAATGATGATGCTTGCTCTCACAGCAGTGAGCCCTATCCTTTTTATCACATTCTTCTTGTTCTCCAGGCTATATTATGTAGTCCACTGCTGGACATAGCCCTCCCCTAATGAACGCCATAGCGCCCTGTCTTCAGCTTGCCGCATCCAGCATCTGCCGGCAGTTTTTCGCAGATCGTCATCCCACCTGGTCGGATCACATATTATCACATATTTGTCTCTAATTTTTTGTCATAGTATTTACATGTTCTCAAATAGGTGAGTGATAATGATAAATAAACATTTTTCAATATCAATTCACCAAAATTCCTGATGTTTCACAATAAGATCTGTTAAATGTATAGCTTACTATCAATGTATAAATATCGCGGGTCAAGAAAAAGTACCGAAGAAGGAAATCGTGGCTCCGAAAAATCAGGGAGTAAACGAATTTGTCGGTTCTTCGCGAGATATGGCCAGCCCACTGCCACTTTGAGCTATGTCGATAACTTTGGTTCTCTGTCGGATGCATTCGTTACGAATCCTTCAGAGAAACTCCGAGCATAGCTCTCTCCATAGCATTGCGGATCTCATTACAAAAATCTGCCAACATTAAAAAGATAGAGTCACAATGTCCAAAATCATACGGAACCACAATCCAAACATTAACACCAACGGTGGTCCCGCGGAGAATTATCTTGTCGTAGACACGCACAGTCGCATACCTGCCAGACCTGTCGACACGTCGACGGCACGTACGCAGCTATAACGAGGCGAAGGTACGCCCCCTGCACCGTGACGGGGCACGGACAGTCAGCGGTACAAGTGAATGGGATTCCAAGATGGCTGAGGCTGCCACGGCCACCCATTGGGCCTTCATGATTCAGCAGTTTCCACAGAGCTGGGTTCGCCTGTTTGGGTTTTTGCTGCGTTATCCTTTTTGGGACGAAAGTAACGAATGAGCTTTATGGAATAGGCGCTTTCGTTGATTCTTTGAGATTCCTTTCCGTTTTCAGTCGATGTGCTAGAGGTATGTCATATTCACGTACGGACGTACTAAGTCCTATTTTATGTATGTCTGTGGTATGGTGAATGACAATCGTGGGCAACAATCTCTCAAATTCGATCATTGTGAGCCTCGATTTTTGAAGTTGTAAAATGTTATTAAAATATTTTCACAATTTGCACGATAGAGACGTTTTTGATGAAAGAGACACTTTTCCACACATCCTCGACTACAAAGCCTAAATTAGGTACCTACATTAACGAATTCATTAGGGCGCACGCCCGTTCGCGATCGATTATGATCTTTTTACTCCGAGTCGGCTACGTGCGCCATACAATCGCCGTCACTCGGCCAAATTCACCCGAGAAACGTTCGTAGGTCTGCAGGACATAAGAAACTTAAATCTGGAGGATTTAAGGTAGCTTTCAGAGTGGTGCATTCAGGAGCAGTTCCGTGTTTTGTGGCCTATCAAATGTTGTAGGTAAGTCTTTAGTGTTATTTGCGTTTGTTGAGGGAATTTGCTATCTAGAAGTTGGGAATAGGAGAGGTTTTGGGGATGTGTGTTAGGGCCAGATAAGATGTTCTGGGTGTAGGAGAGAAGTCCTTTGTCTCTGCCTCAGCTGTCAAGCGTACTTATGTTTTCCCGCATTTTTTGTTCTAATTAGTCGCCCCTCGTCGCAGCGCTGGTTAGTTCGCAATTTTATAATATCATCGCGTTTTTTATTTCCACGTCTTCTTAAATGTCTACCTTCCTCGTATTATTGTATTTCAGTTAATGGTGACTACCATTAACTTGATTGCTTTACATTTCAAGCGCTAGCGCAATTTTTCTCCAGGTTTTAAAAGGGGGAAGGATGGAAATGCAGTAGTTATCTGATTTCTGATTCTGTTCAGTATCCTGTAATTTAATTTGTAAACCCGGCTGTAGCTGTAATTTTTTGTCGGCTTCATCACTATAGCTTAAGAACATCGTGATAAAACAGAGTAGTGCTAACATGCTTCATAAAATTGTGTTACATACGTCATTCGTCAGGGCAAAAAGCCTCAAATAAACGTCTAGGCGCAAAATACACATCCATTACCGAAACCCCATGCATTTAAAATGCAAGACGTCTTAACCCTCAGTCTTATGAATGGGAAATCTTCAGCCCCCTAATGTTCTCAACCCTTCAGGAGGGCAACGTATTCATGGAGCAGCGACAATAAATATCGCGAAATTTGTTTACCGATGCACTATTCAGATGGGGTGGAAATATCGTAAGAATGAACGTTATCCATCTTTCACTGGCAAATAAAACAAATCGTTGAAGACCCCTTTACACCTCCTAGAATTCATTCAAGTGTTGTACTTACCCACAGATAAGACTTATGTGTTTGTGTATAATTCGTCGTTATCGTCTATCTTTCCGGAGACATATAGCCTGGGTGTATTTAAAAGTAGAGTCAAACGGCATTTAATCTCCGCGTAAATGGTATGCCCCAGTTGGAGGCATTTCTCCTCTTGACCATACTCGTAAAATTTACGTTTTCATACAACATCACACATTCATGTTAGGTAGTGGTGATTTTAAAAGTCGTAAGTTATCTTGATTGCAAGCTGTGTCAAAGAGTCCCAACGTTCATTCATATCGAACACATTAGAATTTGATCAGCATCGAATTATTCATCTCCGTGCCGAGTTATAAACCAGAACTCCTTTATTCCGACCTGCATGAGATCCTCGATAAGTCCTGCCGCGGATCACGAAACTTATTCGACAGAAGGATAGTCTAGTTGAGATGTGTGATGACGTTACTGAAGAAGAATACTTAGCTTCTTCAGAAGTCTATGTTAGCTTCTTCTCCACATACGTATTAATTGTGAAACTATCAACTTTGACGTTCATTAAGTAATCATTTTGTTTTTATCCTCTATAATGTAAAAATTAATCGCTGAATGTGTTGGTAAGGGCAAATCTCGAGATCAGCTGAACCTATTTCGCTTATTCTTTTTTTAGAATATCCCTTGAAGTACGAGGATGGTTCTTACAGAGGTAAAAAAATAAAAAAAACAATTGACTGTTAGGCGGTACGAAGTTCGCTGGGTCAGCTAGTCTTCTATAATATAAAAATGAATCGCTGTATATGTTGGTAAGCGCAAATCTTGAGAGCAGCAGTCTACAGCGGAATAGATGGTTAAACAGAAGCAGTGATTTTAGTATTTTACTAGTAGATATGTATTGGTCTTCTACATCTATATTTGATTTTTACAGTGTCTACTCCTAACTCCTACCTAAACTTGATCACTAGAACAGCTTCTGTATTGCCTGGGATATTTAAGTATTTTAAGTAGCAGTGGACTATCTTGCCTAGCACTTATATCATACTCTCAGTTTACTCGGCGTAATTCACAGGAACCTTACGATGGTTGCAGGGTTCCTTACGATGTGGTTTTTCTTAGTGTTATTGCATGTAGAAATTACCTTATACCTAAAATCCCGGCCATAGGTAGGTAGCTATTACAACACTCTTTTTATCTCGAATTTCTATATGTTTTATTGTTCATTGCAAAACCAACAGCTTATACACGAGGCATTTTTACAAAGAATTAGATTTAAAGCCAATAGCAGGTTTTCACTGACAATCAGAATAACATTTGGACTAACCTACATGACATAGGTACATGACTAGGGTTATTGCTAAATGATTCCTTGTTACTTAAATTTTGTTCGCTCGTAACGCAACTTAGTAGGTACCTAGGTAGAGTGCATAGGTCGACGACCTCTGTGGCGTAGCGGTAGCGCATCTGCCTACCATGCAAGAGGTTCCGGGTTCGAACCCCGGCTGGAGACAAAAAAAACCTCAGGTGTTGGATGTTTACATGTTTGTGATGTCGTTGTTTCTGATTCCCATGACACAGGGTATCCTAGCGTGGGGCCAGAAGCAATGTATGTGCCTGTATGTAAATGTTAAATGTTATTTTATAGGTAGAGTACCCGAGAGTACTGTTCTGTATACTGTAGTGTAATATTTTTCATTGTACACAGAAGTTACAGTCACGGAAATTACCTATATCAAAATGTAGTACAATTGGCGGCCTTATTACTAAAAGCAATTTCTTCTAGCAACCATGGGGAGAAGATATTTAAGCTAAATCTGAGCTAAACCTGATGTGCTTCTGTGTTATTTAATTCGTGCTGACAATGTGCACACGTGTCGTATCTCGATCGATGCGGTGCCTGACAATAGCGGTAGCCGCCATCTTGGATGACGCCACAATGCCGCCACTTCCCGCCCTTTTGTCTAATTAGTGCTTCCGCTCGAAATCGTGACTTACCAAATATTAATTTGGCTTTGATAATTTAGCTTGTATACCAGCCAACCAACCAAGCACATACTTACCTAATTACTTTTTGACATGTATAAAAATTTATTGGTTAAAATTGTCCTTAAATTCTTCTTCCAGTTAAAGAGCATATTTCCAAGATTGTTCCAATATATTTTGACTAACAATCTAAAGTGACCAATCTTTTGGTGGTCTGGAGAAAGCTCCAAGCTTCATAGAAAGTATTAAGTACTTCTGATACAAATCTGTTAGTAGGTAGGTAGATCGATGGCTGGTTGAGCAAACTTTTATTGGCTTAAAAAGTCGTCCATAACATAACGCAACTGTGTGACATATTTATGGGCTCGCGACTCCATCCACAATAAGACCATTTCTCATTTTATAAATTTCATTTGATCCCCGAACTGTATAACTGCTACGCAATATAGCAGGTTCTTTGCCCTCCGAATATAATGTAACCCGTAGAAAACGATATTACTCCGTGAAGAGGCCAATAGTTTTCAATTTCACCCTTACCTGTCCGCGCTAATCCGCTGTTTTATTAGCGAACGCTATAATACTACGCACGTGCACTTCTGGCCCTTTGTTCTATAAAAATCTCCCTTGAGAATCCAAAGGCTCCATCCACGTCACTGTTTCAATTCAAACAAGACCGTAACTCAAAAGGAAAAGCGCCCTATTTCCTTAAAATCTTGTTTCAGTTTGTGTCGTTAAAGAATTCGCGGCCTTGTTGTTATTTTGTTTTGGCGGACTTGAGTGACGGCGGTGTTGCCAGCCGGAATAAACTGTTGTTTGCGTCACGGGAGATTGCCCCGTAATCTGGGAATATTGAAGACAATAAAACAAGCTTAGTAGCCAGATTTAGGGGTAGAGTATCAGAGACGGGTAAACGTTTTTGCGATTTTTTTCCCTGGTATACAGGTGTTCTAGGTACGTTTAACCGAACATTTCTGCAACAACCCTTATAGTTTTAAAAATAAAAGGAATATAATCCTATGAAATCTGGATAGGTCTTTTAAAAAAGAAACAAAGGTTAAAACTCGTTAATTTTTATTAATTTATAAATTGAAAGTCATTCATTACACTTTATCTCGTTATAATTACAAATTCCTTCTTCATTATTTTACTGCTATATTTATTTATAATAATAACTTCCCCTATTTGCTACCTTAATGTCATCGATTTCATTGCGAACATAAATAATATTTCATTTACATATTACAAATGTCCAATTTGTTACCTACATCTGTCTGACGATACGCTAGGCTACAGTTACAATTAAAAGGGGCTTATCGCTATTTTATTTTGTTATTTCTGAAATGAGGAGCTGGGAGCCAATTCTCACTTCATTAGCAAATAATTCGTATACGGCTCTTGAGGCTTATGACTTGAATTTTACATAAAAAGTCGAGCTACAGCCAAAATCTGTATTCTGGACGCCATGCTAGATTGAATTCGAATGCGAAAATAAATGTCTAATGACTCTGCCGAGTTACCTATCTTATTTTTATGCGACAAATGTCTAATCCTTCGAATATGTTGCGTCTACGTTTTCAACTCGCATGGGCGAGAATCGGCTCCCTGATTGCAGATTGTATTTATAATTTGTAACTTCAATTTGGTATTTTTTTACTGTAGTAACTTGCAACACAATTTACGGGATACTTAGGCTTAATGAAGCTTTTAGCAATTTTCATCTATTTCATTTGTCTCATCAATAGAGAATTTTGTCATTTAGATATTTGGTTTGCGTGGCTTAGCGGAATGTGACCTGCATTTTATCCCTATATATTACGTAGTACGTTCAGCTTTAAGTACTGGTGTAAAAACTTAGTCCAGTTCTAGGTTCAATTCCGGATACCTAATTACATTGTGACACTGAGCAGAATGTAACATTCCGTAAATTGTTATGCACAATTTGTAGAACAAGTAATCCAAATAACATTTGATACAATTCGTTGTCTGTTACTCTTAAATTAAACATCTTGAACTTTTGTTTATAAAATGCAATCACGGAAGTTATTATACATCCACGAAAAGTGAGCAAATGAAATGTACCTATGTAGGCAAGTCTGTACTTTTATTTTAGTTTCCTGTTACTTCCCAATATTGCACAAAAACAAGAAAATCCATGGAAAATCAGGTATTTTTCTAAGGTGCAATGCGTCTTAATCATCCGATACGTAACATGCTAGAACATTCATAGAACACAATCAGATATTTACATGATAGAACGTACCAACTATCTACAACACACAACGAGTCAATACTATCGTTAATTCAATGCAATTTATTTAACTCTATTCACACAACAATAAATTCTATAAATATCTATCAGTTATTTACAAAGAAAGACACCTGCCATCATTTTTGTCATAGACAATGTTTGCACCGAAAAAATATAAAAATAAATTATTTCTTATAATATTGGACATCAGAAGAAAATACACCGACAGAATAGTTAATTTGCAAGTACTTTGCATGATTGGAAAAAAGAGGACCACTTATTGGGACATTCACTATTAGGTACGAAAAAGTTATCACAATTAAAAAAGCAATCTCAAATCCTTATTAGCACTACAACATTTTTATTTACAAAATGTACCCTCCTCCCGAATTCCGTTAGTTAGAAACAACTATGTATTTCCACTATCGTCCACTTTACACTTTGTCACTGGTTTCCAATGTTTTTGGTGGCCAATTTCACTGTTTATTTTTCTTATCCTACTTAATGTCACTGTATTTTTTGGGACCTGGTTAGCGTCTCCGCTTTACCAAAGCCAATATTCCTAGGAGGATCGTAGTAACTAAACTTCATCAAATTATGCACACAGCAGAACTAAATATTCTTTAATGTTCTAGAAATTCCTGAAAATTATTTCGTCACGTGAAAGACGAACAAAAAAGGTTAAAGGCAAAAACATTGAAAAACATGAAAGACTGTGATCTGATTCTGAAATCCTTAAATGTTGAACCCAAAACCAGAACCCTGAAAGAACTAATCGAAGTACATTTCCTCTTTGAACATTGCCTCGTGGTAAAGCTGCGGGAACTTCTACCAGGCCCGGCCCTGTAGCGGCAGGTAGCCGGAGCACTGCTGCTGGTAGGCGGCGGGTTGCCGGTAGGAGGAGACCAGCGGGTTGCTGCAAGCCGCTTGGCTCGGCTGCGCAGCGTAGCCACTCGTGGGCGTCGCGCAGTGACTGTGCGCCGGCGATGACGACTCTCCTGACCCGCACGGCTTTCCATCCTTCACCAGGACTGGAACTGCTACCCGCCGGGGTGACGACGATGACTGTGGAGTAGCGGGTGTGGTTAACTTGGGCCTTTTAAAGCGAGAGTAAAATTTGACCACACGTCGTTTGTTCATTAGACCACACTACGCAGAAGTGTTAAGTGCAGACGCCGCAGTGAAGTGAAACGAAAAATGACAATACTAATACTCGGACAATACAATATCGGAACATTCAGAGATAAGCTGCGAGTGAATGTTAATTAATGAAACGCTCGTGGCCTAGGGGAACCAATCACTTGAGTTAAGCAACAATAGGCGCAGTTAGGTGCTGGATGGGTGACCGTACCGAGACTGCCGCTAGTGGCATTTTTCCGAGCGCTTCCGTGTTTCGCAAGGCACGTTAAGCCTTGGTGCCGGCTGTCATGTCATGGCAGTTGCTAAGTCATTTCAGAGGCCTTACGGGCGGCTTAAGATTAAAAAAAATTCTGACAGTAAGGCCCGCCACTGTCTTAAAATTCTCTAGCAACCCGGACTTGGCCCCTTTGGTGGAGTATGGCCTAACCTTCCTGCGCTGCAGTAAGAGACCCGTGTCCCAACAGCGGGGACATACAAGGGTTGATATCGAATGTAAATGTCGCCGAGATCCGAAGTCCGAAAGACTCGTTCGGACTCAAGAGTATCTTTCACTCTTGAAAAAACTATCAATTTTGAATTCTTTCTAAATAGTTTCTTTCATAGAAACTTTTTTCTTGACTCCATGAATCACCATAAATCCTTGCCTCGTTTGTAAGAGCGTGTCGAACGACTCGTTTAGGTGTAAGCTCACACGAACTTACCCAATTTCCAAGCAAGGCAAAAAGGTAGCAACAGTAACAATTACGTTGAAGGATTATTGCAACACAATGTCAGGAACTTCCCTCCCATCAAATGCCTATTAGAAGTTTATTTCAATACAAAATATAATAACCGACAATTTGCCCGAACCACCCTCCGAAACTGCATTAACGAGCGACGATAAACAAACGGGTGATGTAGACCAGGGTTTCCCAACCCCGCATAAAATATTTGAAGGGTGGAGTATTAGAATCTACATAATATGTTGCGAAAAAAGTTTTGAAGCCCAGATTCTATAACTTTCTTCTTGTATTCTTCAAAGTTTTTAAACAACTTTAAGCGTCCAAAGTTTAAAATACTTTCGATCGGATAGGATAAAAATCCTTCCAGGAGAATCACACAGAATAAGGCAGGTGTTTCGTTTTACGATAAGTGGCGTTTGCTAACCAATATAATTTTACTTAACATAATCAACTGTACAGTCTGTTAGCTTTTAGAATGTACCTAGGTACCTCGGGCTCTGCAGTAGGCTTCGGTTTTCGCCGAAAGCACACGAGTGTAATACTACTTCCTGCTCTGTATAAAACGTATCTTCACTATTTTGAAAAGTTATGTAGAGTTAAGTGTCATATGAGTTCCGACATTTTTATTACACGAATATGTCCGATTCTATCCGACAGTAGATCTAATAACTAAAAGACTGTGTTTTTCGTGTACAATAAAGTATAAAGATAAAGACTATACTCTTAATCAAATGATAACAAAAAATACAATTCAGATTCTTTCCAAAAACACTACATTCACAGAGCGCCGATGTTTTTAATGCTGCATTTCTATCATCGCCTTAGTTGAGGTAGACAAAAGAAGAGACATAAGTTGAGAAGTCCTGATTTAGGCGATTATTAATCCGGGCCTGGCGCTAACAATCAGAAAGTCGGTGGTCCGGACAGCCCCCCACGCGTTGTGCGCAAATTGAGGCAATCCACGCGGAGGCTGGCAGCACACGGGGGGTTGCTAAGGTTGGCGGTAATTTTCGGCTGCGTTAATTTCGTCCTATAGGGTGATTGTGTACATTCGGTGGACGCTGGCTGGCGAAATTCTCAAAAACTCTCGTTTGTGTTTGACGGTCGAGACACACCTAACCAGACAGATTCAGCCCTAAAACTTTTTCTGGGCTCATTTGGAACAACCGCCCTGTTATTTTAAAACCTGAGCTCATACACTTGCAATTTTACTAGCTGCGCTTAAAACCCAGAGGTCATCTCTACCAAGGAGAGCGTCTTAGTCCTAGAAAGTAGTGCTTCGTCCGTCCGAACTCTTCCTATCACCTTCTAACGAAGGACTCAATCCCAGAAAGTTGTGCTTAGTCCTTCCAAATTCATCGCTTGAATGGACTCTCGTTTATTGACTGTTTCCAATTTCTATATCGTCTGTGATGTTTTACTTTTACTCCCTAAAGACAGTAGATATCTTTGAGTGCCTGGAGGTGGATGAAGTAGAGACTGTGATTTTACCTGATTGTGTTGATTCTGTTCAGCCATCGCCTTTTCTTTCGCTTGCCGTTTGCATTTGTAGCGGTGATTTTGAAACCATATTTTCACCTGCAACAAAAAATGTTTTAAATCCTTTAGCTGCAAGGTTAAAGTAAAATCAATAAGAGTCGTTGCTTTCATAATACGCGAAATTCACAAAAACATGAAATTCCTGTAGGTACAAAGTCCGTCCTCCGACGGAAATCTCTGACGGAAAGCTTATTACTTTGAGTTAGAGCTCTTAATGCCGACGGTTTAACATGTAGTAGGTCAACTTTTAAATCCATGCACGCTATTGAACCCGTAACGGGTGATTTTACAACTAAAATTTAGAGGTTTATGTACTATCCATAAAAAAAAAACGATAACACGATTTACGTACAGCGAAACATCATAGCGCAGATAAAACTTTGAACTCTGTTTTTGGTTATTTTTTACTCAGCATTCACAAAGACTTGTCGCGCAGTGAAAAAATTGTTCGTGTCTCTACATTTTCCTCTTAATCGGACAGCTCATCCAAGAGCCATCTGTCCGATTCTTCGTGTCCCTAAAACCCACTAGGTTGTTTCCAAAGCATCCCTACAATCCTACCACCCTCGCAGTCCACATTCGTCTGGAATTAGCGCCGACGCGCGCGAGCACTCCACTCCTAATGACGAGCGAGCAAACACATCCCACGTGATGTTTGCGCGCCTTTGTCTGAGCGCTGGGAATATACTTAGCTCTTTCTTTATTATTTATACATCGAGAGCACAAGATACGGAACCAGAAGCAGTACGTGATGCCCCTACATTACTTTGCCTATTTGTTAGCCTTCATGTAGAGACTCTCGTTGCTAACGTCATTGACCATTTACATTTACAGGCACATACATTACTTCTGGCTCCACACTAGGATACCCCGTATCGTGGGAACCAGAAACAGTGACATCACAAACATGTAAACATCCAAGACCCAATTCTCACTTCATTAGCAAATAAGTCGTAAACGACTCTAAGGTTTATGACTGTATTCTAAACGCCATGCTACATTGAATTCGAATGAGAAAATAAATGTCTAATTACTCGGTCGAGTTATCTTAACTTATTTTTATGCGACAAATGTCTCAGCCCTCGAATATTTTGCGTCTACGATCTCAATTCGCATGGGCGAAAATCGGCCTCCTGGGTTCATTTTCACAATACTGTACCTACAATTCTTCAATACACCAAAATCAACTGTCAGTGAGCTTATTTAGCGCTAGATCAGATGAGGCAGTGGAAATTTACCTTTGTCGCGCATTAGGGCGTGTGGCAAGCGAACGAAAAAGATTGTTTCAAAGTTGTCAGTGTCGATTTATATATTCGTTACCAATGTTCGGTTACTTATTTACCTCGGGGCGGGGACCGATGGTTGTTGTCACTGGGTATCTCGTTTCAGACATACTGTTATACAAAAGCAGCAAAACAAGTGCGCAGCTAACCTTCTGTCTAGCATCTGTTGAAAGATTCTCGGTGTTTGTGTAACGAAATTGCTGTGTATTGTTCGAGTTCAGAATAAGGGAAAGATTTCCACTATTGATATAAAATTCCCAATACAGTATTGTTTAGCATTTCAGATATTCCGTTTTTCATTTCTCATTAAGCATATTGTAGTGTTTTCTAACGCCCACGGTGTTTTCATGTTGTTTTTATTGCCGGCAGCGATATAATATGTTCACAAGTCTGTTTTAATATCATTGAAAAGAGCTTGTTAAAAAGGTCTTAAGCCACTTGCATAAAGCTTTCGTTTCAACTCTACACATACACTCACGACTTTCAACTCTTTTAAGGATAAATATGCGTGACTCCATGTGGGTAGTTTTAAACTACGAGTACCATCAGCTGTATGTAATCTCAGCTGCAGTGACGCGGACTTTGTAAGGATGCGTTCAGAAGTCGACGTTTCCTACTAAGTTATGCATGGAGGAGGTGAGAGTTAATGAACGGCGCTCGGCGCGTCGCTTATTGCTCTCGGACACTCCACTTCGTGAGAGTACTTTCTTTTCAATCCGGCAGTGCATAATGCACGCGAGTCTCGCGCAAGCACGCACTCTTAAGCCCTGTACACATATTTGTTTTACTTTAAACGACTGTTGTCTCTCGTCGTCGAGTGATGCGACATTTCGGCTGTGTCGAAGGGCCTTTATGGTTGGTGGCGTGTTAAAATTTAACACCCACTTCTCGGCGCGTGATGTTTTCTTTCAACGACTCAATCACTTGGCTACTGGCTGTGGTTTTTAAACGTCCGCAAACTGGACGAGGAGGTCTTTTTTCGTTTGGTAGTTTTTGTAGAACAAATAATGCTGTTAGTCCACTTGAAAAGTTGGGAGATACGGAATTATAAAATTGTTCGTTCAAACGAGAATGCTTAGCCACCCGTACGGCCTGTCAGAATGACAATACAAGTCAATTTTGGCGCCAATACCGCTGTCAACAGCGCGTAGGTGTTCCATTCCCACAACCGTGACTTGCGAGAACGCGGCCACAATTATTATAAAATAAATATCGATCTTATATTTGTTTAGCACTTCATTTGGTGCAGTGATTTTTGTTCGATGATGAGTCTACGGTTTTGAAGCTTTGGTGTGTTCACAATGCGCCTGTAACATATTGACGGGCATGGAAACAATATCGGCTCGGACATTTTAATTGGATTAAATAGTGTTTTTGCTTCAAACGAAATTGATTTGTTTGATTTATGTAATCATACTTATTTATAAGTACGGGTACGGGTGTTCGAAATTTTGTTATTGTTACCGAAACAGAAACAGATACCTACATTAAAATTGCTCATACCAATGCGTGATTGTCGCACATTAGATACATTGAAATATATTTTTATTTATCCCGTCATCTGCCCGTCCGTTGTGTCAACACACGACCGCGCCATGACAGGCGATCAAAGAGCTTCATTTATTTAGTAACTCTAAAAAAATAAGTGCGACTCTGATGAAAAAACCAATGTATAGACGTCGCTTCGTAGCGTGAATGAATGCAGCCGACAAATAGATTTACCTACTTTGAAATTCGAACGATTTGTTTTTTCAGCTGGCATCACTGTGCCAATCCCAAATGTCATCGTTAAAGTTGAGTTAGGTACTTTTTATCCCACAATGCCTAGCTTAGGTTGATACCTACTTTAAATGATTTCTTATGTAGGTAGGTACACCCCATTAGAATTCTTTGCCAGCCAATAACCATAAAATGGAGTATTACTACCTAAATAGTAAAGAATAATAGTTTAATCCTTACAACTTCATTAATATTAAGTACTATATGTTTAAACAGGTAGTGGTATAAAATAAAGAATCCGAGTAAGTGCTCCACAAACACATATAACCAGTTTCAGTAGGCACATTCCGTGCTCCGCCCACAGGGAGCAAGTTTGTATCGCCTTCGCCCCTGCTCGTGGACCGTGAGTGATTAAGCTCCAGCCAAATATTTACGTGCCAATTCACAAAATTAATATTTATTCAATAACCCCGCTTTAAACCGCTTTTAAAGCTAGTTAGATACGTTATAACTCCCTTGGGGCGCGAAATGTATTAAACCATGTGAGAAATTAATTAATATCGGACTACCTTGTTAGTCTATAGCTGTAAGATAGATAGATAATAATTTATTTATGCTTAGACACACACACACTACTGTGTGGTGTCGGCCTAGAGAATAGCACCAACCCAAATTCTTCCCGCGGGTGTCGTAAAAGGCGACTAAGGGATAAGCCGGGGGGTGGGCAGCAGGGGGCGCTGCAGTACAATTCCACCGAACTGCGATCCCCAACCCGCATGCCCAGCGTGGGGATTATGGGCATAACCCCCCAATGATGGCACAACCTTGCGCTCATTAGGGGAGGGCTATGTCCAGCAGTGGACTAATAAAGCCTGAAGAAGAAGAAGACACACACACCCATGGTTGAGGTACAAGTACAGCTTTATCGTTCTTTGGCGCTTTGTGGTTAGATGTGGGTGTGCCACAGAAGCTCGAAAAAGCGCTAACAAGCGGTAACGCGCTTACTACCAAAACAGGGGACGTAGGTTCGATTCCCGCTGGGACCCGCCGCACTTGATATGTGCAAATGACCTCAGTCAGATCATAATTTGACAGTTAATGTGGTGGAAAGTCACACTTTTGACATTTAAAACACACGTCTCGCGTCAGTACACTACCCATGTACACTCGCGGTCTGAAAATGTTTACCACCTTATGGTTGGTAATTGCATGCACAAATCTATGCCACATGGTCGATGATATTATGTGATTTGATTAGGCATAGAGCATAGATTAGGCATAGAGCATAGAAGAAGCAATAGAAATTCACCCAAGCGAGGTTGCCATGGTTTTACAATCAATTTCTATTATTTCAATCCTAGTATTTTTGATATGTCATTGTAAAAAATTCAATTATGTCAACTTTAAATAAAGAGTTTCATCATCAAAACGTCATGAATACTCTTTTTGTTAGAATCGATGCTACAACTATTAAAAAGTAATACGTACCTAGATATAGCATTTTAGACTTTACTGCACACAGTGTGCTAAATAATCTAATTTGAAAACTGATACATTTTTAGGCCGCGACCGTACGTATTTCTATATTGGTGATATGTTTGCCTATATCACAGGGCGTAAGTACTATTTTAGAATCAGGACAAGTTACAAGTGACAAGTGTGCGGATGTTATTCAAAATTAATTTAAGTACATTTAAACTCTACCTTTCAAGTAAAACTTTTCATCACTTTTCATCTTACGATGATATGTTTGCCTATATCACAGGGCGTAAGTACTATTTTAGAACCAGGACAAGTTTTTACTGTGCGGATGTTATTCAAAATTAATTTAAGTACATTTAAACTCTACATTTCAAGTAAAACTTTTCATCATACTCGTAATATAGTTAATTCCTGTATTTGAAGCAGCTTGTATATGCCCACTAGAAAGCGATTCTCAGAGAAAAAGAGAGTGTGGATTTAATCACCGTGCTCAGCGTGGATTGGCGAATTAAAAACAGTGGACACCTCAAGTTTATTCACGATTCGATTATTTTCCTTAACTGTGGGCGAATGGTATTGTCACAACTTGAGAATTTTAAAAACCTATTAAGAGGCTAAAAATTCCACTCATGCCGGGATTCGAACCCGCGACCTCTGGCTATCCGTGCCAGCGCTCGAAGGGTTGGAATCCGGGCGTGGGTGGAATTTTTAGCCTCTTAATAGGTTTTTAAAATTGTCTTAGCACGGGTTAGTGCATCAACTTGACAATGTAATTAGGTCCTTAATATTGAAAACAAAGTCAGCATAGTACGTTGGAATCGAACTCATGATCGCTCAAATATTATGCAAACGTATTACCCGCTCTGCTTATTAAAGCACATAGAAATTTATTCTATTTTTATTCTAAGTTAAATCATGAATTAACGTCCAACATTGAATTAAAGTATTTCAAAATTTTTAAGTTTTGCAAAAGGTGTAACATTCAACTATCAAAGATGATTTTATTAAAATCTGTTCACTCTTCGTACGGCATCTTACGCAAACAGTGATTCGAAAAAAAATTGAATAACAAATTCTGAACTGGACCGCGAAATATTGCCATACCTGCTTTACAAAACCCCGTGTCAGGTGCATTATCCGCTTTGGAAACTAATCCACCCACACAAAGAGGCACGACAAAAACTAGCCCATTCATCATGCATGTCTTATAATAGCATACGAATACCCCTACATTTTTGACGAAATCGTCAAATTAACCGCAAAACCGACCTACGTAATATCGCAGGCAGCATTTGCGGTTACCTATGTACTAGCTCATACGCGCGGCAAATAAAATTGTTTTTTTAAGTAATTTATTTTGACAGGTTGGTATCACTGAATGGACTCATCTCGGTTGGTGCTCTTTGACAATGATACCACAAACAATTTTGCTTTTTTTCTATCCAATAAGGCAGTTTAATTTATTTTCGGCCAGCCTTTGACGGAAGTGTATTGAAATCTCACGGAGATTAGAAAAAAGTGAAGTGGAATTATTGGAAAATTATAGGCTTGTTCAAAAGGCTCGGGCGACGTAAAAAAGGGATTCTCAGGATTTGGATTATGAGTAACATTTTATTAAAATATTTGTTGATGAAAAAGTTATTGTAACATGGAACTTTTTCTGATCTAACAATATAAAACTATAACGTAATAGGTACGTGGTACCTACCCAAATTGGCTACATATTTTAATTAATTTAGAGTGCTTAAAAAAGAAGTTTAAGCAATGTCCCTTATTAAATAAATATATGTACATGCACCTACCGACTATATTCTTTATACAATCAACTCTATCCAAGGGTTGTTTGGAGGAGATCGCTTTAAGCCCCAAGACCGCCAATTGTATAACATTACTTAGATGAAATCATGGTTGTATTATTTTTTCAGGTCGTGCAATAAAGTTTTCTCTATCTATCTAAATACCTCGGATAATAAAATAGAAGGAACCTAATCTGGACCTAGGGATTTAATTTTTGGAATAATTACCATCTTTAATCCAGTCTACTGGGTTCACAAAACCTACAAATAAAGCGTAGGAAATATAATCTAATATAATTAAATCTCGTGTCACAGTGTTGGTTAACAAACTCTTCCGAAACGGCTTCACCTATAATTTATATAAGTCACCTATAAGTTTTTTTTTGTGTAGCAGGTCTGAGAATAGTTCGTAGGGTAATTAATATGGCGAAACCAAGTAATATATATATACCTAATGTAACGCGTTTTAAATATGTCTTTTCGTTAATTCCTACCTACTATTGTGGTACCTCTGTCTCGATGGTCCAGCGCTCAGTGGTAACATCCTTGACTACCAAAACATAGGTCGTGGGTTAGATTTCCGCTGGAGAACGTAGAACTTAATTAAGTTATACAAATGACCTCAGTCTGTTTGTATTTTCATGACCTAAGTGCAGAGCCGTAGTATATTTATTTATTTTATCTTTATTTTAGAAACAAACAGTCATTTAAATGCAATATAAATTATATCTTATACATAGACCTCTAGTTTCTCATAATTTCAAATGCAAACATAGGTAAGTTAAACATCGGTCGGAGAAGCGCTCCGAAACATAATCAGAAATTCAAACTATAAAAAAAAATAAAAGAACCCGACTGCAGTGATAAATCAACTGAAAGGGAAAAAACAAGATAATTTTATTTTAAAATGCTAACCTCGAATCAGAAGAGATGAGTTGCTTTACTTGCGGGCCAAATGATATAACTTTATAAGCATTATTTGCTCAAACTGTTGCATTTATAACTTTATATAAAATGTTGCAGTCGGGACCCATTACAGGACTTTAAACAAACAGTAATGGGTCCCGACTGCAACATTTTATATAAAGTTGTAAATGCAACAGTTTGAGCAAATAATGCTTATAAAGTTATATCATTTGGCCCTCAAGTAAAGCAACTCATCTCTTCTGATTCGAGGTTAGCATTTTAAAATAAAATTATCTTGTTTTTTCCCTTTCAGTTGATTTATCACTGCAGTCGGGTTCTTTTATTTTTTTAATATATTTTTTTTATTTTTGACCTTTTAGTGAATCAGTAAAACCATAAAATATAAAGGTCCATCTGTTCTGCTTACATGCTTTAAATCGTAATATTATTTTCTTTCCTAAATAAATTATAGTTTAAAGCTTTATTTTCCTTTGTTCGACAAAAGACATGGTCCGTCTTCGGTTACTTGAGAGCGTACAATTTTTTTTTATCAGTTTTGGTTTCAACTTTGAACCCAAGCTGGCTATGACCACACAGGGTAAAAAGGAGTTACATGCTACACTTTATATATTTTGTTTAGTTAGTTTTGGTCTATGTATCAGAAAGAAATTAATATCAAAGGAAAGAAATGAATTATTATAACCCCCTATGAGGTTGATATTTCTTAAATTAATGAGATTATCGAATGACCTAGAAGAAACTAAACACTTTATAGGCATAATTTTTTCAGCACTTATACCTTTTCTGTAAACGGTTTGTTTACATGTGGAACAAAGCTGAAATTATGTACATGCATGTACCAGAATAAATATATGGCAGCGCCATCCAGTGGCCTAAAAGTGGTACTTTAATTGCTTAAAAGTGAATGTTAGTTTTTGTTTTGTTTGTTCTCTATTAATGCTCATTTTATGTAACTTACGACATCCGCAACAATCTGTTTTACATACTACACACGTGTTAAGCGTAGTTAAACAAAATTATATTTCTTAAATAAATCAATGACCTAGAAGCAACAAACCACTTTATAGGCATTATTTATGTCCGTATTTGCACCGATTCTATAAATGGTTTGCTTACATGTAGACCAAAGCCGAAATTATGTATGCACGTGTATTAGAACAAATCAAATATAGCAGCGCCATCTAGTGGCTAAAAGTGGTACTTTAATTGCTCAGAAGACAATGTTATTTTTTGTTCCGTTTTTTCTCTACTAATGCTGGTTTAATGTAAATAAACTACTAAATTCGCAAAATTATGTTTTAAACACTTCACACGTGTTACGCGTAGGTAAACGAAATTAGGATTCGAATTCAATAAACTAAATATAACAGCGCCATCTAGTGGCTCCTAGCTGTACTTTAACGAAGCTTATTAAGGAATTTTATTTTTTGTCACGGTTCTGATCGCATAATTATGATTTGATATAGCCTATGACACCCGCGCAAGGATGACGAATCGAATGACACCTCATTTAATAAACTCTGACCATTGGTTAAGGAGTTATGAGGGAACATAGAATCGGACATACTTACATACATACATACATACATACCTACATACATACATACATACATACATACATACATACATACATACATACATACATACATACATACATACATACATACATACATACATACATACATACATACATACATACATACATACATACATACATACATACATACATACATACATACATACATACATACATACATACATACATACATACATACATACATACATACATACATACGAACTAAACACATTACCCTCCTTTTGGGCTTCGCCGCAGTCGGGTAAAAACACTAGTATAGACATATTTAAGGCCTCTGTCTGACATTAAGACATATTATTATGTAAATGCGATAGCAATTATTATGGAATTTGACAAGGTTTGAAGGTTCAATTAAAGTTGCCTGAAACGCGGTTCAAAAAATGTGTTAAGTACACTTTATGCCAAAAGGGCACTGTAACATAAAGGATTATTTAGATGACAATGATGTCTGAAATTATAGCCAGTACAATGCACGAGTTCTGTGTTTTAAAATAAAAATTTAATATCTGTTAATTAAGGACATTGATAAGACTAGTTTGGAGTTTTGTGGTCCAATTTTTCTCCAAAATTTTCTAGATTTTGAAATGGACACCTAGTCTGAATTGTAAAGTTTCCGCGCTACTTTTATGAAATAACCTTTTCATTTCATTTCAATTTCAGGTTGTCTGGAAGAAATTGCTATTAACAATAAGGCCGCCAATTGTATCGTATCTTTTGTATCTGCTGTTTCTGTAACTACTTTTTCGGTATACATTAATGAATATTCTTATCATATCTTTAACAAGTGTGTCAAATAATCCTGAACGATTCAAATCGTGGGTCAAATACCATATTGTATGCTGTCGCAAACGTCAGTTCGGTGCGCACCTTATTATTAGTACTGCACTATAATCACACAGAGTTTGGCATGTTTTTAGGATACAGGAAAAACAAAAGGCGTTAAAAACTTACGACTTGTATTTTCTTATCTTTTCACATTTTTATTATTAAACAAACTTCATATCGAAGGAAAAAATCCTAAACCCGGGCCTCTAGCATACCTTGCTAGATCTCTTCATAAATAAATATAATAAATAAATATAAATAAATATTCATGGACATATTACACAGATCTCGTTAGCCCTATACTAAGTACAACTAAATGACTTGTGTTATAGGTGCTAACTCGACGATATATTTAATACAATAAATACATAGATAACATCCAAGACCCGAGACAAACTGGAAAAGTTCGTTTCCTAGTCTGACCCGGCCGGGGATCGAACCCGAGACCTTCGGTTGCACAGTCAGCGTGCCAAACCGCTGCGCCACCGAGGCCGTCAAATCAAAAAGTTCATGTTGGGCAATTGGCCATCGTAACGCAATTTCTATTGTCAGTTATTCAACTGGCTGTCTATTTTTTTATGTAGCCCACGTACGTCCCACTGCGGGGCACAGTCCTATGAGAGAGGAAGTATGGGCTTTATTACCACACGTGCCCCCCGCGGAGAGGCAATTTCAAGCGTTGAAGTACTTAGTTGAATCAGACTTCACGTTTCCTCACGATGTTTTCCCTTACTGGCTATCTATTATGAAGAGATAGAGCTCTTTATAGATCAGTTAGATGGACTTCGTCGTCTCGTTGGTACAGTGCTACACAAGAAATAAGTCTCGCGGATGTACCTTCGCAGATGACCAAATTTTGCATGTGCGGCAAGTTGATCGACCAATCAGATAGTTTCATTTTATGGCAGGCCGCCCGCCTTTGTTGCTATTGGTTGATTCAACGTCATCGATGCAGGTGACTATTAGTTTGGCAATATTAGCGTGAGCGAAATAGGTAGCGCTACTGCGGCAATCAATTCTGCACCTTAACTGTATCGGTTAAAGATCATGTTGAATGATCAAGCTTCGGGTACTTTCGTTACACTTCTTCCTAGTCTGCGCGAACGTAGATTCCCGAAGGGACTTTTATAATGTGTAGTAGGTAGCTACTGTACTATTCTAGCACGGAACCCTAAAACGAAAGACGGCAGGGCGGTGGTAGCGGAGCGGTGTAGAACGCCGGCCTCTCAATCGGGAGGTCGTGGGTTCAAACCCCGGCATATACCAATGACTATGTTTTCTAAGTTATGTACATTTGTGAAATTATAGTAGCAATACCACTCGCCGACGGTGAAGGAAAAAATCGTGAGGAAACCCTAGTGTCTGAAGTGTTAACGTACCTCAGCGCTTGCTAAGTACAATGGCCCAGCTATGAGGCTAAGTAAGTAAGTAAATTATTTATTTGATGCTCAAATCTTAATACCTAATAATACAAATTCAAAACACAGTTGGGTTAGATTTGGCACCAAATTGGTCACCGCTCAGCATCATGCCGTGGCCGGTAGCGACCACGACGCTGGTTTTCAGCGGTTACCATTTACGGCACAAGCAAAGAAAAAGAAAATAAAATACAAAGGCCGGGTAAAAAAACACTTAGAGTACATAGTTCACTTTGGAGATGAGTTATTTGAACACCGGAATGAATAAAATTTTAAAAAAGAAATTAAAACAAAATAAATATTAAAAAACCATTTGAGTATGTCGCTCACAGGATATAATATTAAAATTCTTCTGAATAGTTATGTGTGTATGTGTGTATATAAATGTGCGTGGATGTTAAGTGTGTGAAGTATATATGAAAGGAGTTATAAGCTATTTTGTAAGTGAAGAAGATACTTTTTGTAGTTACATTTAAAAGTGTGCACTGACTGGCTATTCCTAATTGGTGGAGGGATGTTATTCCAGCACTTCGTGGCATTGTAGCGAAAACTGCCACGAAATGCAGCTGTCCTATGTCTTGGACAAACTAACCTTAGGGGTCCACGCTGTCGTGCCGAGAAGCTGAGCTTGGTGTATAGGTACAACGGGTCTTGCGTTTTTATGACGCCAAAAAGTAGACAGGAAAAATGCAGTGCTCGGCGCGATTCCATGTTTAACAATCCTCTTTTTTTCAGATAGGGCGTTACATGGGCTCTGTGTGGAATGGTAAAGCACAACCGCGCACAAACGTTTTGGACCCGTTGTATGAGCTTCTTGGTACGGACCAAAAGACACCCACCTATGACAGTACCAGCATAGCTCAGCCTTGACAGTATCAATGACTCGCAGAGATAGATCCGCATATCAAACTTCAGATGTGGGCTTATTCTGTATAGTTTAACCGATAATAACAGTTTCTTATATTATCCAGAACATGTTTCTCGAACCTCAGCTGGTTATCCATGAGGATCCCCAGATTTCTCGCCTCGTTCACCTCTTCAATATCAATACCTTTTATACTTAGTTTAGCAGGAGAGCTATGAATTCGGTTAATTTGCTGTCTTGTTCCTATTACAAGAAACTTACTTTTAGATGGATTCAACACAACCGTTTCTGTCTGACCACTCTGATACGTGTTCTAGATCCTGGTTTAATATACTTAACGTGCGGAAATCTCAGGTCTAACTAACTAACGAAAGACGGCAGTGAATTTTACATGCTACAAGCATCCTCCAACTGAGTAGGTACTTGACGTCCGCGAATCATCGAAGCGGACAACGATTTGACAGTCAGCACCATTATCTTATTGCTCTCATCAGAGTCCTGTCATTGGGTTACACACTTTTTGTGACCTTTATTTTCAATTTGACATCATTAAACTACGGTCCACCAGTTCTGGAGTGACTGGTGATCGAATTATGGTGCATCTGAAGGTCTGCGAAATAGAACGACGGATACGAAACTGCAGGTCTCCATTAATCTGTCACGTGTGATCGAGCCGTACTCCGGAGCCCGCATGCGCGCATCCGGCCAACTACGAGCCAAAGACAACGGCCCGTAGGAGCGTGATCATAGACAATTGAGCGAGTGTCGCTATCCGTCTTTTGTTTTCGTTTTTTTGGCAGTTCTCAGGGAGGTCAATGTTCTTGGTCTATTTTTTATGCCAGCACTGCATCGACGCTCAAAGCGATGTTGTGAAGTATCGGAAACTCGAGAGAATTTATCAGAAACTAGGTGGCTCGAAAAACTTCGTAGCGCCTATGTTTATTTTTCGTTAAGTGATACCATAGTATTTTTTTATGATGCGCGATACTCATACATAGTTATATATTAAACAGATCCAATCGCGATTACACCCGTTTAAAAAACTTATAACTTTGTTTTATTAGTTATTAACCATGTTTTATTAGTTATTTTGCAATCCGGGGTGGGGACAAATAAAAGATCATGAAAATCAGTCCAGCCGTTCTCTGTTAAAAAATATGCAACTAACAAGCCTTGTTTTTTTTTTATTCTAGCTGACACCGCAAACGTTGTTTCACCATATTAATTAGCATACAACCTATTCGCAGACCCACCAATTATACACAAAAATCTTTGAAGTCGTTTCGGAGCAGTTTGCTAACAAACACTGTGAAACGACACGAGATTTTTTTATATCTGTGGCACTGCACGGTTTGTGTTTTTGCCAGTCTTGAGTAACATAGGCAAACTATTTAGTGTTGACAAGAAAAGTCCACATTCGTAACTGGTTACGAAAATTTGGTTACGAACGTGGCTGAAGGGAAAATGGATGCACGAATTTTGGAAGAAAATTAAAATCAGTTCGAGAATGTATTTAATATTATGCAAGGTGTCTCATTCAAATCGGTCAGTATGGGAACGTCTGAAACTATAAGACATACGAAGATCTGTTCTGAGGAACCATGTCATCGATTATAATAACAAGAAAAACTGCATTCATACATTTTAAAAAACATCTGTACTCTGTTCGGAAATCGAACCCGGTTGTTTTGAAAAAAAAAAACCTATACTAAACCGTTTTGAAAATTGAAGTGCCGGTCACTTCGACCACCTGTTAAAATAAATTAAAGTATGTGAAAACAATGCATTTTATTCATTTTAGACATCATGTTTCATACAGACATTTACTGCTTAAGACCTACACAATCGATATCTAAGTAGAAATAGTATAGGTTTTTTTTTTTCTAAACAACCGGGTTCGATTCCCGAACAGAGTACAGATGTTTTTTAAAATGTATGAATGCAGTTTTTCATGTTATTAAAATCGATGACATGGTTCCTCAGAACAGATCTTCGTATGTCTTATAGTTTCAGACTTTCCCATACTGACTGATTTGAATGAGACACCCTATATACTTATTACGCTCGTGGCCTAGGCGAACCGAGTGATTGGAATCAATCACTAGGTTAAGCAACAATAGGCGCGGTCCGGTACAGGATGGGTGAGCGTGCCGTGACTACCGCTAGTGGCATTTTTCCGAGCGCTTCCGTGCTTCGCAGGGCATGTTAAGCCGTTGGTGCCGGCTGTCATATAATGGCATTCGTTAAGCCATGTCAGAGGCCTTATGGGCGGCTTGATAACTTCTGGCAGTAAGGCCCGCCACTGTCTTACAATCCTCCACCAACCTGGACTTGGCCCCCGTGGTGGAGTATGGCCTAACCGTCCTGCGATGCAGGAAGAGACCCGTGCCCCAGCAGTGGGGACATACAAGGGTTGATAACGAACTTATTACACAAAGAAGGAATTATACAGTTATTAAATTATCATAGATTAGCAAGATAGCCGAATTGGTAGCCAACTTCCTAAAAGAGACGGCACAAAGAAGAAGAACATACGCCATTCGAATCAGCAAATTTAAAATGGTTTCCTTTGTATTTGTATTTTGTCATTGTACTGTGTTTTAAGTGAATAAATTAAATTCATTTCAATTCAGCATAAGAGTACGTAAATCGATTACATGTAGATCTAATCACGAAAGCTACATTCCAAATACGAAACGGATGCGCATTTGCCATTACCACCAGCATCAGCTAACAAAGGCGGGCTCTGCAACCTGAATTCCTTTTCCACATATGAGTAATTTCCTCCGAACTGCAGCGCAGCGCTAAACGCATTCCGCCTGAATATTCATAGTTGAAGCCGAGTCTAAATAGAGCCTCGCAATAAAGGCACAGTTGCCGCGGCCGCGCGGTTACTAGGACCAGAAGGTTCAAGTTTGCCTGATTTTTCTAACCACAGTACAGTCTATTTATTCTTACTTGTCCAACTTAACAAACAAGATTCTAACCTTAAAATTGAGATTAGATGCCTAAACTAGACATTTTCGCGCAAATTCATGAACTATCATGGATTATGTTTAGAAAATTGGCAGTGTATTATCTAAAAGAGTGCTCCAAGTTACTTCATTTATGGAAATATGGCAGTTTTGGACTAAAAAGTTACAGTTTACGGGTAGAATCTTGTTTACTAAATTGGACAAGTAAGAATAAATAGACTGTAGATCTGTTTCGCAATCTACCTACCTACCAGTGGACAGTAGGATATTCCTAATGAAGAAATTGCGAAAAAAATCTCACGATTGATTGGTTGAAATTCATTGAACGCTACCGAAACGCCTGGGATTAATGTAATTAACGTTTTATCAACCTGAAACTCGAGTGTCCGAGGTATTCAAATACCTCAGCGCTTGACATTGCCAATCCTCGGTGGGCACGCGTGATAATTAAGCCCATACTCTGTCTTTCTCTTTCACTCCAAAGGAGGGCCTGTGGTGCTCTACATAAAAAAAGAGTTTAAAAAATATCGTGATTAGACCTGTGAAATGCTTGAGTCGTATTAAACTAAGTGTGTAGTGTTATGTAGGTAATCATTACATTTACGATTCGCGTTGCATTATACTACCTGACTACGTTACACATTACAGGCGTCTGGACCCGGCTTAACTGAACAGTCAGACGTCGTTTTCCATTTGTGTAATAATGATAATACTAAAATGCAATATTTTCACAGGAGCAGAGACGGAGATCTCTGTCCAGATCGAGGTCTCCAAATAGTAGTATTGGCCTTTTTGAATCAACGTAATGAGATGATTTATACAGCGTCTAGTGGCATCTTCACTCACACTAGATGGGTGAAGGGACCACTCCGACGCTGTAGTGCCTGGGACATGGTTTTATATATGGTGTAGGTTTGCCCAGCACCTATACGCTGGTGAAATCCCACTATCTCACTGGATAAACTGGAAAACTGTTGCTTATTAAATATGTATTAATTGTATAAGTATTTATTTTTAGGTATTTATGTATATTATTATTTAAGTATATGTTGCTTACCTATATGTATTTAATTGGATATGTATTTATTTTTTAAGTGTCTATGTATATTATTATTTAAATATATGTACATTATATCGTAGGTAATTATATTCTCGCACTCCCTTGCTGTCTGTTATCAATATATTTTCGATTTAATTATTTATGTACATGCACCACGTACCGACTATATTCTTCATGCAATCCACTCCATCCAAAGGTTGTCTGGAAGAGATCGCTCTTAGCGATAAGACCGCCAATTGTATAACATTACTTAGATTTAAGAATCATGGTTGTAATATTTTTCTGGTTGTGCAATAAAGAGTTCTCTATCTATCTATCTATCTATACCATCCTGACAGCTTAGTCGGCTCCGCACGTATTGACTAGTCTTTCCTGTGGTCTCCTAATAATCCTTCTCTTTTAAACAGTTTCTTATTTTAATAAACACACGACTATTAGTAATTAGCTGCAACCATCGTTAGTCTCGAATAGTCCTTTCGTGGCATATTCCAGCAGCGGTCAAAGCCACTTTCTTTTTCTGACATTTCACTTGTCCACTAATTGATCATTTATTTACTTCCACACAACATAATCACTTCACCTGGTCCTAAACTAGGATACCCTGTACTATCTGCAATTATTTTCTGGTGTGTACAATAAAGAATATTCTTATCTTATCTTATAGTAACCAGGAAAGAACAAACATGAAAATACACCCAGACTGCGGCCGCTTTTAAAAATGTACGGCGGCCCCATTGGGAATCGAACCCACGAGCTCTGTCTTGGTACCCAACCGCCTTATCGGCTAAATCAACCAGGCGGTCGACTTAAGTAGTTTAATATAACTACATTAAACTACTAGCTGACCCAACATACGTTGTCCTGCATGCAGCGCCATCGTTATGATTGTCGTTATCAACCCTTGTATGTCCCCACTGCTGGGGCACGGTTCTCTTCTTGCATCGCAGGAAGGTTAGGCCATACTCCGCCACGGTGGCCAAGTCCGGGTTGGTGGAGGATTGGAAGACAGCGGCGGGCCTTACTATCAAAAGTTATCAAGCCGCCCATTAGGCCTCTGACATGGCCCAACGACTGCCATTATATGACAGCCGGCACCAACGGCTTAGCGTGCCTTGCGAAGCATGGAAACGCTCGGAAAAGTGCCACTAGCAGTAGTCACGGGACGCTCGCCTATCCTGTACCTGACCGCGCCTGTTGTTGCTTAAGCGAGTGATTGATTCCAATCACTCGGTTCGCCTAGGCCACGAGCGCTTCTGTTTCTGCTTTTGCAGCGCCATCTGCCAGGCTGATTTGTGAATCTAAACAATCCAGGGCGCCTCCCAAACGCATACAAAAAATTCATACAAATCTGTCCAGCCGTTTAAGAGGCGTTCAGTGACATACACACGTACAGTAGAATTATATATTACTCGTACTAGCTGTTACCCGTGCTTTATCTATTTTCCCATCGGAATAAGATATCAGTATCCCGTAGCCTATGTGTTAATGCGGGGTGTCAGCTAACTCCGTACCAAATTTTATTAAAATCGCTCCAGCCGTTTAGACGTGACGAAGTAACAAACATACACTCACAAACTTTCGCCTTTATAATATTAGTGTGAATTGTGATGTGATAGTGTGATAAGATAAGAATATTCTTTATTGTACACCAGTGCACATATTATAAAACATGTAACGATACTAAGTACAATTGACAACATTTAAATTTTTTAGCATACGTATTTTACTGTCATAAAGGAAACTAGATACGAAATCAAACGACCGATATTTTTTTATTTTCGGAAATTCGATGATTTTCATTCATAATTTTCTGTTTGAATTTCGTCTTATTCTAAGAGGACGTAACCGCCAAATGACGTCACACATACGGCTTAATAACACGAAAGTGATGAAGTATGATAGTGTGATGATTAAACGATGGACACAGTCCTTCTGGCTCTGTTTAGGAGCCGTACCCGGCCACAATATTCCGCAGTATTTGACGTGCCGTGCAAACAGAGGGCTGGGTTTCGTTATTTAACTTAAGTAAATTTCGATGTTCGCGACGCGACTGTTGGCATAGCTTCCAGCTCTCCCAGGACGCTTCCATTTTGCAAATAGGATGCGACAGGGGTTTCATTTAATCGTTCCCTTTTTCTTAAAACGCTTAGGATGATGAATTACCGCCTTTATAGCTGACATTATTCTCCTATAACTGTATAGCGAATGTGGTTGGAAGGACCGGTAAGGGACATCCCAGGCGGACATGATATCAGCCCTTTATCAGCCCTTAAGTGACCTGTGCCCCACTGGTGAGGCACAGGTCTCTTCCTGCATCGCAGTAAGGTTACGCGGCGCTATACTCCACCGTGTGGGCAAGTTCGGGTGGTGGAGGATTGTAAGACAGTGGCGGGCCTTACTGTCAGAAGTTATCAAGCCGCCCATAAGGCCTCTGACATGGCTTAACGGCTGTCATTACACGACAGACGTGCCTTGCGAAGCACGGAAGCGCTCGGAAAAAATAGGGGTAGTCACGGGACGGTCACCCATCCTGCACCCAACTCTAGTGATTGATCCCAATCACTTGGTTCCACTAAGACTAGTGGAACCAAGTGATTAGTGTGCTCGTAGACACGAGCGCTTCATACTTAATACCCAGGCGATAATACTTCTACCAAATCGGAGATATATTAGCAAAGGGCAAGTTAAAAAGCACCCGAAACCTGCGTGCGTGGCTTCAACGACTAATGAGCGTTGATGAAGCAAAGGTGATCTGTCCGGATCGTGGCAAGTGGCGGTACCTGTTCCCTGCCTACCCCTCTGGGGTACAGGCGTAAAGTTATGTTTTTCGGAGGACCACTGCTTATCCTAAACCACAGGATGTAAACTTTTTTAGGGAGTAGCGTACCACTGCCTTAGAGATAAGGTCACTGTAAAATGTTACTTATTATTTATATTTATTATCTATGGAAAACCAACAGCTGATAAACAACATATAAAACTTATAAACTAGTTAGTGAACCATTTACAGGTTTTCACCTATAGCAACAGACTGCTAGATTTCTTATATTATAAATTTTATTTTATTTTATCTTATAATTTATGTTATTATCCTCTTTAATTTAGTTCCTATCAATTGTAATCGGTTTCCGATGTATATTATTACAGAATTTATTGATCCTCAGAAGACCACTGATTGTAAATTTCAAAACACACTTAAGCTTATTTAGAATGATCATCTAATTTATGGGCATAAACTTTTCCTACTTTATTGGCTTATAAAACCAAATCGATATCGTAACCTAACTCACTTACCACACCAAATAAGCCAATCTCAATGGATAGGTAACCCAATACGCGGCGTGCGAGATAATTCTGCTCTTCTTTATGGCGAGCACGCGCCGAGTGCAAATGACAGGGGTCCGAGGGTGGTGCTGACCGGCGCGCGGTTAAACCAGGTTAAACGAAAACCGTTCGAAAATTTCTCTAATTTATGGTTAATACTTGTACTGCTTTAAGAAGATCAAAATAACACCTCTGGCACGGTTAGCCCGAGGTCGCGGGTTCGAGTCCCGGCATGGGTGGAATTTTTAGCCTCTAAATAGGATTTTTAAAATTACCCTTAGTACGGGTTAGTGCATTAAAAATAATATAATCAAAATAACAGTGCAGAAAAAAAAAGGAATTGAAAGAAATTATAAGTGAAACTTAATTGTTTAACAGTGAAGTTCAGATGCTTAGGGCCTGTTTCTAAATTGAGAATTTCGCTAGGAAATAATTAATTGTAGCGCTGTCTCTTCGAATTTCTCAGAAAAGAACGTGACAGAGCGTTACTTAAGTATTTACTTAGTTTAATTCTCAATTTAGAAACCAGCCCTTAGTGTCTTTTGTAACGGAAAGGGCATTTTATTCTTATCTAATAGGTTTTATTTTATAAAAAATAAATGAGTGAATCCTAGGTATTTTTAGTTTTTATTCTTTTTGCAAACTGTTAGTACCTACAATGTCAAGTGAATGTCGTGTCGAATCTGCTACATAACCTAACAAAAAAAGACCTGAACTCAGTTACTCAGGCACCAACTCAAATAATAGTGGGTTAAGATATTTTATTTAATAGGTATTTAATGGTAGGTACCATTGTAGGCCCTGTAGGGAGTAGAAGATTGCATAACGAGGGTAGAAAGAATAAATTCTCGAGGTGTTTAGCGCGAGCGCAGCGAGGGCGGCTATAGTCCGAGTAGGAATTGATTCTTTTAACCGTGTTAAACACTCTACTTTTCATTTCGAATATGAGGAAAATAAAAACTCATTTTTAATATTCATAAAAGATTATTACCAATTTTCTTGAATTCCGTCACATATACTATAACAGATTAGTACCCGCCAATTTAAGTCGACTTTTTAAATTTTAAATATGGAACTCACCGCGTAATTGTTGCGGCTTATTCCGCTCAAAGAAGTTTGCGCTAAGTTCACACTGGCTGTTTAGAAACTCACATGGCCGCAGCATTTTTTTTATTTGTTTTTTTTAAAAAGCCTATTTATTACATAGAACTCTTCACAACTGACAGTAGTTCTATTTTTAAAGTTCATTCCGGCCCTTAGGTGGGAAGTAATTTGTATGAGTTTTTCCCTCCCCTATGGAGGGAAGCAGCATTTTCCACCCAATAATCAGATCAAAACAACACTACTTTCCGAGTATAAGAAATGAAAAAGATTTTGTTGTGTCATTACAGTAATTACAGTAGGTACAGTTGTATTCCGGTATTTTAGTTAATAGTTGAACAATCATAATAAGCAGCAAGCCTAACTAGACCCAGCACAGCCGCGCGAAGCAATTATTATCACAATAATGCCTATGCAGCGCATTATAATCGGCGAATTAACACGTGCCTCCGTGACAGCCGCCATTGTCGCCGCGCGCCTCCGTTTGACGTTTGTTTTGGCGGCAACCCGACGCGCAAATTAGGTAGGATCACGACAGAAGAACTGCTCTAGATTCCGTGGAAAATATAGGTTTGAGTTAAAAGAGGCGTGCATGCAGCAGTGGACAAAATACTACTAAGAATTGATGTCAATAAAACGTACTGCATACGTCTGCATGCAATGCATGACAGATAATTATGTCATTTAAAAAAATTCTATGTCCTGTGGGTAAAACAGACATCCATTTTTTTGCTAAGACTTGCATGTAATCAATACCTATGTTTATGAAAAATAAATGTTTTAATCGATTGATTGAATGATTTATTGATTGAGAAGTGCTGAAGAATAAATTATAAAACGTCGTTTAAACCAATGAGTTCTATGAGTGTTTATGTAAAGTATTTAAATAAATAACATTCAGCACAATTAATTGTCTGTCTCTGAACTAGGATACACAGGATTCTCCGTTCAAGTTTCAGCTGTCATCCCACAGAAAAGACATTTTCACTAAGCTCGGCGAATTAGTAACACGAAAAAAAACAATACCTACCCAAATTACTTCAAAAAGAAAATTAGGAGACGTCCGAACAGCGGGCCTTTCGTTATATTTGTTTCATTCCAGTCTATAAATGCTGTTGACACCCTCAAAATGGAGATTATTCATAGATGTTTGCGCGCCATTGTTAGGGTTAGCGGGCGAGTTTATGAAATTTATATTGACACGGTTGAGATTATCGAGTCTTTGTTGGGAGGATTTGAATTTCGAACTTACGCTGGTTGTGGGAAATCGGGGCGCGTGCTGCTGACAGACATATTAAATTATGTCAGCACACATATTTTTCGGCGTTCTTATTAATTTCTCCCTGATCATTATTTCCTACGACACACAATTCAGTGGTCTACTTTAAGTAGACTCATTTTAAGACCGATTTCTTCAGAATTTCTGGTTTATTCAAGTTTCAACTGAATACTTTAAATTTTGTTGTTTTTATTTATACTTTTCATAGATACTGTTGGAGAATAATTAAGAACATTCAAAACCGAAGAACACACCTCAGTATTTCTAACAGAAAGATACACTCTTCAAAATATAATTCAAAATACGCGCATCACTAATTTGAAGATAGCACTTGAAACATCCCACGCAACGAATTCGACATTTTCTTTTTTTTTTCACAAACCACACGATTAAAAGGAGACCTTTGCTCTCGAGAATCAAAGCAAAACCTTCTCGAACCCTTGAATCTTCTCGCGCGTAAAACAAGATGCGCGTAACGAGCTAAACAGAAAAATCCTGCACGTATTTTAGCCATCCTATCCCGTAATAGAATACGTTTGAAGCGGGGACCACCAGTGTGTTTTTATTTGGAGATGTATCCCTATGAAAACGTGTCTTCCGGCGGTGTTGTCAGCGTTAAAGATAACAAACGGAAGTTGTCGAACATGGTCGTCGCCTGAGGCGCCCTCTGCTTCCGCTCTTTGAAGTGGAACTGACATTGTAGGGTCGGAAAAGAACGACCCTTCGATGACGTTGGATGTTGTGCGAGGCGTGACGCACTCACATACCACATAATTCAGAGGTGATTGTTTTACCGACAATTCAGATCATATACCTCGTCCTTTATTTTTTTCGTAGTGAAATAAAGCGAAATGACTTTAATCGATAGAAAGATTCAAACGTCTATCGCGGTAACGTGCAACGGCTGCTAGACAAGAAATATTGTGTTATCGTATCACATGTCATTAGAATAAACTCAACACAATTGATCCTGACCCACACGCGCCTTTTGGTTTTCGCTTTTTATGAACCCGCGTTTGGCTGGGCGAATCCTTATTTACTATAGTTCTAGATCCATGCACTTACTGAGTCGTGTACGTATGTGACGACAATTGACGCCGATTGACAAATCCTTTCACTTCGACTGCATACCTCTTTTGAAAATGAATGGTTTAAGTAAGAACTACGAAAGCTATTATTAAGAATAATATTCATAATTGTCAGCTAGTTAACACGCTCTGCTGAGTATAGCTCTCTCAAGTATTTCCTTCATGTTCACTCCAATTTTTACGAACCTGCGGCACGGGCCAATCCTTGACAATTACCGTAGGTTTGTCCCGGTCGATGGTAACTTTGCAAAACGCATTCCTCCCAAGCTCCCCTAAATAAATATTGGCCTTTTTGCATCTACTTAATGAGATGATTTATACAGCGTCCAGTGGTATCTTCAGTCACACACTAGATGCGTGAAGGGACCACTCCGACGCTGTAGTGCCTGGGACATGGTTTTATAGATGGTTTTTAGGCTTGCCCAGCACCTATACCATCCTGACAGCTTAGTCGGCCTAGCCTACAGGAAAGACTAGTCAATACGTGCGGAGCCAACCAAGCGGCGGGTTTCCTCACGATGTTTTCCTTCACAGTTAGCGTGTGGTATTGCGACTACAAATTCGCAAATGTACGTAACTTTGAAATTAAACAAAGTCATTGGTACATGCCCGCACTCGGGATCGAACCTGGGGATTTCGCTTGCCAGTCCATGGTTCTACCCACTGAGCTACCACCGCTCCCCTAAGTGACTACATAAACGGAACACAACTGACTGCAGTAATTGACCGAACCGCGTGGGGTTGGGCCGATAGCCGGGGGCGTGCGTGCGCGCGATGGCTATGAAACCGATTATAACGCGATTTATGTGGTCGCCTGCCGGCTACAGTTACTGTTGCCCCTGGCCCGCCCTCGCACATTAGCTATGTTGTCGCTCCGTTTATAGAAGACCTCAATACCAGACAGTACCGCTATGAGCAACATAACAGACAGTATTAGGGGTGGATGTGTGCGACTTCATTTGCCTAGACCTGTGTTAAGTGGCTAATCCTCGATTCAGTTCTGTCCTATTTTCACCAATTCAATTTAATTTATTATTTTTTTTCTATTTTTTCAATATTTCTCAACGTAAAGTATTTACATTCTGTTTGTTGAATGTCAATGTATAATGTAAAATGTAAACCGCTGCCTTCGGGGCGAAGTGTAGTGGAGAAAAAGGCAGCGAGAAAAAACTCCACTCTGACCACGTTTTATCTTTTCTCAAGTCATCACCAAATACATAAATTGCCACCTATAATATTTCATGATTTATCTATTACATCACTGTATGTATATTTATCATGCATCGATATATTGCTTCCATCTAATCTCTTGATGCATTACTGCGTGATTGATTATTATCAGAAAACGGATCTCTGATCCGAAATGAAGAGTGACAGGCGTCGATCTACCCCGAAGTTACTAACCTCTAAACAATATGTTGTACTTCGCAGGCTTCAACCCCACCTAAGTTTATCCGTAATAAGAAATTCGGCACCTCCTGCAAGTGCGGAGAAGTGCAGACTATGCTCTACATTATTGACCATTGTCTGCTATATTTTATAAAAGGACTCATTCGGAAAGTTTAGGAAACGATAAAGGAAGTAACCGAGTGAATATTTCGCATTTTAAATGTTGTATAACCTCAAAGATTTTGATTTTGGTCCTTATAAGGATGAGTTGTCCGTAATTACAAGAATAAAAATATAGGCAGACGCGGTAAATTCCCTACCAGTTTGAAAACATCCCTATGGTGGTACAAAGCGGTGGTAGCGGAGCGGAGTAGAACGCCGGCTTCTCAATTCGGAGGTCGTAGGTTCGAACCCATGTCATGTATCAATGACTTTGTTTTCTAAGTTATGTACATTTGTGAATACAAACATCGTAAGGAAACGTCCGAAGTGTTAACGTATCTGAGCGCTTGCTACGTAAAATGGCCCAACTAAGTCCGGAAATCCCAGGTCTATCTACTAACTATGGTGGCACGAATACCTAATTTAAGGCTCAACATAAACCGGACCTAGTAGCAGTGAGTCTTCTGCCCGCACCGAAGTAAGTAGATCTGCCTATCAGTAGCCACAGGCAACGCCCCCGTGTATTAGCCACGAGTGGCCAGTTGTAAATCAATAACGTTGGCGTAAGCGGTATGCGATCCTTAGACCTTGGAGATGGAATGTTGTGGCAATCGTGTAAGCGAGCCTCGACTAGAAGTGTCGTAAGGCGATATAGATTGATTCTCTTCCTCTAATGGAGGTTCTTTTAGAAAAACCAGGAACTGAAGTGATCTCATAGCTCTAGCGCTTGAAATCGCCAATCTCCTTTGTTCTCAGCTTGATCAAACGTTCATTGAATGTAAAAGAATAGACAAAATGCATGTCATGTTAGTTTAAGTAACTCGTCTAAGTTTCGTATTATTATAACCATGCTGTGCACACATGTTTTGGAGATTAGTCTGGATCGTAGATGTTAATTGATGTTATCTTGATGATGTACTGGCTAATATCTGTTTTGTGTGCCTAATAATTAGAATTAAAAAAAAAAACTGCTGCGCGGACGCGGATTAAGTAAGCCAATACCCGCTCTCAGAGAGAAGGCCTGTACCCTGCAGTGTGCCTTATCTTCTTCTTCAGGCTATATTAGTTCACTGCTGGACATAGCCCTCCCCTAATGAGCGCCATAGCGCAAGGTTGTGCCATCATTGGGGAGTAATGCCCATAATCCCCACGCTGGGCATGCGGGTTGGGAATCGGTGTGCCTTATATGGGCTGCTTATTCTTATAGAATGGAGCTTAGCCATCAGATCTTCACATCTTAATTCAGCACAAGGAGTAAATTATAGAAGAAAGATATTGCAACTAAGATAGTGAATAGACCATGTTCTCGATCATTCAATCGTTTCAGAGGTCCCAAAACTCTAATTTCCTAGGTCAGAAAAATGAGTCTTGACGGACACAGGGTATCCTAGTGTGGGGCCAGAAGCAATGTATGTGCTTGTATGTAAATGTTGTTGTTGTTGTTGTTGTCAAAATCCATACTAAATGCCATCGCAAACTCAGGATTCCAACTGGATTTGGTGCGCATAATTAGGCCTAAAGGCCTGCGCAGACGAGGGACTTTTGTCCCCAGTGGACAAAAGTCCCTGAATCGTAAAAAAATGTGCTCCGAGTACTTGTCGCGGACTCAACGCCTACGGTGTGCGATCATTTGTTCCCCGGAAATTGAGTGAAGCGTACGCTATGGAAGCAAATATTCTGAGATTACATTGTGTTGTAATTTACATGAAGTTGAAAGAGAAAAGGCGTTTCAAAAGAAAACACCGAACTTTTGTCCAGTCCGGTCTCTTGATGTCCTCGGTAACTTGAGGGACTTTTTGTACGGGGTACTTTTATTCGTTACAATTTATAAGCGATCTATATCGACAAAAAAGTACCCGGGGGATAGTCTCTCGCACAGAACATAACTGGCTATCCGTGCCAGATAGCCTGGCACGGATAGCCAGGGGTTGCGGGTTCGAATCCCGGCATGGGTGAAATTTTTAGCCTCTAAATAGGTTTTTAAATTTGTTCCTTAGCACGGGTTAGTGCATTAAAAATAAAAATAGTGTTTTCATAAAACTTATTTTATTAATTTAAATACAATTATTTTTTATTAGTTGAAATTTTAATTGGTATGTAATAACCTTATAATTGACTTTTTAATGTAGGTATGATTTGATTAATTATTACGGACATTAGAGTTTTGTGAATCAATCTATGACATGTGTTATTATGTTTATTAATTACTTATATAAATGTAGCGCTCGTGGTCTAGTCGAACCGAGTGATTGGAAGCAATCACTTGTTTTAAGCAACACAGGCGCAGTCACGTGCAGGATGGGTGATCGTCCCGTGACTACCGCTAGTGGCATTTTTCCGCGTTAATTTTCTGTTGGTGCTGGCTGTCATGTAATGACAGACGTTAACTTACGTCACAGGCCTTATGGGCGGCTTGATAACTTCTGACAGTAAGGCCCTCCAATGTCTTACAATCCTTCACCAATCCGGACTTGTCCCCCGTGGTGGAGTATGACCTAACCTTCCAGCGATGCAGAAAAGACCCGTGCCCCAGCAGTGGGGATACAAGCGTTGATATTGACATGTAAATGTATATGGATCTCGGCCTGAAATAAAAACATTTCATTTCATTGTAATAAGTGGTGCATCACTGACCTGCGTGGGAGTGAGGTGTATGAGCGAAGCGAGGTGTTCCCGCTCCGGCGCAGACAGGTACTTCTGCTGCTTGAACCGCCGCTCCAGCTCGTACACCTGGACAGAAGGAGCAGCTCTTCAATGTCAATTGGGAACTGTTTTCAAAATCAGGTTGGCGTTCTGGGACAAAAAATCTGTAGGTATGTTACAAATATAATAGCTCTTTTAAAACCTAGGTCCAACTTAAAAGGATTTTCAAAAACCGCGATTTTCATCGGAAATCGAATAAAGTTCTCGGTTCGGTAGACTCTAGGCTTTAAAAAACCTTGCTACTAAAGTCCAGATTTATGATGGTCATTGTTGAAAAATAGTAGATTGCTTAACGAGGGTAGAAAGATTAAAGTCTCGAGGTATTTAGATTCTGCTGCCTTAGACCTCGCTGCGCTCGGGTGGCTATAGTCCGAGTAGGAATTAATTCTTTTACCCGTGTTAAACACTCTAGTTTTCATTTGTAATATGAGGAAAATAAGAACTCATTTTTAATATTCAAATCTTAGCATAAAATCTTAATACCTATTTTAGTGAATTCCGTCACACATACTATAACAAATTAGTACCAGCCAATTTAAGTCGACTTTTTAAATTTTAAATATGGAACTCACCGCGTAATTGTTGCGGCTTATTCCACTCAAAGAAGTTCGATATGTTTACACTGGCTGTTTAGAAACTCACATGGCCGCAGCATTAGTTTTAATTAGTTTTTTTTAATAGCCTATTTATTACATAAAACTCTTCACAACTGACAGTAGTTCTATTTTTAAAGTTCATTCCGGCCCTTAGGTGGGAAGTAATTTGTATGAGTTTTTCCGTCCCTATGGAGGGAAGCAGGATTTTCCATCCAATAATCAGATCAAAACAACACTACTTTCCGAGTATAAGAAATGAAAAATTAATTACCTATTACAGTGCTACACAAGAAATAAGTCTCGCGGATGTACCTACGCAGATGACCAAATTTTGGATGTGCGGCAACGTGATCGACCAATCAGATAGTTTCATTTTATGGCAGGCCACGCGCCTTTGTTGCTATTGGTTGATTCAACGTCATCGATGCAGGTGAATATTAGTTTGGCAATATTAGCGTGAGCGAAATAGGTAGCGCTACTGCGGCAATCAATTCTGCACCTTAATCGTATCGGTTAAAGATCATATTGATTGTACTTATAGCTTTGGGTACTTTCGTTACACTTCTTCCTAGTCTGCGCGAACGAAGATTCCCGAAGGCACTTTTATGATGTGTAGTACTGTACCCACCTACAAGGTATGATATTTATTTCATTGGTGGCTAGTTATTACTATGTTGCGCGTTAGCAAATTCAAGTTCAAGAAAAGCACTAGTTTAACATCAATCCGTACAAAAGTGTCGTAAATATTATGTAGTATACTACATAATATTTACGAGAAAAATATTACTACTGCGAGAAAAGCTACAAACCTGAACAAAAAACTATCTATCCATCCATTACCTTTCCCCTCAGATAAGTCGCCTCCCTCCTAGCCACCCAGCAAGGTAACTATGCCTTTAGCACGCTTTAAGCCGGGCCAAATTCTAAATTACATTAAGGTAATACGCGCGCGTTTAATTCGGCCCCCCTAGGGGCGTCAACTTCCGGTCTACCTCCGGTTTCCGCCCCCGCCACGCCTAGGGAGGGGGCGAGCGGGTGGCTCGTCCCAGGCTGTGGAGGAGACGGCTCTGGTGTAATTAATTGTTTTAGGAATTCAGTTGTTTGTTGCCAGTTCGCGGATTTGTTCGGGAAGGCGGGGAAGGCATTTTGAGGAATCATGGTCTTAAGTTGCCTTTACTTGTAAAGCCTAGAAAAGAGGTTGCTACTTAATTGAATCAGTTTCTCGCTTTTTGTATCTGTTCTGCCAAACCGCTAGAAATGTAAGCCGTACGCAGGAATGCTAAAATATGGCTAAAGCAGACACAGTTACTCCTGGTCTAAGCGCAGTGGTAACCGGCCGTAGAACGCCGGCTTCGCAATCGGGAGGTCCTGGGTCAAATCCCGTCATGTACCAATAACTTTATTTTCTAACTTATGTACTTTTGTAAAGTTATATTAGCAATATCACTCGGTAAAGTGAAGGAAAAGGTCGTGGGGAAACCCTAATCTGAAGTGTTAACATATACCTCCATTTTCAAGTAGGTACAACAGTGTCCTCTATCTATCTATCATCGCGTGCCGCCTGAACTTACAACAGTCTGGCTGAAATCGAATAAAAATATACCTTCTACAATTATACACCGTTCGACTGGTGGTAGCGGATCGGCAGACACCGTGAATCCTGCGTGAGGTCGACGATTCGAACCCCGGCATGTACCTACTGTAAATTGGCTTCGTTTATGAAGGCACCTCAGAAAGCGATTCCCATACAAAAGCTGTTACATATGATATTGCCGCATTTGCCTAAATAGGTAGTACGGAAGTATGGATAAAGATACTTTAAATTTTTAAATGTGAATTAAGAGAGCTATGTACCAAGCTAAGTACCCGGAACCGGCGTGCGTGCATGCCACGACTTATGAACGTTGATGAAGCGAAGGTGATCTGTCAGGATCGTGGCAAGTGGCAGTCCCTGGTCTCTGGCTTCCCCTCTGGGATACAGACGTGAGGTTATGTATGTATGTATGTACCATTATACTGTATTCACAGTTAGGTGCAATTAAACAGTAATATTTTTTTGTAGTGTGAATAAATAAACTAGCAAAAATTTATAAATGTGGATGTATTAGGGCAACATAAAAAGTAAACGAAACGTGCGTGTATGCAACGACTTCGGAACGTTGATGAAGCGAAGTTCATCAGCCAGGATCGCGGCAAGTGGCAGTCCCTGGTCTCTGTCTACCCCTCTGATATACAGGCATGAGGTTATGTTATGTAAAAAAAACCTGTACTAGTTTTTTTAAGGTTAACACGAGCACTAGACATCTATATAGATAAAAATGAATCCCCTTTTCACTTGGTCACGGCATCACGCGTGAATGGATGGACCGATTTCACTAATTCTTTTTTTGTTGTATTTGTTATTATTATGAGAAGGTTCTTATGTAAAAAAAGGTAACAGATATTTCTTGATTATAGGGCGGTACGAAGTTCGCCGGGACAGCTAGTACCTAATAAAAACCACTTTAGACTTTGTATAAAATAATTTATTTGCCTATTTTGGAACGTAATTTAATTTTTTTTTGTAATTTTGCCGAGGGTAGTTAACTAACAGTTAATGCTTTCAAAAGACGCCTGTTACCTCAGTCTTCCGGGACCACGGTACTTGCAAAAGTGCCGAAACGTCGGAAAATTGTAAAATGTAAAATTAAACGAGTAAATATCCGTGCAAATACAGTTTTCATTAAAACCTGTACTGTTCTTACTACGCCCACACATAGCATCACATAAAATTACCAAGCGGTTACTTAGGGAACTTTTTCGCACTCTCAGCAGTGTGCTATACTTTTAGCCCTATTTGTTTCACGGCCGCACAATGCAGGGGGTCGCTACGGTCCGCGGGGCCCGGAGGGTGCGGGGGGCGCGGCTGAAGTGGCTCGACGTGACTTTAGGCTTGTTGCTACTGTCACGGCTTTGCAAAAGATAAAACGCGATTCGGCGCTTGTTTTGTGGCTAGCTAAAAAGTTGTTCGTTACGTAAAATAGCCTCACGCCTCTATGACAGAGGGGTAGGCAGAGACCAGGGACTACCATTCGCCACGATCCTGACAGATCATAAACATAACATAACATTTACATACAAGCACATTATACAAAATACCAAAGGCAAACGGCATCTGGTGTACCGCTTTATTAAAATAATGTTCTGGTGTACCGCTTTATTAAAATAATGTAATAATTAAATAAATCGCAATTTACAAGTAGAAACGGAACGCCTTCGATTGTTTTAAATCTTTCAAGCCAAAAAACAACAACTGTCATGTCAAAGTGAAAATCAGTTGAGAACACAGATTAAAAGACTCGATTAAAAGGTTGGGAACCTGACATTGGCAGAATCCTAGTGCCTAGGGCGTAGATAGTTACTCCCTCTACGGCCTAGGGGGTGCCGTGCCATAAAAAAAGGATTGCATTGAATTATTTGAATTTCACAATTGCAAAAACGTAAAAGCTGTTTTATGTCGTGTATCCGACTGTTTATTTTTATAATATGTACGTGTGTGTATTAGAATGATTTTGTTTTAATTAGTTGTGTAGGTATTTATCTCTAACAGTCAAGCAAACGGGGTCGTCACATAACCTCCAAACTTCTTAAGAAAAACGAACTTTACTCATGACTCCCAACTTTATAAAAAAAAGAAAATTAATGCTACAAATTCTTATAACGATCTATTAAATGGAAATATTTCATGTTTCAACACGACCTTTAGATTTCCACTGAAGCCTGCCATTCACCTTTCGGTAGTAACTTTTGTTTATATTTTACTAAACGTGATTTCGAATTTCATATTCAATTTCATAGGATGCTTGGATGAGTTTCAAAATGACATAAAAAATCAAAACTTAGACATGGAATCAGTTTCACCGTACCTAACCCAAATATTAAAGAGTATTGATCTGGAATTAACTCTATACTATTTCAACTGCATAAAATGTTTGGTCAAGAGTGCCTTCTGACAAAAAATTGTGCCTCACTTGCACGTTTACTTGACCTTTTGGTACGTATTAATAAACCTTACGGTTGTAACAACAGGCTAAAACTTTCTACAATTAACGAACGGGACAGGTGAAGATTGCAACGTTTTATCTATCTATCTATATAAATAAAATTCTAAGTCCTGACTGACTGACTCATTCATCAGCGCCCAGCCCAAGCCGTAAGACCTAGGAAGCTGAAATTTTGCACAGAGGGTCTATATATAATGTAAGCAAGGAATAAGACCAGTTTTTTTTTTTAATTCAACCCCTAAGGGGGCGAAAAGGGTTGCCAAAATTTGTAAGGGAGGTATAAAAAATGTTGTCTAATTTTCTTGAATCTTAAAATAAATACTCTTCAACACAATTGATTAAACACGCGTTTCGCCGTTTTTGTAAACTTAACCCTTAAGGGAGTGAACTGGGTCCACGCGGACGGAGTCGCGGGCAAAAGCTAGTGTTGAATAATATTTCATATATGCATCCATCCATCGCCAGGTAGATCATTTTGCATTTGAGCATAAATGTAAAACTACAAACTTTTACTAATAAAAATCTGTACCTACTTTCCTTACTGCATCATGCCTCACCTTATCGTAAAAATTGTTGATGGCAGTTTTGTGTACGCTAGTCTTGTATCCCTTTTTATCCTACGCAACTTTCAACTAACAATATTTCACGCAAAATAGGCTCATTTGCAGTCGAGTTTACCGTCACGCTTCAAAATAGACAAAGATAAGTATACCGTCACGCTTCAAAATAGACAAAAGTCATTCTTAATTCTGTCTTGTTAAAATGAATAAGGAGCCTTTTATCTGTCAGTTGTCGCTTTCTTTAGTTTATGTTCTGAATAATTTCTAGTTCAATACTCTTAAAAATATTTTACCATCCACTAACGAACCATTAGTTAAAGGAAAAGTTTTGGCATAGAAAATCCCTTTGTGTTAAAAATTAATTAGTCATTTCTTATTTTTCTTGTTATTCCCTATGCCTTAGGCCCCCAATTGAACTATATTTGTATATATTAAATTTCTGTACAATAAAGTACAATAAAGAAAATTTTATTCCATCTATCTTACTAATTGCAGCCAAAAACAATTGAATTTTTATGACGTAAAACTTCATCCGGCAAAGCTCGCAATTAATCGGCAAACCGAAGCAGTACGTTAATTCGCATAAGCCCGATATCTCAGCCAAACCAATCCCCTCTGGAAGCGCATAATATTCGCTCAGGTAAGGGAGAGCCCGGTATTTATTCGTAAAATGATCGGCAAATAACCCCCGGACGACACCGGGGTAACGAGACGGGAAAGGACAGTAGATAGACAGAATATCAGTTGTTCGTTAATACATCTAAATTCATAACAGACATTAATAATCCAGAATATTTCATAAGCACTCAATCAATCTAAAATTTTATTTAATAAAGTACTTTGAATTTTAAATTTTCATTAATGAATGTTAAAAATTCAACATATCAAGCCAGATCTAGATAATTAGGTGATTTTGGACTTAAGTTAAAAATTAATATACGTCCCATTCAGGTAACTAATCGGGATGTAAGACTAGATAAAACTGCCATGAAAAATTTGTACACTAAGATATTATTAATTACCACATATGATCATTACAGATTAGTTATTTAAAACTCAATAATCAATTAGATTCCGCGTAAATTTGTTGCTGTATCTATAAAGTAACTAAAAAAATTTATTAGTTTTACCTGTGGTTTTAATATAATATACCCCTAAACAATCAACATCTCTCCACAACAAATCTTTCATAAAACCTATTCGGAACTAAACCGAGGTCCACCTATATTTAGAAAACTTGTGTCTGGCTTACTGTGCGCCAGTCTCTCGTTCGGAGTTTGTGAGCAAATAAGGGAAACTGCTGAGGCGGCCGACCGGGCGAAATGAACAAAACTTCGCGGGTAGGGTTGATAAGCACGAAAATACAATACAAAAGCTGGACTCGGTGCCAAGAGAAACACAAAAATGTGCCGTACATTTTTCTTTTTCCGAAACTCTAAGGGCTTATCACAGAGTCTTAAATTTAACCAATTTAGTGGCCTTAAATAAGTTGCACTGGAAAATACTTTTTCATTTCTTATACTCGGAAAGTAGTGTTGTTTTGATCTGATTATTGGGTGGAAAATGCTGCTTCCCTCCCTAGAGAGGGAAAAACTCATTCAAATTACTTCTTTATGTTCTGTGGGGTGTCCCACCTAAGGGCCGGAATGAACTTTAAAAACCGTAGATAGAGTTTTACTCCCTCTACGTTAAAAACGGACGTCAATGACATCCGTGGCCAAGATTTGAATAATAAAAATGAGTTTTTATTTTCCTAATTTTCGAAATGAAAAGTAGAGTGTTTAACATGAATCAATTGATCAACTGCAATTAATGACTCAATGCTATTTGAACTATAGCCTAAATACCTCGGGAATCGATTCTTTCCACCCTCGTACAACAATGTACTATTCTACCATGGACTTGTTTTCAACAATATTGTTGGTACTGACTAACTCTTTAGCGCTGAAGTTAGAAGCTTGTCTATTTACGGAGAGATCGTAAATGGTACACCTAGGGCTGAGTTTCATATAGCTACGATTCGTAGTTATATTGTCAATAGGGGGTAAATTGCGTGACAGACTACTAATCTGTGATTTTGTAGACTTAGCCATGAACATCGAACTGTAGTCATGAATTGTTGTTCCATGAAAAAGGCCCCAAACCATAGCAAATAATCATAAAATTCTACGCTACGCTTAATTGCTACGAAAAAACTGCTACATTTTGCTACGCTTCCGCGTAGCACCTCGTAGCTTTGCTACGCTTGCGTAGTCCCTTTCTATTCTAGTGGTATTTTTTGTTGACAACATGAATTTCGGTTTGATTGAAAGTTGATGGCAGTGTCATGGCGGTGGGGTAGTCTCTGGTTATTAGAAGCTAAAAATACAGCCTTTTCATGGTAAATTAAAACAAGTTAGCTTATGGCTTAAATAGTATACTGCAGTTTTGTTAATGTATTGTTCAACGCAAAATATCTGCCTGTCTTTACGCTCTTTTCTCTGTTCTCTCTTTGTCACTTTGCTTCTTCGTTTCTTGGTCGTTCTTTCTCTCCTTCTCTCTTTTCTATTTGTCTCATTCGCTATCCCTTTCTTCCTAATGCCATTTATCTCTGTTTTTCTCTTCCTTTTCTCTCGCCCTCTCCTTATTTCACTATCTTTCTCTGTCTGTCTGTCTCTCTCTTTCTTTCAGTATATTTTCACTGTCCATATTTTCTCCGCGAGAAAACTTTATCTGTGTTAAATATAACATGAGGTGAAATGTCAGTATACGACATAAGCGTTTCGATGTTTAAAAATGCACTTATCTTCTTCACTGTACCAGCCATTTTATATTGTAGATTTCATGGAACTACCCAGTAAATTCATTGTTTACTATCACAATCCGACGTGCTTTGCAACGTTCATTACACTTAGATTAACAAGTACGAAAACTTGGTTACGCTATGTAATAAAATGTAATAGTGGTAGAAAGTTTCTATTAGAAAACTGATAGAAATCGGGCAAAACAAAGTATAGTAGGAAAATTTCAGAACAATTGGCCAAAGAGATGGTGACAGCAAGAATATTACAGAATGATTGACATAAGAAAGACAAGTCAATAAAACGCAAAATGTACAAAATTATAGAATCAATCCAAAGAATCTTGAACAATAATTATAAACAATGAATTCTTGCGCGGCTCATAAAAAAACCACAAATTTATGTCAAAATCACTCCCCTTCTGCTCCCACTAACCTGCGCCTGTGTGAACAGCACCCTCCGCTTCCGTCTCTGCGCGAGCGGGAACTGCATGGGCTTGGCGTCGGGGCCTGCGCACGCGCCGAGCGCGCCCATGTTGTTCACGTGGCCCATGCCGCCCGACGTCGACGTCATCAGCCTGGAAACTAAAGCGACAGTTAGGTGGGGATACGGGAGGGGGGGGGGGTAGTCTAACCTAACTTAGTCTAACAACAAAACAGGTATAGTCAGCGCCTTACTTGGCCCGTTTTGCGTTTTTAACCAGTATTAACCATCCATTACCAGGTTTTGAAAAGTGCCCAAAGATAGAGAGATACAATATTCTTTATTGCATGTACACCAGGGATTATATAAGATATTGAATTATTATTATATTATTAAATTATTGAATAATGAAACAATATATGTATTAATGAATAATAATAGTTGGATATAACCACAATGCAGCCGAGCAACACACTACTAATTATACACAATGCCACTTTTGCTGGTAAAATAAGTTTTTTGTACCAATCTAAACTAATTCTAATCTAAACTAAGGGACGTCCCAGGCGGACATACATCGACCAAATAGGGGATGCAAAGGGCAAGATAAAAAGTACCCGGAACCGGCTCGCGTGCATGCAACGACTTATGAACGTTGATGAAGCGAAGGTGATCTGTCAGGATCGTGGCAAGTGGCGGTTCCTGGTCTCTGCCTACCCCTCTGGGATACAGGCGTGAGGTTATGTTTGTGTATGTATGTATGTATCTAAACTAATGTAGTGACACATTGTAATGCATTGTGCTTAGTTATCAGATTGGGCCGCGCGGCTTGCAGCCAATCGCCCCTCGACAGTCGGTCCGATAGAGCCATAAGTGATGGTATCTTTTTCTGTATTTTCCCGAGTATGTAATCCTGTGACATGAACTATAATATAGTGCCTGTGAGCGTTAAACTTTCATTACTATTTTATTTACAACTACACTGAACCTTCTAAATCTCTTGGTGTACCCCATTACACCAAACTAATAATAATGGCATTTTTGTATAATATAATGAACAGAGCGGTTTTCTTCTTCCATATTTAATTGATATGGTTAAAGGTCGTTTTGTACCTATTTTTGTTTTAAATATTCTAGTGATTTGATACAAATATCGATCATTGCCGTTCTCACACTTTGGCTGTAGCTGAAAATAAGTAAAATATCTACTTATTCAAAGTAGATACCATTAATACTGAGATACGGCTTTTTTAAGCTTATGTGGCACACCCACATATGGCCTAAAAAGCCATATAACTTGATGTATGTGAGTTAGTTTGTAATATTTGTACAAAGCTGTAATTGTACCTAAACTATTTTATGTAATTAACTTTTTTACGTCGTGCTTCATGTGTGTGTATCTCTAAGCAAAAGTAAATGATTTATCTATCTATCTTTTAAAAATAGGCATTAGTGCATGCAACAACTAATGAACGTTGATATGGCGAAGGTGATCTGTCAGGATCATCGCAAGTGGCATCCCCCGGTCTCGTCCTATAGCTCTGGGATACAGGGCTTATGTTATATAATTCGTTGAAAAATACGCGGAAAAATAATCATGGTGTGAAGCGACACCATGATTAGACGTTTCCTATTAACGCTCCTTCGATAGTTGACATTTTTGTAATATACTTGCGTCTTATGTTAACTAACGATAACAGTGTCTTTGGACCGATTATATATATTTATTACCCTATTACCCTATAACCTACTGTACATACACAAAAATTTCTTAAAATTCTTTGCGGTTTTGGAGGAGTTCGATAACAAACTCTGTGACACGATATTTCTATGTATTAGAAAATATACGTAGCAAATTGCCAAATATGATTATGGCATTAAGTCCGCCGCATTGTGCTAATTTATTTTTAAAATTTAAGTGCAATAAAAATATCAATAAATAAATTTTAATCGAGTTCTAATATTAATACGGGCTAAGGTATTAAATTACATTGTATTTTACTAGACCCTAGAGTCTAATATACCTACAAAGGTTTCAGTAAAACGATATGAGCACGACAATAGCTGTTATTTGCCTTCGTCGTCATCAGGCTATACTGATGACGACGAATCCAGTCCACTGCTGGACAAAGCCCTCACCCTAAAGAGTGCCACGTTGTGCTATCATAGGGGGTAATGCCCACAGAACATTTATGTTCTGTGGTAATGCCTATAATCCCCACGCTGGGCATGCGGGTTGGGGATTGCAGTTCGGTGGAATTGTACTGCAGGGGACGCTGCTGCCCACCCCCCGGTTTGTTTCCCTTAGTCGCCTTTTACGACACCCGTTGGTGCTATTCTCAGGTCGACACCACACAGCAGTAATTTGCCTAAAGTAATACAATACAGGACATTACATAAGAAATAATGTGTAGGTTAAAGATGAGAAAAGACGATCTTATCTCTGAAAGAGATTTCTTCCAGCAAACCTTAGAGAGCCAGAGAAGCAGTAAAAAACTATTTATCTCCAATTATCTCGCTATGATTTCCCATCATATTTACTTATCTGCCGGTACCGATAACAGATTAGAGATAGTCTCAAGATGTCCAAGACATTTCCATAATAATGGAACAACTTTCCAGACTGACTGACCGCCTCGCTGAACTCCCTCAAGATATTCTGAACTAAACCCCAGTCGTCCATTTACATAACTTTCGATAGAACGCGTTTTCAATCAGCTGCTGATGGAGTTATATCATGCTGGCTGTACAAGCAAACTTCGCACCGAATCCGTTTATTATGATTCTTGTTACCATGGCAACGCGATAAATTAATAAATATCTTAGATTTTGGATTCAGGTTTTTGATTCCAATCACTCGGTTCGGCTAGGCCACGAGCGCTTTTTAAAAAGTTTTGTAAAATATATATTTTCTGTAAAGAATATTTATTATGTAGGAGTAGCGAGTAACTACCCATAATTTAGCAGAGTTAGCACAAACAGCCCGCACGCTCAATAACATTATTTTGTAACAATCCCAGTCTAGGTAAGTCTTTGTTGATGTGCGTCGGAACACGGCAGCAATATTCCACACATTAGATCGCTGGATCCACATCGCATTCTGTTTGCCCAGCACTCCACTGTCGAAAGGGCTTTCAATAAAATATTACGCCCCATTCTCTCTTGCTTTGCTATTGTGCGGGCTCTGCCTCTGTTTCCGTGCGGAATAGTTCAAACAGAAGGACACATCACGCAACACGTCGCCGCCGGCTGTTTTTCTAGAGACGTGTAACGTGTGTGTCTTTAAATAAATATAAATATTCATGGACATATTACACAGATCTCGTTAGCCCCATAATAAGTACAACTAAATTACTTTTGTTACAGTTGCTAACTCGATGATAGATTTAATGCAATAAATACGTAGATAACATCCAAGACCCGAGATAAACTAGAAAAGTTCGCTTCCTTGTTTGACCCGGCTGGGGATCGAACCAGAGACCTTCGGTTTTACAGTCAGCGTGCCAAACCACTGCGTCAACGACGCCGTCAAAATAGAGTCAACGAATCTAACCTAAAGAGCGAAAACATTCAATGTAATTTTATGATTAAATAAGATTAGAACTCTTTATTGTACACACCAGAGAACAAAATAAATAAAAAGGCTTACGTATTTAAGTATTGCCTTATAAAATTGGCGGTCTTATCGCTAAAAAGCGATCTCTTCCCAACAACATTGGGATGGATGGAATTGAAAGATGAAGATACTACTATCTTAGGTAGGTGTAAGTTTACTCTTTTCAGGACAGAGTCATCAATAACAGAGTTTTTAGCTGAGATATTTACGATGATCTTCTAAATACTCGTTGACTATATACCAAGCCTATTTACATAAAGTATGATCAATTAAATCAATCTATTTCAACGTAAAGAATTCACATTCCGTTTGCTGAAAGTCAACGGGCCGTATTGTAGTATTTGTAGTGGAGAAAAAGGCAGCGGAAAAAAAACTCCTGTTTGTTTAACCACGGTTTCATTGTGTTTGGCACACGTTGCCTACGATCATGATATAGATTTTAGTAGTGGTAAAAAATCTGTTTTTACAAGTATAATATCAAGTATTTCCCTTTCAGATGTTGTCCTTCTTCTGAAAATATTTTGTGATTTTCGGCCGCGTTCTGTGAGTGCTTCATATCTGTACCACAGATCTTCATGGCAAAAAAACAACAAAAATACTCTATGGTCTCGACGCAACCTCTATTGTAAGGATGTCAATGGACCGGCGTTTTTATCGAAAAATCATTGAAATTGAAATGTTGCGCTGTAGAACCGAATAGAATAATCAGGGATTGTATAATATACTGCTGTAGCTCTTAACTCTTGCAGCGTAAGGGTGGGTTTTGGATAAAAAAAGGTTATCTGTAGAATATAATTTACTTACTCGCGAGTACTTTTTGAATAATCGTTAGACCGTCTAATGACACGTTAAGTGATTTGTTTACAAACAACCTTAATTTGAGAGGTATTAGTGCGCTTTTTATCCAAATGCGGCAGGGCCCAAGTATAGTTATGTATTTGAGTTGTATGTATGTATGTATGTATGTTTGTATGTTTTGTTTTTGTTTTGTATTATTGGTTTTCTCTTTAAAGTAGCCCTCATGTTTTTACGGGTAGCGAGTATCAAACACTATAGTTTTCACATACCCTGAAAATTCAAATCACATTATTAGGGATTCAGGTACCTATAACATAACTTTATTACTATGTCCTTTTTCGTTAAATGTTTTTGTGAAACAAATTAACTACATTTTTATAAAAAGTACCCGCAACCGTTACAGGAAAGTATTAGTTTCTTATTGGTCGTAATTTCCTTTATGTGCCTTTATGGATAGTACATAGATACATAGAATATTCTTTATTGTACACAGAAATTATATAAAAATACAGTACTATTGGCTATTACTGAAAGCCTCCGCTTCAGCGTTGAAGTCTTTTATATAGCGAAAAACTACAACATAAAATAGATGAAAAAATATTAAAACCACTTACTAATAAAAATTTAAAAATCCCATTATATAAAAGTATATTTAGCCGTTTCATCAGTGGAGCTTAGGTATTGGTATACAAAATGGTTGACATTGACAATCAAGAGTTAACCGTTGGTTCCCACAACAGACGGTATTTTGTATAGTGAGAACCTAAATGAATATTATATTTAATAATCTTTTCTAAAAACAATCTCCTGCACTATAGGACGATTCCAAGGATCTAAGCATCTAATATTGACTGCCTCTTTGGTCTAACGGTATCACGTCTCATTGCCATTCCGGAGGTCTTGGGTTCCTTTCCCACTTGGGCCTGCCATTCAATATCAACCCTTGTATATCCCCACTGCTAGGGCACGAGAAGGTTAGGTCATACTTCACTAAGGCCCGCCACTGCCTTAAAATCCTCCACCAACCCGGACTTAGCCCCCGCGGTGGAGTATGGCCTAACCTTCCTGCGATGCAGGAAGAGACCCGTGTTCCAGCAGTGGTAGAGACATACAAGGGTTGATATCGTTACGTATATATTTGCTGGTTAATGCCAGTGTATTCTTGCCTTGTGTATCTACTCATCTTTGCCGTTCTCATCACAAACAAATTCACTAACGGAATATTCACCATAAATCACTCCCCACGATTAATCACAACCAAGACCAGACAAGTGTGAGTCGGACTCGCGCACGCAGGGTTTATTATTAATCTTATTATTTATTTGTGAAGTGAATATACAACGAAATATTCTGTAAATATTTCAACCGTCTACTTGTTGCCGTTATTGATAACGCGCAATAAACGACAAAAAAATCACATTTGTTGTTTGGGAGCCCCAAATAATTTTTATTTTATTCTGGTTTAATGTTTCTTGTTGTAGCGGCAATAGAGATACGTCATCTTTAAAAATATCAAGTGTCTAGCTATCACCGTTCATCAGATACAGCCTGGTGACAGACACACGGAGTCTTAGTAATAAATTCCCGTTTTTTCCCTTTACCCTAAAAAGAAGGCGTAGGCATAAGTCGATGTACTAACCTAACACCAGCATACTAGATATTTAAGATAGTATATCAAATAACATAAGTATGAAAATAGACAATAAGTAACCTGGCAAACAAAAAAAATACAATGTTAACTAAATACATTAGTAACCTCAGCAATAATATATTAAACGTAACTATAATCACTGTAATTAATCCATTCAATCAGATTAAAACACTAATAACAATACATACAAAACACCACGACACAAAAAAAAAACAGTAACACATTGCAGGCGTGGTTCATCGATTTGAACATACAAAAATATTACGCAGAGTAAAGATGAGAAAAATACAAAAAAATTACCACAATGTTAGTGTAAGAAAGTCTCTGATCCATGTCAGAAGATTTGCGGCGAAACGTACAAAAAAAACGTAGCACCAGTGTATCAGTACCTTCGCTTTGATTTTAAATTTATCTACCAATATCGCAATCGGAACTACCACGAACCGTCAGCAGGTACCAGTTGACCCTCGCTATGTAAATGGACGAGTGCGTTTGATGAGGCGCCGATGGGCATGAAATTGACCGACCGGACTCCTCGACCCTCACTCGCCCCCTGTCTGGTGTCTGACCGTGATACTGCCCGTAATTAGAGGCACAGTTGTGGGTCACTAGACGACTGTTTGCTGTCTCGAATCTTAAATTCGCAGTGAAATCTTAAGCGGGGTACTGACCGACGTTACGGGGTGTAATGTACAGTCTCTTAGCTTTTAGAATATACCTCGGCTTTTTTAAAAACCTACTTTAAACTTAGAGGCTAAACATTCCACCCATCCCGGGATTCGAACCCGTGACCTCTGGCTATCCGTGCCAGCGCTCTACCAACTGAGCTAATGGGTGACTCACCGGCATCAGTGAAATTTCGAACCTCTTTACAAAGTTCTTTGTATTAAGCGACATCGCTGCCTGTAAGGCTACGTAATAAAGTGAATATTGTAAAGAGGTTCGAAATTTCACTGACGCTGGTGAGTCGCTTATTAGTTCAGTTGGTAGAGCGCTGGCACGGATAGCCAGAGGTCGCGGGTTCGAATCCCGGCATGGGTGGAATGTTTAGCCTCTAAATAGGTTTTTTAAATTGTCCTTAGCCCGGGTTAGTGTATTAAAAAAATAAATCGAAATCAGAGCAGGAAGTAGTATTACACTCGTGTGCTTTCGGCGAAAACCGAAGCCTACTTTAGAGTCCGAGGTATATTCTAAAAGCTAACAGACTGTAACATGTTACACAGCATTCATGGAGTCAGTAGTTACGTAGTGTTACGGGGAAACATTGTATGTAAATGTTATGTTATGAAATATCTACTCGGCGATATTATGTCTGTCAGATACAAGAACTATTGCGAAATAGGGTAAGGAAAGAAGAAAATAGGCTACGGGAGTGTCATGTTAAATCGTGTGGCTTACCAGGTTACGGTTTGAGACAACGATTATTACTATTAACATAACATAACATTTACATACAGGCACATACAGTGCTTCTGGCCTCACACTAGGATACCCTGTGTCGTGGATACCAGAAATAACGACATCACAAACATGTAAACATCCAAGACCTAAGGTTTTTTTTGTCCCCATCCGGGATTCGAACCCGATTTAATTTCATTGTTATTAGTCCGTTTCTGTTTGTTCGTTTTTAGTATTGTCATCATCGTCATCGTCAGGCTATACTAGTCCACTGCTGGAGATAGCCCAGTATTCTGTTCGTAAACTTCTATTCTATTCTAGACTAAGTAAACTTTTGCAAACGTACAACGGTCCCCAGTAAAAATAGAGCCCACAGCTTTGTAATCCGACGTGATACCACTAGATCATCGAGATAGTAATGTACCAGAGAGTTTTTTTCTGGCCTAGACTTGCAAGTTCTCCCACAGCTATCGCATTGCCTATCATTTATGAATATTTGTCCATCGAGCCACCGGTGTCACGCGGGCAAAGATTGCTTCTCTTGAACAAACATTTGCTGACAACTAATGGATTTTGCGAACGCGTGAACATCGTCAGCTGTCCGAGCCTGTTCTTTGCGGCTATTGTAAATGTGTGAAGGCATCAAAAATTGGGCAGTGGTCGGCTGGAATAACAAATCGATCGATACAGTGAAGTACCGCTGGGGTGAAATAGGGCTACAGCATCCGCTTGGGCTAATGCTTCCTATAAACTTTGAAATTATGGCGCTGCTTAGTCTCAGTGATTATTTTTACCTTAGTTAGGTAAGTCTCCACGCAATAAAGGCACACTTCACAGATGAAAGCTATATTTAGCACGCAGCTAAATAATGAGTATAAGTATTAATTTATGTATCATTTGTATGTTATTATTATTTGAGATCGATATCAACCCTTGTATGTCCCCACTGCTTGGGCACAGGTCTCTCATCGCTTTAGCTTAGGCAATACTCCACCACGGGGGCCAAGTCCGGTTTGGTGGAGGATTGTAAGACAGTGGCAGGCTTTACTGAAAGAAGTTATCAAGCCGCCCATAAGGCCTCCGACATGGCTTAACGACTGCCATTACATGTCAGCCGGCACCAACACCTTAACGTGCCTTGCGAAGCACGGAAACGCTCGGAAAAAAGCTACTAGCGGTAGTCACGGGACGGTCACCCATCCTGCAGCTGACCGCACCTGTTGTTGCTTAACTCAAGTTATTGATTCTAATCACTCGGTTCGACTAGGCTTAATAAAAAATTTTAAATGAACAAAGTCTTTTTACCAAATTATTTAATCAAATAATATTTTTAGACGTAAAAACATTACATTCTGTTTCTTGTGCAGTAAATTAATAAGCTTAATAAATAACTTTTTGATTTATATTGCTTACTCAATTAACACACGGAGCGACGGGAAATGTTTACTTATCTACGAATAGATAGAGTTCCTCTTTGAGTAGCGAGTTCTAGCGACAATAGTTTACCTATCTTTATAAACTAAGCCGAACAAAGCCGAAAACAATTAACATAATCTCTATTATTAGTAGACGCAGTTCATAATAAGCGCATTAAAGTTTGACATGAACGCTACGATCTGTCACGCACCATCACCCTCGGATCCCTGGAGTTATACCCGCACATCCATACTATGTTTATTCCTTAAAAGTATGTGCCTGCGACTTCGTTCACATATTTGTGAAAAAAATTACATATTGATATGCTAAATGGTTTATTTAAATTTTACCTTCTAATTTTGTAGGCCTACCAATTTTTCTTACACCTCCTGCGGTTGTTTGGTAGAAAATGCTTAAGGCTTTAAGTCCGCCGTATTGTACCGTAGTTAAGTGCAAAGTATTAATGAATAAATACATGTGGTTTCAGAAAGATCGAGTGCAGCAATACTACTATACCAAGTACTAACCAATACTAACCAATACTAACCAATACTAACCAATACTAACCAATACTAACTAATACTAGCCAAGTACCTAAGTACTAAATTTTTCTCCAAAATGTTGTAGATTTTGAAATGGATGCCTAGTTTTACTTATAACGTTCAATAAGTCACAGTTTCTATGTAAATTTGAATAAAATGCTTTGATTTGATTTAATACCGATATACAAAGAACTTTTATTATGAAGCAACTCCGAAATATCGATCATACATTCACAAGATCAAGCATAAATATTTTAATGTGGAACAGATGACATTTTCAATATTTCGGAGAACCAACCCTTCTTTGCCCTGCAGTGTGACACCCGTTATTATGGAGGCTGCATAAAAAAGTATAAGACGTTTCATCAAAATAGGCTACGTAGGTTTTGTGTGATGCGCAAACCAACTAATAGAGAAACAGACAAAATGTTCAATAGTCTACATTTGGAGTTAGGTAACGGTTTTCAATAGATAGATCGGGAAAAATTTATTGCACAACCACGAAAAGAATACAACCATGTTTCTTAATCTTGTCACTTAGAGCGATCTCTTCCAGAGAACCTTCAAACCTTTAACCAAATTTCTATATGATCATACACTTTAAAACCGATAGTAATTATTTAGTTATACTTTGCGGGTCTAATCGCGATGACGTATTAGGTAAACTATTAAATGTTATTATTGCTACTGAATAACTATCTCTTACAATAATATCTTTCACATTGTGCCCCTCTCTCGCACAATGTGAAAGGAATTATTGTAAGAGCGAGAACCAAATGATGATCCAATCCCTTTAACAGTAGCATCATAAATCAGACATCAGACATAATCTACAGACACACCTATGTTACAGTTTTACAATAGTAGAGAAGAGATAGAGAGCGGATCGCACGAGTTCTAATGCCAACTTTGCGTAGTAACTCCCTAAAAGGAAACAGCCAGTGTTGCCAACGCTAAATAAATGCCCTGGCAAATTGTGCGTGGATAAACATGGCGAATAATAGCCGTATTGTATTACGATCTCCCCTCACTGCACCAAGAATAACAATGTGCGAACGGTATCGCTTCGACGCAGTTGATCGGAAAATGAGGTCCGATGTTGCAGAGATGCGTTCAAATGCAGCGTATTATCTTAAGCGCAGGGCACATGCTTTCTCTTAAAAAGAGAGACCACGGGTACCCACGTGTGCGTGTTGGAGGTTTCAGGAAGAGAAGTAATACTTCTTCTGACGACCTCTGTGCCATGCAAGAAGTCCCGGGTTCGATCCCCGGCTGGGCACAAAAATAAATCCCAGGTCTTGGATGTTTACATGTTTGTGTTGTCGTTGTTTCTGGTTCCCAAGACACAGGGTATCCTAGTGTGGGGCCAGAAGCAATGTATGTACCTTTATGTAAATGTTATGTTATGTTCTCAGACACACACTTTCACATTTTTCTCGCTATATTACTTACTTATATAAGACAAGCAAATTCTTTTAATCACAATAATATGTAGAGCTACATAAGAACTTATCATTAGACCAGTCTCTATTCAATACTTAGAGCGAGGTTGGAGTTTTGAAAACCTCATCGAAATAAAATCAACACAGGCACATTTTTGCACCGTCCAGCGGCGATTTCCCTCCATTTCCGCGACGGGCAGTGTTGCCACGCCAAGCAAGATAAACTGCGCGCGTCTGCGGCTGACGCGGACACTCGCCGCGCATTAGGCGCGCCTACACGGAAGCTAAGTGTGTCACACTGTCACACACTTACTTCTCCCCTGCGGCTATTTCAGTTAGCTAGCTGACCCTGTGTGCCACAAGCAGCGTTTGATCTATGTGTGTGGCACTCGAAATTCTACGTAAAAAACAGGTAGGATTAATTTCTGTTTATTTTCAACTCGCAACGAGATTTACGATGTAACTGCGCGCGAAGGTTGTAAAAATATCCAAAACAAATTAGGATGATACGAGTACGACTTCGGCCACTGAAATATTTCGTCACTAATAAAAACAGTTTTTAAGTAACGAACCATCGAGTGGTTAGTTGGCATTTGAGAACTTGTTTGTCTATATCCGAGTGTAGTTATGTCTCTGGCGAGCGAGCGACTGCGGCGACCTCACGCTGTTTGCCGACGTGAGGCCTGCTGTTTACCCAGCCAAGGCTTCTAGTGGTGGACAAATATGGGACCGATCGAACGGAATTGCTTATTTTGTCTCTGCCTACATAGACTCCTCGCAGGTACGGGAGTCACGCGCACCACAGTGCAGCGTTCTTAGCCCTCTGCTTTTTTCAATTTTTTTTCAAGTGCCTGTTTTGTGTCGGACAGCACTTATAGGTAGTTACCCGTGTACAGTTTTAATCCGTTTTCAAATGTGCTTATCCCGAGCGGAAGCTGCGTAAAGTAGTGGCGTTTAATCACTCGAAAAAGGTTTTGGGACGTGATTGGCATTATTTCGTTTCCCATTCATGAATATATTTTTTTTTGTTCAAAACGAAAAACCTTACTCAGTTTTGATGCAAGCCCAAATAAAGACACTTCGTGCATAGAATAGCTTAAAGGTGAATAAATTGGGCTTATATCTTCATTCTGTAATATATTCTTTTATACAACTCTAGCTGTTGTAGGGTCAGAGGCGGGGATTGTATGATGCTTGATTCAATCGCAACTCATACTAAAGTGGCAAGAGTTACCAAAAAAAGTGAGGAATAAAAGTCTAAAGAGGAGGTGTCTGTCCAGCAGTGGTATACAATCATGGCTAGGTACATAAAAAATATGTAGGCACTGACTATGTTAGTGATAGGTAATAATCATCTACAAATCAAACAACTAACTATTGTGTATTCTAATTAAAGGCCATCAGTCCTGTCATAGTTCGTTAGCTTCACACCAGATTATCGCAACATCTTCGGCCAACTTTGTTTTCATTACGTGTTTATCCACTCTCAATATTAATTTTGAGTACGCAGTTAGTAGGTATTTATCGATGTTGGCTTAGTTCTGTTTGTGCTTTCTCTCGAGGTCCTACTACTGGGTTTCTGGTTTGATTGTCTGCTTGTATTGTCTACCGGGCTCGAGTGGTCTCGGGTGACGCATCGGCTGCGCCATCTTTAATTAGAGGTTGTTTGTTTTCTTTTATAATTTGACGGCTCGTTTCGCAATCATCTTCACGGTGTAATAATGAAGTTGATATACAGTTTGACGGTCACTTCACATATCTAGTGTAGGCGAGAGTTGGCAATAGACGTTAAAGACAGAGGCAAAAGTTTGGGAGCGTGTATGTTTGTTACTTCTTCACGGCTGGATAGATTTTAATAAAATTCGGTATGGATTTAGCTGACACTCTAGATTAATACATAGGCTACTTTTTACTGCGGGAAAATATCTTAAACCACGGGTAACGCCGCGCAGGGCACAGCTAGTATTTTACATAGAAACCTACACTTTGTTTTCATAAACCTACTTATACAAGTTGACCTAGGGCCGATTCGACCAAACTATTTATTCTTGGTAATTGGTAAATTGCTAATCTTGGAATAAATCTAGAATTTAACAAGAGAATTTCTAGATTTATTCCAAGATTAGCACTTATACCAAGCATAAATAGTTTGGTCGAATCGGCCCTTTATCTGGGTGTAGGTAATTCCATGTTTTGTGGTGTCCATTCTTGGTGAGTGTAGCACACACTTGTGGTTGAGTGGACTGTATTTAGAACGCTGGTGATTAATGAAAACCGAGATTTAATATTTATTAGACAATATAAAAAAATCAAATAAGCCCCGTGCGGGAGCGGCAAAGCACGAACTCAATGTACAATAGTGACAACATAATAATGTAACATAATTAACACCCCCCCCCCCCCCCCCACCACCACCCCGCCGTGGACCTTCAGGCGCGTAATTTCAGGATAGGGTTTTTTTTTGTTTTAGTTAATGGCAACTCAAATTGGTCCTAATTTGGACGATTATTTCTGCCAATGACGAGTCAGTCATGGGAGTGCCATTTCGACTTTAATCGGTTTAAAAAATCCTATAAGAAGGATAGGATTTTTAAAAGATGGCTTACCTTCACTCATTTTGACAAACCTAGATACCGAATACTGTCAACGCCATTAACCAAAAAAGGACCGAAGTAAAAAAGTCGAAAAGCAAAGAGCGTGCCAGCTACTACCGGCCGCGTCTTAGTAAGCTGACACCGAATCTGCAGCCTGTAGGGGCAGGTGCGTGTTTGTAATGTTTTGACTCGGTGCCGATCGATCTGGATCGATGTCGGTGAGGCAGGTCACTGAATTGATTTCGTTTTTTTGAGAAATTGTTCATCATGGGAAACTTACGGCTTTTATAGCGTAGTGTCAACTTTTATCGATTCCTAGCTTAGTATCAACACTTGTATGTCTCCACTGGGCACGGGTGTCTTCCTGTATCGCAGGAAAGTTAGGCCATACTCCACCACGGGGGTTAAATAGGTTTTAGGAAATTAATTTGGAAAAATTGCATTATATAAATAAGAAGCAGAGTGTAAACGATTTAAGGGTGCCTGGAAGAAATTGCTATAAGCAATATTGTCCGCAAGGCCGCCAATCCTTCCTCCTCTTTTGTAACTAAATTGTCTCTGGAATTATTTTTTGGTGTGTACAATAAAGAATTTCTTATCTTATGTTATCTTAAACCCTGACAATACCTCCCGCTTCATCAACATTCACTAGGCGTTGCACGCACGCACGCTGTAAATACAGAGTTTGCGATATTCTTGAAACTTATAGTCGAGAGCTCGCTAAAATACAAAAAAAAACTTTTTATACGGGAAAAGGAAGCTCTAATAATTTGTGGGATTTTTATAAATTAGGAGAACTGATTTTACTTTTTGGATGGTCTATAAAATTGCATGTCAAGTCAAGACTGATAGAATACGCGTTCCTTAATAATGTTTTATGATCTGTACTTATAATTGGGTAGGTTATACATTCTAGCAAATAAATGAATTGTATAAAATTTTCATACGTTGCGTTTTACGTATATATACGTTCCACAGCAGGCCTTCTCTTAGGAAATGTTTCCAAGTTATGTTTAATATTAAATAAGCCTAAGATCCTGAGAGAACACCTTCGCTTCATCAACGTTCATAAGTCGTTGCATACACGTTGCTGTTCCGGGTACTTTTCATCTTCCCCTTTGCTAATATATCCCCTATTTTGTCGATGTATGTCCGCCTGGGACGTCCCTTACCAGCCCTTCCACTCACATTCGCAATATATATTTGTTTCGTCAATCCTTCGTCCTCTCCACGAATTGAATTGAAGAGAGAATTGAATTAAACACAAAAAATCCTATGCTAAAATAAAAAATCAGCTCTAGATCCCGAGCTTCGCGTAGGCCAATCGCTTCCGTCGGATCACAATCATTACGCTATGCGGCGGCGATTTATTGGCCTACCTACCCCACTCTTATGAAACGGACACTTCCAGTGACTACTTGACGCTTTACTTATAACAAGAGTGGGTATCAGCAGAGTCGCACGTATCAGATTACGTAAATGTAACACTTTGTGGTGGGTCTCATTAAAAAAAATCAAGATTTCCGCAGCAGAAATTGCTTACTGAAGCCGTAAAGGAATGTAAACTTAAAATTTTTAAGTCTAATCTGCCAATATTATTGTGTGAAAAGTGTTACTATTCGGTGCAGGAATTCTTGTCAGACTTTTGTTTAAAAAATAAATAATAACTCATTTTGACATTTTTAAAAACCTATTTAGAGGCTAAAAATTTCACCCATGCCGGGATTCGAACCCGCAACCTCTGGCTATCCGTGCCAGCGCTCTACCAATTGAGCCAATGGGCGACTCACCGGCATCAGTAAAATTTCGAAACTCTTTACACTATTCTCTGTATTACGTACAGGCAGCGACATCTGGCTTAAGCAAATTGCATCACTTACAGCCCCGACTACCAACTTTGCAGTTAGGCTTAATAATCATGTGGGTACAGTGATATCGTTAAATAAAAGCAAAATATTTGGATTCTTTGTTTTGAGCAAAATACCTGTTTGAACAAATAAATGTATTTGATTTGATTTAAAATCATAAAGTTACTAAGTTAAATCTGTGGTTGACACTTTACAAGAGAATGACTTTACCACAGACTAGTTTTATTGCGATAATGAAGTGTTTAGATGCGACGAGCACGACGAGGTTGAATCTGAATGTACCATAGGTACCATAGGCTAGTAGTCTTGAAATGAGTACCAACCTACTCTTAAAGTACCTACCTAAATAACCAAGTCTCTGAAAATATCTAAGCAAAAAGTAAGCCTCAAGCATTTTAGAAGTAACGGTTACTTTCGCCACTGAAAGCTTGCTAGTATTGAGGTCACCACTGAAAATCAACGTCAGATGGTACCTCACTGGCAAACCTGGGGTCACCACTGAAAGGGAACGTCAGATGGCGACTCACTGGCAAACCTGGGGTCGTTGGAGGCGGGGTACCAGCCGGCGCCGCGCATGTCCCCGTAGTGGGGCAGCTCGGGGCCGCAGCCGTAACCCTGGGGACAAAGCCACAGATTAGATCGATAGACAGAGTACACTTTATTGTAAATAAAAATGGAAATTACACAGATATCTCCCTAAGAGTACACACGGCGGCCTTATCACTAAAAGTTTCGAATTTTCAGCTGTTTGCTATTTTCTCTTTTATTAGCACAAGCGGGGCACAAATTACAAGAGGTCACGGGTTCAAACCCCGTCTGGGGACAAAAAACCCCAGGTCTTGGATGTTCACATGTTAGTGATGTCGTTGTTTTCGGTTCCCACGACACAGGGTATCCTAGTGTGGGGCCAGAAGCAATGTATGTGCTTGTATGTAAATGTTATATTATGTTAATTTTCTTGTCTCATTACAGGTTATACTATTTTTATTTTTAATGCACTAACCCGTGCTAAGGACATGGTCATTACAGGTTGTCTCATGGTCGGGGCTCACGAGGATTTAGGTTTGATATATCGTTGAATCAAATCAAATCAAACATTTCATCTCAAAGTCAAGAACGTAAGTGAATGTCTATGTAGTATGACCGTAGTGTAGTGGAGAAAATGGCAGCGGGGAAAAACCCACTCTTACCATCCTTTCTCTTATCTTAATACATCAATTGCTACCTTTATGAGAGGGTTCCATGATTGCTGCCAATAACTTTGCCAAAGCAATCGTTTATTTTCTTACATAAGAAGACCCATAAGCGTCTGGTTTAAGTACCTAAGCTTAACTATGGACAAACATAAATGGCTAGTAAACATAACATAACATTTACATACATAGGCACTTACATAGGCATATACATTGCTTCTGGCCCTACACTAGGATACCCTGTGTTGTGGGAACCAGAAACAACGACACACAAACATGTAAACATCCAATGCCTGGGGTTTTTTTTGTCTCCAGCCGGGATTCGAAAACAGGACTTTGGCATGGTAGGCAGATGCACTACCGCTACGCCACAGAGGCCGTCTAAATAAAAGATAAAAAAAATCTGTCAAGTTCTCTTATGGTGTTGATGAGTTTCAGATTTGACAGCACATTGACCATTGACTTCTTGCCATTGACCCAAGTGTCCGATTTAGTAAGGGTGATCTGATAATACACTTATCAAATACGAGTATCTTTGTCCAATTTTGCAGTTCAATATTTGATAAAATTTCTTTAAGGTAAGCCCATTAATAACTGTATTTAATATTTTTTGCATAGTCTCAAGAAAATCGAGGAACGTGGAGCGTCTTTGTCATTTGTCAATTTCATTAAAAATTTTACATTGGAATCGTCCACTATATCTTATTTGCTGCAGCCATTTTGACTTTCGTGTCATTAATTTTTGATCAAATATCGATGTTGCCAAGACATTTGACGAAGTAGCCCAATTTCTTCCATTTTCTTTGATCAAATTGTACATTGGACGAAGATATTTGATAAGTGTAATATCACCCTTAGATTGATTAGGAACACACATATTATATGGATGCTAGGTGAAGCCACATATCAAGAAGTGATTGATTGAACCAATTAGGTAAAACGTCAGAAAATATATAATGAGGTACTAAAATCACCATCAGTCATCCGGCCAACAAATATTTGGTTACCGAAAATGAATGGGTGAAAAATAATCAAATGTGGTCAGTGAGCAAACACGGTCAGTAAATTAATAAGTTTAATGTTAATACAACAATTTGGAATTCAATCAATGATATCTTTTGTGGATGAGTTTCGAATTTTCTGCTGTTTAATTTTGTATATTCCGCCATTTTATTACTGACATAAAATATTTGTTGCGGGCTAATATCGTATTTTTTTTGGTCGGTTAAAAAAATTATGCCCAAATGTACCTACACCGATACCATGAATTCGTGCAATGCTGATCAACTGACGACTAACCACCATATTATGTTCATTTCAAAAACTCTGTGACCATAACGGTGTGAGTAGCTATTATAATCAGTAATCTACGTTTTCCCGAAGGCGGAAATTTCACAAAGGTTTCACAAAGGGTCCCATAGTTTAGTATCATCTGTGGTATTATGTTCCCAGCTTAAGTACAACTATAGTGGCTATTCATTAACTACGTAAGTCAATTCTGGGGGATGTGTTCCGAAGAAGTCGCACTATCCTATAGGGATATATTGGTATATTGATATAATGGTTGAAATAACGCTTAATTGGTTGTACATTCGGTGGCCCGGGGAGGTATCAGAAAGAAAGTCTTACGTAATAAATGAACAGCCCCCTAGTAGGAATATTTTGTTTCATTCAGCCTCGGTCTTTGTGTAAACAAATATTTTTTAAATACTATCAAAGTCAAGACATCGACAATAGGGCTTGATATTACTTAAATTAATACAAGGTTCACCTTTGTATGTCCCACTGCTGGGGCTCGGGTCTCTTCCTGCATCGCAGGAAGGTTAGGCCATACTCCACCACGGGAGCCAAGACCGGGTTGGTGGAGAATTGTAAGACAGTGGCGTGGCGGGCGGGCTGTTGTTGCTTAACCCGAGTGATTGATTCCAATCCCTCGGTTCGACTAGGCCACGAGCGTTCCACTTGAATTGAATTAATGACAGCAATGAATTACCACCACACGACGGACTACAATAAAAATTATACAGAAACACACTAACTCACGTGGTGGGTAGAGACCAGAGTCTGCGATCTCTTTCACTTCATCAATATTTTGCCGGTTGTGACAACATTTTATTTTGCCCTTTACTAAACATTACTTTCCGAATGTTAACAATTTCAATCAGCAGTTTGTTTACACGTAGACGGAAGCTGGATGAGAGGAAATATAGTGAGGCGCACGCAAACTTACGTAGAAGTCATTTACCTGCACGGGCGCCCCGCCGTACAGCGGCACGGCGTACGGATTGGCGGCCATGCCGCACGACGGGCCCAGCGGCGAGTTTATGCTGCTGCCCGACGAGTTAGACCTGGCGAGAGAGACACAGGTTAGCCAGACAAAGGTGAGTTAGAGCTGCGAGAAGGCCAGCATAGGCCACCATAGGCCAGCACATGTTTTATTTCATTTACTGACACTACAGGTTAGTTATATTCTTTTTTTTTTTAATGCACTAAGCCGTGCTAAGGATAATTACGGCAATGCCTGTACGTAATACAGAGAATATTTTAGAGGTCTGAAATCTCACTGATGCCGGTGAGTCGCCCATTAGATCAATTGCAAGAGCGCTGGCACGGATAGCCAGAGGTCGCGGGTCGAATTCCGACATGGGTGGAATTTTTTGCCTCTAAGTAGGTTTTTAAAACTACAGGGTAGTGCCTATTTTAGTTTCATAAAGAGTTAGACCTGGCGAGAGAGAGACACGTTAGCTAGACGTAGGTGAGTTAGAGCTGCGAGAAGGTCACCATAGACCAGCACAAGTTTTATTCCACTTACTAAAACTGCTGTGTAATCTCTATATATCTATAATAAGCCCACATTAACCTACTGCTGGGCATAGGCCTCCTTTTTGCTGCGCCATTCCTCACGGTCATGTGGCAAACTGATCCATTTCTGACCCGCAACCCTCACGATGTCGTCTAACCATCGTGCCGACGGTCTGCCTACCAACCTCCTTCCCTCCCTTGGCCACCACTCCGATACTGCCTTGGTCCACCAGCCGTCTTCCCTTCTAGCTAAGTGTCCCGCCCCACACAGTAAAACTGCTATGTAATCTCAATTTTTTAGTTTGATAATGAGTTAGGCCTGGCGAGAGGGATGTCACCATAGGTCAGCATGTTTTATTTCACTTACTAAAACTACCGAGTAGTCTCTATTTTACTTTTATAATGATGATCCCCCAGAAAGGCGGTAGCCCAGTGGGTAGAATAATGGGCTCGGAAGCGAAGGTTCGATTCCGCCAGTCCACCAATGACTTCGTTTTCTAAGTTATGTACATTTGTGAAGTTATAGTCGAAATAATAAACTGTGAAGGAAAACATCGTAAGGAAACCTGAGTGTTGCTGCCTGTACGTAATACAGAGAATGGTGGTGTAAAAAGGTTCGAATTTCACTGGTGCCGGTGAGTCGCCCATTGGCTCAGTTGGAAAGAGCGCTGGCACGGATAGCCAGAGGTCGCGGGTTCGAATCCCGGCATAGGTGGAAATTTTAGCCTCTAAATAGGTTTTTGAAAACTGAGTGTCTAAGGTGTGCCTCAGCGCTTGAAATTGCCAATCCGAAGTGGGCACGCATGGTGAATAAAATCTCGAAAAAAAGCCTGCGTACTGGAGTGTATCTACTTATACTGGCTTGCTCGTCCTATGTCATTTATTTATCTCGTTAACTTAAAAAATATCAAACCTCAATTTCTGGGCTTGATAGTCTTAATAAAGTTTGCATCCTGGCCAAATCTGAATGAAACTAAATATATAGGTATACAATACATTCGTAAGAGAAGTGAATTCTGGGAACTATTACAGTTCTAAATAATGAAAATCACTTCAAAAATGATGTTATAACTTCTACCAAAAACACAATTTTCGTCAAAAACAACGTCATAGCCATACGACATACCCATACGGGCAAAATCTGAAATCACAAAAAATATACCTATAGGGTGAACGTGTCATACAGGGTCGTATGTTGAGACAGCGCGGCGTAGGTAGGTAGGTACTAAACGCCACCATTGTAGTTTGGAAAAAACATTGTTAGGAGGCGCGATTTACAGAAAATAAAATTAAACTAGTTTCTTGTTACAATAGCCATTTTGGATAATACTACTCGTTTCTAAGCTACCACGAGTACAATGAGTAACATTCTTAAAAAATAGTCGTTCAATCCCCAAAATATAAATTAAACCAAAATGGCTCAAGTCTCGTTTCGGTGTAAAATAGATGGATAAAGCTTTTTAACCTAACATTTTCCTTATTTTCGCGGTATTGAAAATTTGACCTTACAGGGCTCTACCATTATTTATGTTAGGAGCTATTTTGAAAAACATGAAGCATTAAATGAACTTGAGCTTAAACAAAAGGAGTTGTAAATGTTTCAGGAATTGCGCCGTTTTAGGTAGATAAGCCTACATATAGTACCAAGCAAAGCTTAGCAGCCGGCGGCAATACAATTTTGTTACCCACACATCCTAAAAACAGCCACACACAGCGCCATTAACGAAACCCGATGTCGCAGCCGCGGCGCCAACTCGTCACTTCAGACAATGCCCGGCTTATCTGCCTAATCCCTATTTACACAATTTAATCCTCCACCAACACCCTCTATCGCCGATCGTGATCTATTTAAAGCGCCCCGTTGCTATTACGATGTTTAACTTGACAAATTGAGTTTTGACAGGGCGGGAAAATTTGCGCCTCGCAGATCCGCTTTTAGGTTAGGACGCCTTAATTGGGGGCTGGTTTTAATTGGTTTTGCCCATATTTTCTTTTCATTTGCCGGTCTGTTTTGTTTCACTAATTGTTTTAGCTAACATATCTCACTGCTGCTGAATTAACTTTATTTTATTCGTTATTAAAAAAATGTAATAAAAAATAACCTACAAACCAACAGCTGAGCATTAACTAAGCACGTGAGACCAACCTAGGTACCACAATGGTTTACATTGTTGAATTTGGGCCCAGCTGCTTAAAAGTTTAAGCATTAACTTTTATTTCAAGCATTAACTATTAACTAAGCATTAACTTTTAAGCTGCTAACAGCGGGTTGTGGGTTTGAAGTAAAACTTAATAACCGCTGTTAGGTCCCTGTTATAATGACCATAAAATAATAAATTAACATGACAATTTCGCAGTTGTCACCTCGCCACAAGCACTAGAGGCAGCACAAACACTTGACTCGTGTAAATCATGTAATTGAGTTTTATAAATAAGCGAAACTTGAGGAGTTGCGTCATCACAAGTCAACACGGATTTCACCTGTATTTGCTTTATATCTAGTAAGTAGGTACTAATAAATTTATGCAGACTGCATCGTTTCTTTATCGTTTCCTCTGTCCTTTATAAAGAATATTAGGAATGCATTTATATAACTAATCTAATACCTACAAAAGTAGGTAGGCATTATTAGTGTAGGTAATATTTGACTGTAAGATACGACGTTTTGAAGTAAAAATATATAACATTATTTTGTCTTAATTTCTGTTTCATTTTTTAATAGATTTTTTTAAATATATTTCGCAGTAAGTATAGAGTCTACTCCTAGTTAGGTCAAAACTTTAGATACAGATTCTATATTTTTGCACTTAGACTACGACTTCGCTATTTAAAATTTTTCTTTTATCTTTTACCTTTAGAAGTTTTCAATCCATTTAGATTTTTTTTTTATACTTTTCTTATATTCACTTATACCTACCTATATTTTTTTAAGTTCAGTTTAAGTAGTTTGTGATTCTTTTTGGTTTATTTAAAATGTGTAACTTGACACTTGACACTGCGGCTAAAATTAGTTATACTGACGAATCAGGATAATTTTTAGAAACTTAATATGCTCTTTTATTTGTGGCAAAATTGGCAAGATTTGCTGTCGCGAGTAGCTAATCTAAGCTTCCGATGAGATGCACAACAACGCAAGAAGTAGTCTATTACCGGTTAAACTCCATGCAGCGTCATCATAACAATCGCATAAGTCCCATGGATCACAGCGTCACATCGATAGTTCTTTGCAAGACGTTCATTCATTGCACCTCGGTGGCGCCCCCGCGCGTACACTTGACCGCCGATCACTCACAAACACCAACATACCTGCATCACAAACAAACGCCCGCGAAACTATATCCTTAACCGTCGGCTAGCAACTACAACCGTTGAAGCGGTTCAAGCACTCTCGTCTGAGCCTTCAGCGGCACTCGAAAAATCAGCAGCGGGTGGAGGGTCCTCGACCGCCCCCCTCCCGCGCATCGATCGACGCACCTGTACGGCGACGGCGGGTTGTTGGCCAGCTCGAGCTTGCGGTACTCCTCGATGGGCGACAGGATGTCGGACACCGAGAACGGTGTGGAATGCTGTAGCTGCAGCTGCGACAGGTTCTGCTGCAGCAAGGCTGACTTGGGCGATAGGCTCATCGCCAGCTCTGCGGCGCTTAGCTCCGGCAGCGCCTCCGCCGGACACGGCGAGTAGCCGCCGCCCTCCGCGGACATCCGACCGGCCGACACTCGACGCCACTCGACGGCTCAGCCTCTAGTGGCTCTCGGGGCGAGAGTGGAGCCCGGCGGCCCCCGGCCCGTCGCTAGGGCACTCGAGAGGCCCCGCCCCGCGGCCGGGCCGTCGGGCTGTGGAGGCGGGCCCGCCGGCTGATTGGCGGAGGCGCCGCGCCGGGGGCTCGTGGGGCGCGCTCCGCGGGCGGCGCAGTCGGAGCCACATTCCGCGCCGCGTCACCGCTCGCGCCTCGCCCGTAACAGTAATTATATGTGCTGTGGTGGGGGAGTGTTACAAACTGTTGCATTGTTCTGTGTGGTGTTTAATTTTGTAACCGAGCTTATTGATAATTACCCAGACCGCTTCTTGACAGTTTAGGGCTTTGTGTAATGATCTAGTTCCGAAGAAAGTGGATACTTACATTTTACTAAATTAAGACTAAGTATTATTATACTTGTTGATAAATGTGGACAGTTAAGGGTGCCCTGTTGTGTCATGATTAAATTCTAAGTATAAGGAATAAAGATACTTTACTTAACTTTAACCCTTAATTAGGCGCATGGGGTCAAGGCTACTTGAAATCAAAAAAAAAATGGTTTACAGTGATTAGAGCGCGCTCACGCTCTTGTTAGCTTCCTCACTTCCCTCGGGGTACGCAAATTAGTCGCGTCCAAAACATCAACGCGTGCGCACGTATTGCTGCTCTCTAGAGCGCTGACCCCATGCGACCAGTTACGTTACATTTTTTGGAGGAGGTAAGTTCTGACTATTGTGTTTTCTTTTAGTTTATATTAATATATTGTTAATTATTTTTATTTATATGTATGTATTTATATACTACGTAATTGTTTTATGTGTTTTTGAGTTTATTTTGATTCTTTTAATATTTTTTTTCAGTTTTTTGCCGATTTGAAATGTCTAACGAAAGACAAATATTGCAATGGCTGGACGAAGTGTCCGATGAAGAGCAAGATGTAGCTGGTTCGGATTCGGAAGACGAAACGGTAAATGATGCTGCTATTGATAGTGCTCATGATTCAGAAAGCGAAATTGAAGAGTCCGAAGATATTCAAGACATCCCTGAACCATCAGAAGGTAACTTTTTTTTATCTCGACATACTCAGAGAAATGGCCCAAAAGTGAAATGGTCTAAAGTACCACCATCTAACGCAGTCAGGACTCGAGCACAAAATATTATTCTTCACTTACCGGGAGTCAAAGAGTATGCAAGGAACGCCAAATCACCCCTTGAATGCTTTCAATTGTTCTTTGACAGTGTTGTTATTGAACTTTTAGTCACAAATACCAATTTGTATATTCATAAAATAAAGGAAAAGTTCGAGAGAGATCGTGATGCACTCCCAACAGATGATACGGAAGTGAATGCATTTTTGGGCTTACTAATTATGGCTGGAGTCCTAAAAGCGTCGCACTTGAATTTTATTGATTTATGGGCACAAGATGGATCAGGTGTAGAAATGTTTCGGTTAACAATGTCTTATAAACGTTTTCTGTTTTTGTTGAGATGCCTGCGGTTTGATAATACGTCAGACCGAGAGGAAAGACTAAAAATTGATAATATGGCAGCGATAAGATATTTGTGTCAAATTATAGAGAACAACTTTTTAGCTGCTTATTGCCCCGGCGAGAATGTAACTATCGATGAACAGTTGGTCGGTTTTCGGGGTCGCTTTAGAGGGAAGGTTTACATGCCTAACAAACCAAACAAGTACGGAATAAAAGTCCAAGCCATGGTGGACTCGAAAACATATTACTTGTTCAAGTTTGAAGTTTATTCCGGAAAACAACCAGATGGAGAGTATCAGATATCTAATTCTCCAGATGAGATTGTAAAACGTCTAGTTGAACCAATAAAGCGCAGTGGTCGAAACATAACAACTGACAATTGGTACACAAGTACAAAACTGGCTAAGGAGCTGCTAACACCTGAATATAAATTGACTCTTGTTGGCACTTTGAATAAAAGGAAGCCTGATATTCCAAATGAATTTTTGCCAAACAAAAATAGACCACAATGTAGTTCAGTTTTCGGATTTCATCATCAAATGACTATTGTCTCATATGTTCCGAAACCAAAGAAAGCTGTTGTTTTACTTTCCACCATGCACAATGATAACGCCATTGACGAAACAACAGCCAGCGCTCAGAAACCAGAAATAATTACTTATTACAATAGTACCAAAGGTGGTGTGGATTGTAATGACCAACTTTGCAGCAATTATAATGTTGGAAGAAGAACAAAAAGATGGCCTCTGGCTGTATTTTTTCATCTTGTAAACGTATCTGGCATCAATGCATTTGTCATACACAAAGCAAATACTGATAAGGGTATCACGCATACAAGACGGATTTTTTTGAAGAAATTAGCAGCAGCACTTGTGACAGATCACCAAAAACGTCGCATACAACTACGTGCTGTACCAACAACAACAAAGAAACGGCTCCGTGAAGTTCATGATGTGGACGAGACGGTCCAACAATCGACAGCTAAGCGCGGGCGCTGTTCATCATGTCCTAGAAAGAACGACAAAAAACTGCCAACAAAATGCTTCAAGTGTCATAAATTTATTTGTCAGCAACACTCGAGGGTTTACTGCTTCGGGTGCAGAACAGAAGAATCTGCGGATGAGACTGATTAGTTATTTTTTTTAAGTTGATCTCGGCCATGCCAAAAAAAAAATTGTTTGGAAAGAGGTTATAAATATTTTTTTTTCATTAGATAATAATGTTCCAGTTATGTTTTTGTTTCTTAAAGTTAATTATATTAAAGAACTTTATTAATTACTATAAAATACATTTCATTTTGTTTCTTTTTGACACTCCATTATCAAAATTTGTTTGGGGTCACTCAAGACCCCATGCGCCTAATTGGGTGATTTTTTTAATGCGCCTAGGTACGGGTTAAATTAAGAAAATTATTTTTAAAGTGGTTAGTATTTATGTACTTTCTTCAGTAAAATGAAAGCGACGTTCCTTTTGCTGAAGTCGCTCGTTACATTTGATATTGATAAACAGGTTTCTACTATCATGTTTGCATTTGCAACATCTATGAATAAGTCTGTAGCTTAGATGAAGCTTCTGAATCAAATTGTAAATTAATTTTAGTATCTATTTTACTAACAATACCATCTATTAGATTCTACATTTGTAGGATATCATTTTCACCGCCTTTTTAGTAGCCGGCACTATCGCCGTAGGTACAATGTACTCAAGGAACATCTTTTACTGCCGTTCAAATTTCGGAATCAGCTATTCCATGTAAAACAATGAATTATATATCATTTTTCGAATACCATAACTCACAAGAACTCACTTTATAATCAATCGATATCGTTATTAAGCTAACTGTGCAACTAATTAACCTACGCAACTCGAACAACTAATTCCTGTTAATTTCCTTGCCCCATTTTTCCCAAAATTAATATAGGTATTTACATACCTAGCTTCAAAACTATTAGCAAGAATCCAATCTTAAAAAAACGCATCAAATGAAAGTTTATTCGATGTAAAAAAATAATAAAATACTGATTATTGATTCTTTCAATAATTGAATAATTGGTACTGCAATCGAATGTTGGTAGGTACCCACTATCGGAAAATATGTACAAAATAATGAGTCGCTCAAGTGTATCTAACAAACCATATTTAGGTAAATCAGAAAAGTATTTTATTTTCAGAATTTTTGCTTCCTTTCATTCTTTGCACAAATTCGTTATGCTCTTTTCTGAGTACCTAACTACTTTTGACTAGATGAGTAAAGAGTTTAACGAAGTAGAGCACTTGTTTATGAGTTTCATTTCTGGCTAGACTACTGGCTAGGTACTACCTACGCTGTCGGCATATAAAAAAAATTAAGTTACTAAAAATCTATGAGGACGAAGGGTTTGAAATCCAAATATAGAGTACCTAGATTATATAACCGAGAATGGCATAAGCACAGCTAATTATCTATCTATCGGTCTATGTAAGTAGCTACCTACTTAAGTGCTTCTTTTATGTCACACGTCCAAATGTTTCAGATATGTTAGGTACTTAATTTTTAGATGTTACCGATGAATATATTATATTTATATCAGAGGCAAATAATCTAATATACGAGTACCTACCTATTACAGCTAATTACGGTATTAAGCTACAGAGACATTTTTTTTAAAAGCTTTTTCATAGAATTGAATACATGATTATATTAGTTTATATTAAGAATAAACATAAGATAATACCCAATATTTTTTATTGTACCGCACAAACCTCAGAACACAAAATTCTGAGCCACAAAACATTTTATTGACAAGAGACATTGTCCTAAATATTGACAATAGTTAGAAATGATGTAATAATGTAATTTAATAGTGCTTCAATCACAAGTATATTAATAATATTCACCGATTTCTTGTACGTATTTTTCTGAATAAGTTTGTGAATAATTCAACCCTCATTTCACACGTGAATTCGTGAAAACCTTCAAGCACTGTTTAATATGTTTATATAAGAAACGTTATAAAATAATAGGTATGTTACATATGTTTATATAAAATCACTGTTTAATATGTTTATATAAAAAATTGAGAGATCTCGGTATACCTACCGTAAAAAACGAACGCAAGCTCTATTGCACGTTTTACCGCGTTTGAGTTAGCCTTTTTAATTCAAAGAGTTCACTTATCGAGGTATGCTATCACTAGAAGTTGGATCTCCCTACTTCCGGTTTCGTAGACTGGTTCATTTTTCGCTTTAAAAATTCTTAAAGCAGGCAAATTGAAATATTCAAAATAATTGATTACTATTTACCAATTTTAATTGATTACTATTTTTCAAGTGATGCAAGTGTTTTTTTGTAAGTGATGCAATCAACTTCAGCCAGATGTCGCTGCCTGTACGTAATACATAGAATACTGTAAAGAGTTTCGAAATTTCACTGATGCCGGTGAGTCACCCATTAGCTCAGTTGGATAGAGCGCTGGCACGGATAGCCAGAGGTCGCGGGTTCGAATCCCGGCATGGGTGGAATTTTTAGCCTCTACATAGGTTTTTAAATTGTCCTTAGCACGGGTTAGTGCATTAAAAATAAAAATAGTATTACTATTTTTCAATTTAGCAAAATACGAACTTAACGTTATTGCCGCAACATAAACATTTGTAGGTAGTTGACAGCTTCGAATAATTTTTCACTGCAGCTGGAGAGGACTAGTTTAGTAAATAATATCTCAGTAACATTGTAATGTACAAAATGGTATTTATAACAGTAAATATTTGGCTTTGGCTGCGTTTAATAAAACTACAATTCATACTTATTTAGTACAACTTATTTTTGCTCTTCTTATATGATAATGATAATCTTTGGTAAGCAATGTACCTACATCAGATTGTCGTGGTAAATCATGTGTGATAGTTTAATTAAATGTCCACCCTACACTATCTAAAAGTCCCAGGCGCTGCAGGGTCCGAGTGATTCCGTCTCCCATCTATACCTACTTGTAAACAAAG